>JAWZYV010013897.1:0-592093 GCA_038373885.1 Cheiracanthium punctorium
GAAAAATCTATCGAGGTAAATTACAAAATGTAATTTAACGTAGTACCTCGAAAAAAGTGAAATTCTTAAAATAGCTTCCCTTTTCCTTTTAAGTGAAACTTCACTAAGCGAAATACATTTATCATATATTTAATTAAGTTTAATTCTGATTAAAATGAATACTTTTTTTTGTAAAGATAATTCATTTATTAGATTAAATGTTTCTGCGCCAGTGATTAAACAAACTTTCAAAACGAAAACTAAATTTATAGAGAAAATTTTATTCGAATAAAATTTCATTTAATAAAATTGAGAATTTATCCAGACAACACACTCCGGTCATCTAAACAAGAATGTTAATAGACACTTACAGATCATTGTCATAGAAGCGAGGATTGGATAGATTGATAACAAATTTCAAACGACTGATTTGGGGCTTTCGTGTGTTCTTCCTGTTAATAAAGAAATGTCGGTAACTGAAATCTTTTGAAACTGAATGCCATTTTTTTCAGCGATAACTGGAATTCCAGGCACAAACACAGACATCTGACAATTTGCTCTGAACACCTGTTAATGGTCACAGAATGTTCAGTAATGTTCTGCGAATGTCTATTTTGAAACTAACGGAGATTTTTTTCTCCTTCGACATATCATTGCTGGTGAGTTAACATTTTCTAAGCCATATCGGAGCAGCTTTTCTGTTATGCTATCGGCGACTTACAGTCAAGCATTGTCAAGAAGAATGAATGATCCATTTTTGATTTTGAACACAAATGTTATCCGAAATCATTCCAAGTTTCCTTTCTAAATCATCTCAATAAAATTTGAAATGAATTATCACTGAAAAAACTCGTTTATTCCTAAAAAATCGAGTTACATCAGACACAACATTGCGCTGGCTTTAGGTCGTCCCTTCGATGTATCTACCATTTAGTAGTACCGTCAAATTTTGCATTTATTTTAACCTACTACCCATTCCTTGTTTTAAATAACAAAATTGGATACATTGCAAACTGTATCCTAGGACTTTAATTCTTGTAAGAGTACATTTAGTAATTTTAGTCAAAACTATTTGACTTATATGCGAGAAATACAGAGCAGATATATATATATATATATGTGTGTGTGTGCATACATACATATATATTTTTTTTTCTCAAACAAGCTCTGCCTTAAATGTTCTTTTTAAGCTAATTCAAGTACTTTAGAATACCCGAGATTCGAAGAGAAAATAATGCAATAAAATTAAAATTATGTCTTTTATCTTTTTTTTTGTTGTTGTTGGAAGTGCAAGTTAAATAAACGTAAACACAAGAGTGATTAAGGACTGTGTTTTTTTTGTACAAACATTCTTTGTATTGAGAATACCAATGCTTGGATTAATGAATTTCTTTCGCAACAAAAAATGAAACTAAAAATTTTAAGACAAACAAATAAAAGATGATTTATGCTAAACAATTAAAAAAGGGAAAAGAAAAGAAATGCAATATGAGCGATTTCAGCAACTCAATCAAATAACTCATTAAAAATACTAGCATAAAGCTAAAAAAAATAATTTTTCTGACTTTTCTTCAATATATCAATATGTTCAGTTAAGCTGTGATCAATGTAATTTTTGAACAATTCCATGATCCACTATTTTCACAGACGTTACTTGTTTAGAAACATGTTTCTTAACAATAGTGATTCAGGATGCCCTCCGTATTGCTTAAACATTATCCAGAAATCTCCCAGAATACGTGAGACGAAATTAGAAGATATAATCATTCTTGGGATGTAATATAAAACTTCTTGAGATAAAGAAACTCTATTAAGAGATCTGTTTTCTTCCATTCATATGCTTTGCCCGCATGTAATGGAAATGTATCTTTTTCTTTTTTTAATTTTGGTGGTTTCTGATAAGACGTATAGCTAATGACAATGAGCTCTTACTAGATTTACGAGAGACACGTTTTCTTTGTTTTGAAGACATTCAGATTGCTATTCGATGTCTTTAATAAGGACTCCTCGTATTTAAAAAGAAAAAAAATATTGCGTATGCTTTGTGAAAACCTTTTATTCGTAACTTTTAAAATCATTTTCAAAATAAGCTCATTTAAACAATTTCCTGCGATAATGTATTTGTCAGAGTTATGATTTCCATATTTATCGAGAAAAGGCATTTAATATTGCCAATTTGGAAATTTTCATAAAATAATAATTTTCCAATTATCTATAAAACAGTGAAATTTTAGTTTTTATTTATAATTTATACTTCAGATGAGAGAATGAATTTTAATTCAGGTCTATTTATTATTAAAAATGTCAATAAAACCGTAATACACTTAATTTTTTTTTCAAAAATATTTGTAGCATAAGCGTACCGAGCCGTTCAACGCGTATAAATGTATATATATATGTATGTATAGTAAAATGTCTAATTTCTGAATCAAGGAATCAATCACACTTCAGTTAAGGTTTTATTCTAATATATCCAATAAACGTAAAATGGTATCCAAAAAGGCATCAGTACATGTATTCATCAAAAAGCATATCCGAACAATTGGAAATGAAATGGAATTGCAAGTCTAAGGGAGTCTATCCTTTATCAAAAAACAAAATGAAGGCAATATGTCCAAAAGCATGAAGCGAGGAGGCCTGGGTTGAAGACAGAGTGAATTGTCAGACTGTTGCCAATGGAAGAGGAATAATTACCAGTTGCCAGATTACGAAAGTTAAATAATTACAAAAATTAAATAATTTAAAAAATAAATAAAATAACCTGAATAAAAATATTAGTAATTGCAAGATATATTAGGTATATAATATTCAAATAGGTACACATCTAACTACGCCTATGCATCACTAAGTAACTATCAGTTATGTCTGATCTTTCTATAAAGGTTAGAAAAGTGATAATTTAGAGAATACCAGTGATCATCTATTCATTTTTTATACAATTTTTTATGAATCAATAAGAAGTACTAATAAGAACATATAAATTCTTGGTTTTTTTTTTTTACATTTCGGGAATTTTTTAATGTAAGTCAGCGACCAAATCCCAACCTCTCTAACCAAGACTTCCCAAGAGGGCACACGGTTATAGTATTTTGAATTGAAACTAGTAAATAAAATAGATTTTAGAAATTTGCTATGGTAATTATATCTTAATGCAATATTATACAAAGATATATTATCTGACTCATAATTACTGGTGCAAAGAGACATTACTCTATATAGATGATTAGCTATAATATTTCTAAATACAGATATATGCATACATGATGTAAAATCAGTGAAACTAATTATATTAAAAGTAACTTCATCTCTTTTATTGTATATAATAAAACTAAGTTGTCTATCATTATTTATTCATTTTTGTAAATCAAAAAAATTAATAATGTTCTATCGAACAGGATTTTTAACTAGTTCTAAATTATCAAGATTGGTAAAAGGCAATATATCTGTGTTATGATTATTATTAGCAGCTATAATAATAATAGTAGCTATATGCCTATGTATAATATAAGTGAGGAGTTATCATAATGTTTCTCATAATTAAATAGATAAAGCTCAGCT
The DNA here is from genome assembly GCA_038373885.1 of Cheiracanthium punctorium. Taxonomy (NCBI): domain Eukaryota; kingdom Metazoa; phylum Arthropoda; class Arachnida; order Araneae; family Cheiracanthiidae; genus Cheiracanthium; species Cheiracanthium punctorium. The sequence goes on from JAWZYV010013897.1 coordinate 3,538, forward strand.
AAATAACTATAGATCCACCTTGTGGTATACCTAAGATTTGTTTATAAAGTTTATTATTGTGTAGCATATAGTTATTGTATAAAGTTTAGTAGATTTTTGAAATAATTAAATAAAAATTGTGATGGTAAATCTAATGTATTTATTATTAAATAGATCAAGCATTGTATTGTAGAGATCATCTAGTTGCATATTACATTAAATACATCTTTAAAGTCATATGTAGACACAGATGAAATATTTTGTCAATCTTTTATTTTATTTTTTAGATCATAATTATTACTAATAGATATGGAGTTCCAGTTAGCCTTAATATATAAATTATACGTAGAAGTGTAGACACTAAACATTTCTTAATGCTAATATTTCTTTTATTATCACACATTTTTGACACGAGCACGATTAATTATATTGAGAGTGTAATACAAATTCACTGGTGGCAACGTATAAGCGATGGTATTTAAAAATAAGAAAATTATTAGAATAAGAAAAGTACGTAGTGTGTTGTATAAAATTCAAGTTACGGTATATGTTTGAATTAGTTCAAGTTAACGCTGCACGTTATGTTAGAAATAAATGTTTTGTTTTGTCTTTAATACGTTTACGTTAGTGTGTTGAGCTAACAGAAGTTAGTATTTTAAGGAATGTTTTACTAAACATATTAGTATAAGTATTACATCCAATAGTTACAGGTATAAATTTAATAGGGGTTTTATGAAATATAGGAATTAGTGCTAAGTATGGATAAGTAAGATTATCATGTTTCCGATTAATAGCTTATGATATGCTAGTATCTTTTTATTGAATACAGATTCAGTAGTATTTACAAGTGTAAATTTAGAATTGTTGTTGATAGAAGTAGATAACAAATTATGATATAATCTTTTAGATATAACTGTATGGTTATTAAATGATTTACGACATAAGTACTTACAAGATTTTGTTGGAAATATTTAATATAACCTGATAAATAAAGATTTTTAGAGGAAGAAAAAGATTTAACTAATGTATTATTCAATGAAGATAGTACGCTAATTTTCCATTTACTAAAAGAAAATTAGTAGGAATATTGAATTTTAATGAAGTATTAAATATATATAATATATATATATATATATATATATATATATATATATATATATATATAATTAATAAGCAAAAATGAGATACCCCGTAGGATATATATATATGATGTGTCAAGTGACTTTTCAAGTGACTTTTCAGTAAATAAAATGACATAATCTCATGTAAATTAGAACTTGTGTCAAGTTAAGAGTCGCAGTCGGTAAGTCATTTCAGATAAATAATCAAATGAATCTAAACTACGTCATAGTATGCAAATAACAAAAATTCAAATTTCATATCTTCAGGAAATATAAGTATTACAGTAGTAATTTAAGTATTAATTTAATAATACTAAGACCTATATAAAACTTCAATTGGAATAAAATATTTAATAATACAATTCAATTGTAAACTTACCTTAATGAAAATACTATATTAATCAAAACAAGTGCAATATTTTTTTCTTTTCTTTTTCTTTTCTTTTTTTTAATCAACATTAAAATAGCACTTTAAAATAACATACACAATTGATAATCATTTAAATATAATACTCTAATGTTCACTTCAACTCTGAAAATATAAATCGCTTACTTTTACGAAAGAAATTAATATCCACAAATTGAAATCGTATTCTTCAACGATAAGCAAAAAAAAAAAAAAAAAAAAAAAAAAAAAATATTTTCTCTCACAGGTGCAATGCAGACAGGAGCGTGGAGTTCGAAGTTCATGAAAAGTTGCGCGCACCACACAAAACAAAATATTCGGCATGATGACGAACGGCAAAACACTTTTCTCCCCCTAATTACTGCAAGAAAGAGGTAAGTTATCGCAGCTGTGATGAGAGGCCAAGCGTTCCTCGGGGCCCTTGGATTGCAATGAAGGAAGTGAAACTTCGTCGATTTATATCGGATTTTAAGAATAGCAGCGGGCGTGCGAAAAAAAAAATGAATAAGGAGGCACAGATTTCTGGATAGTAAACGGTACAGAAAGATGATCTCAGAAAACGGAGAGCAAGCACTTCTTTAAATTACTTGTCGGCATCAGTTTTCGTTATTCGCTACGAAAAGCTCAGGAGCACAAAATTTTCCATGGACTTAGGGAGATCAGGCGAATGTAGTTTATTCCTCCACGGCGATAGAGCATTGCAAAAAGCAGGGAATCAGGAAATCCAGATACCTGTAGTCGGCGAAGAGGCAAGTTGGTTCTACTCCATCCGATCTCTTTCAAAGGCAGGCGTTGGCGTGCGTCATCGCGTACCGTACCCCGGTGCATGAATTTGTCAGATATTCCAGTAAAGTTCCAGAGTTAAGGCAGGTAAAACGATTTATTGAACATTAAGTTACAATATAGAGTGAGAAGAGGGGAGGAGGTGAGACGGGTACGAAAATCTGCGTGGACTAGTTAAGCAGTTCTAGTGGCAGAAGTCTCTCGATTTTCGAGGTGCAGGCGTATTTACGCTTAATACACCACGTGGTTTTGTTAAACATAACTCCGCCTCTCTCTTATCTCTAATCGAATTACATACATTTATTAACATGACCTGCATCCGGGGTTACAAAGGCGTGGGAGCACGTGTACACAGAAAAGAACCCAGAATCGAAGACCTGGTGTCTGGCTATTAACTAAAGAAATAACACATATCTCCAGAGCGCGCGGGGCAACTATAAAAGGAAAGCAAAAATTACAGTGAAAGTACCCGCTTGAATAATACCCAAACTAGTAAAACCCAAATTACCTTTTTATGCATTATATATGTATATATATATATATATATATATATATATATATATATATATATATATATATATATATATATATATATATACATAATAGTAAAAAGGCTAAACTTACGAATCAAGGAATCATTCTACAGCAGTTTTCGTAGTACATATATACACTGATCACCAAATCTTAAGCAAATCAGGAAGATTTAGATATATCCAGTAAATGGAAACCCAATCAATGGCAAAAAAGAAAACTAAAATGGAATTGGATGGAGTAAAAACAATAGGTAGCAAGCATCGACTATACTCTTCAGGCCCCACAAGCCGAATACTTGCTACCAAGACAAAAAACAAAATAACAGGATTTCAATGCAGCCACTTAGCTCAAAGAAAGCTAAATATGTGGATACGGGGGGATATCCAGTTAATAAGTAAAAAGTAATCAAAAAGACATACCCATAAAAAAGTAAATATGAAAAAAAGATGGAGATGAAGCGTCCATGAGCCTTAAGCCTGAAAACATGGCTCGAACATGGAGCTGTTGCCAATTGAAGAGGAAAAAATTCGTTGCCAGAAAAAATCGGAGAAGATTTGAGCAAGAAGTAAAAAGTAAGAGTTATTTAAAAATAATAATGATTATAAAATAAAGAAATAATATAGAGTACATTAACAAAAAAAAAGAAGAAATTAAAATAAACTAAATATTATTATTAAAATGAAGAAATATTGACATGAGATATTTTAGGGTTATTTTAAAGGGATACATCTAACTACCCAATTAGCTCACTATTTAGAGATATTTCTGTGATTATATTAATTATAAGAAGAGCATTTATATAGATATACTACCTGTGATCACTAGTTCATTTGTAATTTTTTTTCCCTCTCAATAAAACATGTACTAAAAAGCCAGAATTTTATCGATTTTTTTTTTAAATAAATTTTATAAGCAAGCCAGCAACCAATCCCCAACCTCTCCAACCAAGAATTTCCAGAAGGGACACATGATTATAGAAATGCTAATTGCAACTAGGAAATAGAATGGATTTTATATATCAGCAGAATCAGAGAGCGAAAACAGTATGAAGATCGAAAAACAATGAACCATAAATTATACAAAAATTAATGGAATGGAAATTATAACCTCTGGGACTCTCATCAGGGGTCATACCCAGAAAATTATCATTAAAGACAACAAAGTAGTAGGATTTCGGTTGTGTGGCATATGAAAGAGATATTCTCTCCACACATTTACGCCCTATCCTACTATAGAAAAACAAGAAAATAAATGCATAACTATTTTGAAAGCAAAATAATCGAAAAACACTACAAAACAGACATACTCAACAGGAACATCGATAGCTCAGGAGAGGTCCCATATTACATTGGTTACGTTCTGGTGATATTATCATTCTGAAAGTAGGCAAAACCGTGTTTTTAAATCATTGCTTAAAGGTTTACCAGTAACGGCGCTGGTCATAATAACAAAAGTACCCAAGTTTGGCTACTTTTGGCAATTTATCGTCAAGTTTGGCGTTATAAAATAAGTTGCCAATGCTGAACACCGCTTCGCGATATTTTATTTATTGGCGAGAATTTTCCAAACCCTACTATTTTGGAGTCGGGATATTGGTATATCTTAGAAAGGACACCAAATTTGGCCACTTTTCGCGATTCATCGCCAAATATGACTCCAAAAAATAAGCTCCCACAACTGAACCTAGCTTGGTAATATCTGCTGCGGGTGGTGGTTTCTTTGCCAAAACCTATTCATTTAAAATGCGAATAAATTTTCGTAATGCGGAAGTAATTTGAAGTCGGTTTTCAATTTTTTAAAATTATGCTTGTCTTTATACTCGATTTCCTTAACTCTTTTCTTAAAAACACATCTATTTGATAAAGCTTCTTTTATTTAGCTTTTTTGAAAGAATTTCTAAAGTAAATTTCAAGTTTACTTAATTAGAAAACGTGGTTCAGAAATAGTTCTCCGTGAAGGTATTTTCTGCGCATTGATAATAACACTGATAAACAAAAAAAAGGTTTCGGCGGATATCTTGGTATCCAACACTTGTTTTAAGACAATTGAGACATGCTGATTAAAAATATGCAAACCGTTTGTCTCTATCACCCACCGTTTTTGAGATATCTGACATTAACCATTTATATATGTTTAACACTGTATCAAGGCAAACAACTCGCAGACAAGTTACCGTAGAGCACATATTGCTGAATAGAGTACTAATTAACATAAACTATATAGCATCATCTAGTTTAAGGTATAATACACATATAAAATACATAGGTATAACATAAAGTTCCTAAGTTAGTTCGGTTTGAATTTCTTATTTGTAGACTTGCGTTTGTGCTGAGCATTTGGCATGTTGTGCTGAAATATCCAGCAGTTGTCAGCCAACATTGCTGCACTCTATTATCGACCCTGATAGCGTGACTCCATCACCGAGATGTCCTGATGAAAACATTCGCCATGTTCATCACTGACAGAACCTAAGTTCTCGGGAAAGATGTCGAGATGTGAGTCGAGGAAATGAATCTTGAGGGACATGTTGCAACCCATCAAGCTGCACGCACTAATGCACTTCTGCACAAAATTTACATAGTCAGGAGATTTATTATTTCCAAGGAAATTGGCTACAACAGACTTGAATGCCAACCATGCATCTTTTTCAGTACTTCTAAGTCTTCGAAGTGACTGTCTGCAATGTTCTTCCTTATTTGTGGACCTATGAACACACCTTCTTTCACTTTCGCATAACTTTGGAAATTTGTTGGATAGGTGCCGAAAAGCATCTGATTTGTTGTCTAGTGCCTTCACGAAGTTCTTCATGAGCCCCAGCTTTATATGAAGTGGAGGCATAATAACTTTTTCACGCTCAACCAACGGCACACGAAGGACGTTTTTACTACTTGTCTATATTTTATCTCTGATGTGCCAATTCTTCTTTATATAGTGGTGCTTCCTATCTCCGCTGTCCCACTCACAGATAAACCAGCAGTACTTGGTGTACCCTGTCTGCATTCCCATGAGAATAGTGATTACTTTTAAATCACCACAGATATTCCATTTGTAATCGCAGTAGTGAATTTTTTCAAGAAGTAGTAACATGGTTTTGTACATCTCTTTTAGTTGGGCAGAAAATCCAACCAGTACTGATGAATACATGTTCCCATTGTGTAATAATACAGCCTTTAAACTTGCCTTGGAGGAATCAATGAACAGTCACCATGCTTCAGTGCTATGTTCTACCCTGAGGCTTGACATGAGACCTTGGATGTCCGTGCAGTAGCACATATTATCACTCATTTGCAAAAAACTGCACGAGGTCTTTGTGCCTGTGTCAGAATTGTGAAGTTCTTGTACCTGTTGATAGCAAGTTAAATACTTTCAGACGTGAACCTAGCAGTTCAGCTTGGCCTTTTGTTAGTGCCAGGTCCCGTACGATGTCGCAAAGATCATCATTATTAATCAAGTGAATATCTTCACCAGGATGGTAGTCAGAGTCTGATTTGTTGCTAGAAGATAGAGAACTTTCTTGTTGTTTTCCTCCATTGACTCTGTATTCTGTAGGTGGTGTTGGTATTGGATAAGTGACGGGATCATGTGGAATTGGCTTTAAAACTGAGGGAATATCTGGATAGAGTGTTTTTTACATTGTAGCTTATATATCTTCATTTGGGTATTAAAATTCCGGGGGGCTCTGAATAGTCACAATGAATGGGAAAATTCGATGCTGCATTAAAAAAAAAAAATGAAAGAAAGAAATTCCAACGGAAGGGGATTAATAAAATATATATTTTTGATATCTTGAAAACCTGACGTGATAGTGTAAAACGGTTTTCAGATTTGCAATCAGCATGAAAAACTGCATTAGAAAAAGTAAGCATCATACCAGATATCTATGGCTTGTTATTGTGTGTAACATGAAACTTACGATGGTTTCGGCTACTTATAAAATAGTAATTCTAACCAAGCTAAACTAAGCTTTTTGCTTTCTTCTTTTGCAAGATGGACAATGAAATCATTTTAATTAGTAGCAAGTAATGCTTTAGGTGTACCAGCTTTAACTAAAAAATGAAGCTATGTAATTTATTGTTGAAATAAAAGTTTTTATTTATTTATAAAATAAAATAAATTTTAAGATTACTTTTTAGAAAACAGTGGACAGCTCCCTAGCGCTTTGTTAGAGCCCACATTAAAACACTTACCTTTTAGCTGGACTCAAATATCAATCCAAATTGTTACTGTCTTTCTCATTTTTTTTTATTTTTTAAATTTTACCAAAAATGAACTATTGAAGGTTCCCTCTTGCTTCTTGATATTCTTGACATTTCGGTTATCATGGAGATGTAATAGCATTTACTTAAACCATATGGGATTAACAACGGTAACAAGATTACTTATGAGGATTAAATAGACCAAATGAGTGTTGAGGACATGTTATTATTTTTAAACGTTTTTGATGAAAATTTTTAAGACTTTCCGAATTAGTTTGCGCAGTTTCATTAGCAGCGTACTTGAATTTTATTTTCGTTTCCAGAATTGTTAGCTCTATGCTAGAATGAACTACCATGTATTTAAAATAGCTTCACTTGAAAAAAGACATGACGTAAAATCGCATCGTGGCGTAAAAAGGATTGAACATGACGTTAAATTGCATATTCTGCGTAAAGAATTAACAATGACAGTTCTTGAAATAGAGAAATTAACAAAATGCCCGGTGGGCTCTTTTTTAAGTTAAATCAAACAAATGATTTTGGGAATGACATATTGGCAATAGGACATTGAAATTCTCTTATGGATCAATGTTCTCTCGTCTCAAAACATCCCTATTGGAAAGTGAGTATTTGTTGCCAAACAATTAAACCGAGGGATGAAAAATACATTTTTAACGATCTTAATGACCACAAATAACAAACGTGAAATTTTAGACTGAACAAAATATTAAAATGAATTCAAGCGTATCCGATAGGCAATCAATGGTTACAGAAAGTATAAAGGTGAACCATGGGATTTCAGTTTTTAAAGAAAAAATATTAGTACCAAAAGACACTACCTGGAGAAACGTTAGCTCTTATAATCGAATAAAATGCATTATTTTAAATAATCGTGTTTCTAATATACTCATAATAACTATAGGAACGCGATTATAGAAATTAACATATTTTAGCGTTAGCATTTCCCCATGTAGCGATTTTCGGCACCAATACTTTTTCTTAAAAAACTGAAATGCCATGTTCCACTATGTAGAACATCATATTTAGTAATGTTTCTCCCATTACTTTACTTGCTAGAGTGATCTGAACGTGAACACCTTGCAACATTTTATAATCACCCCAAATTTACACATTATAATTTGTAAATTTGGTCACATTACAAGAAAGAAGATTTCTGGCTTTTTTCATGAAGTAATTTTTTTAAGAACTACTTTTTTTGTTCTAAAAGAACTTTGGTTCTATTTATAATAACACACAAAAAAATTAAATCGAGAGTGTAGGTTTCATCAAGACTTTTCGTGTACTTTCAAAACTTGTTCATCTGACCTGAAACTAATCCTAATGAGCTGCAATGGTTATTCATATAATGTATTATAATGGTATAATCAAAGCAAACATATGTTTTCAAATTCTTTGAATTATTCATCTGTAAAAAGCTACATCGATAAATCTCCACAACTATGTTATAAAATCAATAATGAGACACAAAGTAAAATTCACTAAAAAAAAAGGGAAAAAATAGAAATTTTTAATTCCATTTCTTCAGGGTATACGCTAATTGATAAGAATCTTAAATCGTGAGTTTAAATTAAGACATAAAAATTACAGTAGAATTCAGTTTTAGGGAGATATTTTGAAGCTTATTAAATAAATAATGGAGCCTTTTTCTGCAAAAGGATCGTGCAACATTTCATTTAATGACATAGTTATCTGCAGATTTCACGTCACGTACCAATTTATTTCATTAAAATCTAGCTATGTTCTGATATGCTTGTTTATTACTATTCAGAGCTTAATGAGAGAACTATTTCGAAACGAATATTCAAGATAAAACTTCAAGTAAATAATCTAGATAAAACTATCTGATGCTGAATCCAAAACGTTAAGTTCTGTACCGCTGAAGTTAAATGGAATTATACATGAAAAGAGCCATTTATATTCATGTCTGTTCTGATTTTTCTATGCCCCTGCTAAATAGAAGCAAGCGCTATTAGCGTGACTTGTTTATTGGGCTAGAATTTTCTACCGTGTTATAATTTAACAAAATTGCTTTCTACTATTCTTTAGATAGAGATGTAACAAATCACAACCGAAAATGTTTTAATTATGTTCTAAAATATGCGAGAAATGTATAGACTGTGCTATTCATCCAAAATGAGAATCTTTCGTAAGCACTGTTAAGTGCACTGATACAAATACATTGGTTTCCGAGAATTAAAACAAAAACAAAAACAGGTGAATGGTAACTCACTCAAAAATGAACCATTCAACATGAAATTTTTATATGTTGTAATATAAAAGACGCTAAATGAAACTACAAGATGAAAAATACAACTTGGTAAAGTAAAATTGTGTAATTCGCGAGAAACATCTACACGAACACAACAGAGTATAATAGCAGATCTTTAATGGAAAATTTGGAACTTTTCAATGGTAACAATCATGAATGTCAGTTGCCACTAGAATAATGACGATTCAAATAATCCTTACTGAATGTAAAAAATTAGGAAAACTCTCCACATTGACGTGGGATTTAAAATGTTGCTTTTTCCTTTATATAATATTGCATACAAATATAATACAAATAGTCCGAAGACAAGGCCAAGAGTCATGAAAGGAAAATATTAAATTAACGAAGGCGAGAATAAAATGACTTTAATTGTAGTATTTTTAATAGTATTATTACAGCAGCAAAACATTTAATTTAGACTAAACAAAATAACACTCTTTTTAATCAGCTACTTAATAACAATCATAACAAATTGTAATACAGAAAAATTAATAAAGTAATAAAAATAGCGGTCAGAAGGGAAGAACTGGAATCATAAAGGGAAGATATTTTGGTTAGACGAGGGGAGACAAACTCACTTTATAGCAATTTCTTTTAAAAATAGTAGTATTAAGTCAGCAAAATATGAAATTTTAATTAAGTGGATACAAAATAAATAACACTCTTATTTGTCACTGAATTTTAACTTTTAAGTATGACTCTGTATGCGAGGTTCTACTGCCAGCTACAATCAATACTATTGTAACTTACAAGTAAATGATATCGGTAAGACAATTTCAGTAAATAACACAAAATAACAAGAGACGTAGATTCATTTTTTAATCAAAATTATGTGGAATTTAAAATGTTGGGGAGAACGTGTATAGCACATAATAAAACTAAACGCGATCTACAAATAGAACTGCATATACAGCGTTTTGTGCGCGAAAAATCTATAACAGCTTAGAAACTAATAACAAGATACTTTGCCACTGGTTACGTGAGCTAAGAAAATACATAAGTAAAATAATCTTTACAATGGTTTGCCACGATTACCATGCAGTAGTATTCTCTCTATAAGAAAAATAATTTGGGAAAGTAAAAGAAAATAGGGAGATCCCTCTAATAAATCTCGCCTTAAATATTTGACTTTTTTATATTGCAAATTTCTACATTAATATTGCTGAACACTATATTGATATTTTAGTCTGGGGGTATTGTTATTGTTGCCAAGACAAACTTTTATGCATAGCTTATTCCTATACTATAAATTGTTTCAAATTTCACAGCTGCATCTTATTTTGCTTCTGGTAAAGATCGATGTCTGAGTAATTTTCTTTACATTGTTCCATAATTTTGATAACGCGTTGTGTTTTATTTCAAATGAAAGAATAGTTACGCTACGCAAAATTGAATTTCTTCAATACCGGACAGCAAAAGTAACTTTTTAACTTTTATACAGCTATGCTAATAATTCCTTTCACAGTTTCACGTTTGTAAACATTTGTGCAATGTTTCAATATTTTCCATGTTTGATAATTTAAATTTTTGATGAATAGTAGATTGAAAGCTTTCTCGTTAGATAAATAAATAAGCATGAAGCATGGAAGCATATGGTCACAAGATCTTTGAGTATCAAGATAAAAGAAACACACTTGCAGCATAGTAATACACGTATAATGAGTCATTTCGAAACGAAAGATAAACACTGGCTGTTCTTTTTATTGAGGAGTATCGTGTTTCGTTTCATCTTCAGTAGAATAATTATCTCTGAATTTCCCATCACGTACTTTCTGAGTGCATTGCGAGTGTTGTTTCAATGAGTGTCATTGGATCTCATTATTCAGATGCATTGCAGAACATTTTATAAATTTGAAAGGAAAAGCGAAGTTTCCATTATCGTTGCCTGAATCGCAATGCTGTAGCATGATGGAAGAATTTCAGTTAAGTATGCAAAGACGTTATAAAATTCATGTGTCTACGGAGTTTCAAGTGCACGTTGATTTAGAAGTTGTATGGGATTTTTAATAGTTTACTTTTCATACTATTGGCCTGATTAAAAATCATTTCCATTTCTAGAGAACAAAAGTTTTCACGTTGTGTATCAGTGATTAATTAAGCATTTTGTAACTTGCAAGCTCTAAAGGAAAATACAAAATGTATCGGCATTAATAATCATAATATATAAACGAATAACGGTAATTTGTATGCACCGGTAAAACTCTACGTTGTATATAGTTTAGGTTAAGTGTTCACATCATTATAGATAAGATTTGAATTATTTTAATTTTTGAAACAGTTTTGACCCTACCAAAGCATTCTCCTCTACGAAATTGATATTAAATTCATCGGAAAATCATATAAAATGACAGTAAAGTGGTCACCAAGAGTACCTGTTTTTCTACTGTAAAATTTCGGTGATCTGTGGGTAATGATGCATGTACATATAAATATCCATAAACTAATTAAGGACTATTATAAATGTTGCTTTAAGCAGAAAACCCGGATGTTGTGATATCTGCATTTAAAACTTTCTTTAGGTACATTTTCAATTTTTAGTGAAATTTGAATGGCGAAACGAGAAGTATTACTAATATTAAGTGCTTTCCCATAAAACATTCTTTTAACATGTTTATCGCCGGCTTTGGTTACGTCTATCAAGGTGTTGAACAAGGGTTTCCAGACACATGCAAGCGAATCCAGAAGCAGTAAAAGACTGTGAATTGTAATAATTGTAAAAATGTTATGTTGAAGTACGAAATGTCAAGGCAAGTATATGAATCTGTATTTTCATGGTGCAATTTCATGATAATGTATTTCATGGATAGTTTTTGGAAGACAGGCATTAAAAAAAGTAAACCGATAGGTGGATTGCCTGCTCTTCGGAAATGTAAAATGCTAACACTAAATTGTTTTCAGATTTAGGAATCGTTCGATCCTAATTGAGAGAAGCAGATCATTTTATACTAAGATTATTGTTATAAAATGCAATTCTATTAGTAATATCACATTACATACACTGTAAGAAATACCTGTTCTTTTACCACACATATTGCTGTAAAATAATAGAGCGCAAGTGCTGCGGCTTTAGAATACAGCATATGCGTTGTAAATCCACTCACTAAATGACGTAATGGGGTTTATAAGCCATTCACGAAGAACCTTGTCCAACAAATTGACATAGTCTCTACATCAAAACGTGTTGGCTTTACGTTTAGCCACGTGCTGTGTTATAATCAAAGTAAATATTTTTAGCAGTATAATATACCATTATATATTTAATTAAATCTTTACAGATTTCTCACAATAAAATACTTTATTATGTTGAGAATTTTGCAACAGGTCTATAAACCCGTTTAAAAAATGGAATCATTTAATAACTGCCATGAAGAAATGAAAACTTCTAGACAAATAGCATTGTGTTGTAAAGGGGCTTTATTAACACGGATTTGAAACATGCAGTTACACAAATGGTAGAGACTTTAACTTAATTGAAAAACTATTTATTGAAATTCATCTTAAAATAAACAATTAAACATCGAAGTCTGGTGGTGGCTAGTGTGAAAAAAAAACCATGCATTACTAATATTAGTAAACACTCGAATAAATAGCGGTAAAGTGCACGACGAAATTCTGATGCCAAAGGGACCTGACCCAGGCGATAACAAATACTTGGACAAGATAACCAACGTCAGTTACAGAGTTACAGTAAATTTAGCCAATAAAATTAAAGTGATTGGATAATTTTTAAAGCAGCGATTGAATAATTTTGAAATTCGGTAAATGGCATCAAAATTAATTGAAATAAAATATGCCAATGAAAGTTAAAATGATTAATGCTTTAGCAGATTAAATTTAGGAAATTGAAAACAAAGGATAGTGAATCTTGAATGTGTGATCTGCATTGCAATAGCGCATTACTTTTGTGCGCGAATTTAATAGTAGAATGTTAAAATGCAAAAAAAAAAAAAAAAATGTAATGTAAATATATTTCATTATGATATAAGAATAAAATTTTTAAATTAGATTTTATGTTAAACCTTGTCTTGAGTATACATAAACGTATAGTAAAAGCTAACTTAGTAAATAGATGTATTATGCAGAAATGCATGCTCAACTAGACGACATACTTCTTTCTCATATTGTAGCAGTTTATATGTTATGGCTAATGAGTAGTTAGCATTAGTTATTTATTCTTTTTTCAGGAATAACATATTGCGTTTTACCTAGGAAAATAGTTATCACAGAATGTTCCTACCATGGACGTCTCAATATATTCTAAAAATTGTTCCAATGGGATATACAACATCAGATCTCTTTATTCATATACCTGCTAATGAATACCATAAATTAGGAAGAAATGATGAAGCTACATTTTCCGTATTTGGCACTGCAAATACATGTTACCGAAACGTTGCATTAAACAAGTGATATAAATAGTTTAATTGTTCTTTTTCTAATTCTACAGAATCTAAAATATTCTTCTCAATACCACTGTAGTCGAATATTTTTATTATCTAGTATTGTGGCATTGATTTTAAGTTGTTTTGAGTACTTAAATATCTTGTAAACATAAAATATCAAAATGCATTAATAATATTCAAATATACAGGCGTATTATGATTTAAACGTCAATTAAAATACAATCTTAATAGTAGTAGCTAAGTATTCCCTGGATATAAAGTAAGTGATAATACGAATAACTCTTATTCCCTAGGTCTGTATTCTAGGACTACAAAGTCCTTTTACTTGTTTTTACTTGTATAGTTGCATGTATTAAGAATTGATATTCCTATGATCCTTTCAAGTGTAGAAATTATTGTTATCAATGAAAGCATGACATTAATCAATATTGTAAGGAATATATATCGATAATAATACAGTTCTCTAAGTATTTTCACGTATCTTTATCCCTCTGTACAAATGCATCACTTATAAAGCTCATTATGTTTTCTGAAATAGATCTACGCAATACTTTTATGATACTTCAACATAAATAATAACACTATGTTTGTATATGCTTCGATATTTTAACCCGTTGGAGGACGCCAGCAAATATATTTACCAGTTACGGAGAGCTGTCTACAGAAAACCCTAATCACTAGTTGATTTTGTGATTTTTGTTTGGATAATGGATAAGTGATTTTACAATATACACAGCTTCCAAGTTATATTTAGCTTGTGAACTTTCCTTTGATTTTTGAGAAATATTTCACAATGCTTCGAAAAAGAGGACTAGAAACTACACTTTTAGTTTTATATACATTTTGCAATTTTTGCGTTTGATTTTCCGCACTAGTAACTCACTTTCATTTGGTGAATAATGAACATATTCTCTTACAAAACTTAAATGATTAAGTAACACGTATTTCCTTAGTTTTGTTTTCAGATATTAAAGCAGATGAAAAATGAACCTTAAAAAAATAGACCAGAAAATTGGGTTCCAAACCTTTTGACTCTCTGCATCTACTCATGCTGCTGAAACTGTTAAATACATGCATTTACGAAAAACTTGAGTTTAACACTTTCTAAAACATTATAATCTAACATTTTATCCATATTTTATTTATTCGTTTATTTATTTATTGGTATTTTGCATAATCATTTATTTATATAGTGAAATTTGGCTTGAAATATAATTATGATAGAGTTATGCTATCAAGATTTATGACCATCGGCATAAAATACTCACTCTTGCAATGCAAATATGACTCATCTCGGAATGAAAGATAGGCATTCGCCTTTATTTTGCTGAGCAATGACAAGTATCATGTTTTGTTTCATTCTATTAGAATAATTACAATTAAATTTCCCATCACGTACTTCTGAGTACATCACAGATGCTAGTGAAGTAATCATAGCTTGCATAGCAGTTGAGAAGAATAGCGGAAAGTTTCAGTCACAAATGGGTTTCTTTTATAATTTATACGAGTAAAAAACTATTTACGTGTTTTTTTTTTACTTTTTAGTATGCAAAATGTAACTGTTTTAAATTTAGTCTATACAGTTCAGTGGAATTAATAAAAAATTGTAGAAGACAATTCAACTGAATTCGCGGTAGTTTATTTGATGATTTGGATATTTGTACATTATGATATAAAAGATTCACAGATAAATTAAGGTATAGTCATTATACACGAATAAGGATTTTCATTTTAAAATAATAAAATTTTAAACAATTGAGTCTCATAATATTTATTTATATTCGTATAAACATTTAAGAATATATTGACTTGTATATAAATGGTGACCTGTAAAAGAAATTACCAATCGATTGCAAATAAAATGTTGGTGAAAACATAAAATATTTCGATGTACGTATTGATTTACAGTATAGCTGAATGTGCTGATATCCTAATCGTTGCTTACTTCTGTAGGATTTATTCTCTCGACATCGTGGGAATTAAAGTAATTGATATCGTGACAGTTATACCGATAGCAATGACAATCAAAAAATTAATGGAATCAGTACATAAAAGAAAATTACTGAAGATTTTGATTCTATTACTGAACTAAAAAATTACGTTAAAAAAGAATCAGAAATATGTTTGTGAAATTTGTGTGCTCTTCTTACCATATATTCGGAAGATATTTTCTATTTAAAAATGCATATTTTTAAATTGAAAATATCAAATAGTAATTGTTATTTTTAATTTTCTGATACTATGCATAATGTCGCTCTAAAAACGTTTTAAGCTGAAAATATAAAAAAAAGCAGTAAGCATACTAATTGGGAAATAAACTGATATTCTAAAATACTCTGAAGTGAATCGATAGGAAAATAAGATCGAATTTCTTCTGAAAACAAGGCTTTTAACAAATTTTAAATCTAAATTTAAAATGGCCAGAATACTGCCTGACCCTTTTAGGCAGAAAAATCAGGGTCCTCTTTATTGAACTGACATTTTTTTACAGTAGCAGAATGTGGGTCACGTGTACTTTTTGTTTGTTTGTATGTTCGTTTTAGGCTCCTCGATCGTTCGTCTTATCTGAACCAAATTTGACATATTGACTTATAGCGCAAAAAAGCTATTTCTGTAAAAAAAATCAATGCAATTTTTAGTTTTTTTATGTTTTATCCAGTTTTGGGAAAACTTTCAACTATTTTGCGTTAGCGCGAGCTAAATTTTGGTCTTAAAAGAATATGATCGGAAAGTTCAGAGAACACATTTTTAAATGAGTTATTATGGAACATCATAGGTAAATTGTTGTTTTTACGAATTTTTAAAAATCGCGATAAAATAGCATTTCTTAACATCTTTTGACTTGACAAGTCTGCAGAGAAATTATTTATGAAAATATCCATTTAAAAACTTGATAGTAATAATTCGGAATCAACAATTTTCTCGCTATTAAAAGAAAACTGAAAAAGGTCAAATTTCCCCATTCGGTCATTATTTTGCGTTAAACTAAGGGGAGGTTTACATTCTCCAAGCCATGTTTTCGTGAAATGTTATTGGATGATGTTATGACTTACCCTCGGATGCGTTTGAAATAAGATGCTTAAAAATTTGTGTGTTTAAAAGGGTTTCTCTGGAGCTATTGGTTCACTCCACGTCCAATGCGTACCTTCTATAGTTTATGCATGAGCACTGCATTTGCTAAAAAACATCATGAAATTTTTTTGGCATGTTTCATCCGAAACTCGTGTTTTAATTTTTTATAAGTTGCTAAGATGGTACACCACTTTATACCCCCCCCCCAAATATATAAATATATAACTAATAAGTAAAACACAAAACATACTGCAAATAAGACATATCTCGCATTAAAAAGATAACAGCTAGAAGCAAGAAATATAAACTACAATTTGAAAAAAAAATAATAATTAATAAAAGCTGAGCCAAATAAAGTGCGAAAATTATTGTGAAAATAGAATGGAACGGAAATTATAACCACTGTCACCATCATCAGGAGCCACGAACAGTGGATTATAATTAAAATCAAACAAAATAGTAGGGTTTCGGCTGTGTGGCATATCAAAACAGATATTTACTCCACACTTTCTGGACTCTACACTACTATATAAAGGAAAAAAAGAAATAAAAAAGATAACAAAAAATAGAAATAGCACTGATAAATCTACATTGTTTTTCTG
Organism: Cheiracanthium punctorium; assembly: GCA_038373885.1. Lineage (NCBI taxonomy): Eukaryota > Metazoa > Arthropoda > Arachnida > Araneae > Cheiracanthiidae > Cheiracanthium > Cheiracanthium punctorium. The sequence goes on from JAWZYV010013897.1 coordinate 20,924, forward strand.
CTCAGGAGCTGAACAAAAAAAATTATTAAATTTCCTGTAACTTTTTATATATTTTGTCTAGTAATAAGTTTTAAAAGCGTGTGAAAGAAATGAGTATGCAATTTATAACTTATAAATTTAACTTCATTCGTCAAAGTAATCTCCATTATTTTCCAGCACCTATTGCCAAAGGTCAGGAATCGCACGGATGTCAGCACCATAGTATTCATCTTTTGAATGCGATGAAGTCATCAATAGATTTCCGTACTTCGTAGTTTGAATCACCCAGTATACTGTATAGTAGAAAGTTTGTGCAATAGGGTTGGTTGTCATGATGTGAGTATCGACTCCAGGCGATATATCAAGATGTAGAAAAACTTTTATTGAAAGAAAAGCAGAATTATTACAGGAAATAAGCTAAATGAAGGACATTTTAAATTTTCAAAGTGATTTTTTATGCTTAATAATAATTTTTTATACATAGCTGGAGCTATTGGGTCATTCCAATAGAGCAGTACATGTATTTAAGATAATGAAAATTTATTACTTTTAATTTATTTCTCTATTTCATTCGTGTAATAAAATCCTTCATTGCACTCACTGTAAGATCCCTGATGAAGTTGCAATAACAAGTGAAGCAATTCAATATGTATTTTATTTAATTTTATAGGCTAACAAATAATATACTAATTGTTCGTCAGTGCAATTTAACCGTGTGCTTTTGACCAAGCTGTGGATCGTTTGATGCAAAATCCGAAAAATGCTGTAGCTTCGATGACAACGCACATGCTGACCTCGGTGATTTCTTAGGCACGACCTTTGGCCGTGATCAAAGAAAACACCCAGCTATAATTTAAATGCACAGGCATTTATCCATTTAGCCGGATGAACTTTCATATGCGAACTTCGCTACCGCATCAGTACAAAATCGTCCTCTCAAGCAAGAAGGCCTCTCTGACCCTGTAAAGGTAAGCCTAACTGACAATTTTCAAGGAAATTGTCAGGACATAGAATCTTTGGATTTTTCAAAGAATAGTAAAACATATTCAATGCAATTCAACCTGAAGGAATTAATGAAGCAAGCCCGAGAGCAAAAAAAGTCGTTACTCATCAAGAAATTACACCATTTACCATAGTACATCCAAGAAATTTCTCGAAACCCAAGAGAAAGTGAGGTAGATCAGCTATCTACACAGGTATTACTGATAAAAATGTCATTGCCTTAACTGAAAATCATAAAGTCAATTTACAAGAATTAAGAAACGCAAAAAAGGAGAGATACTATCTAGACCCATCTCACAAAAATGCAAATGTGAAATTGTTTGTGATTAATCGTCAACAAGGGAATCATGTGACAGCGAATCTGTTGAATGAGAAACAGAAAGCGGCATCTCAATAGACAAAAAAGTGGCGAGGAGAGATAATCTTAACATCAGTAAGAGATCGATGATCATTTGCTTGTTAAATTTTTAAGCAAAAGTTCTCTGAATTACGAGGCGCATTTGGAAAGTAATTTCTATTTTGAAAAATATTAGTGAACAAATATTTTTTGAAGCTTATTTTATTTTTGCATGAAAGAGCATGCCTTAAACTATTTTTCTACATAGTTTCCGCCAATGCCCAAACACTTGTCGTTACGGGTTACCAGTTTTTCTATACCGTCTTCATAGAAACTTCCCGCCAAAGACGATAACAACGACTACGGCAACGAAAACTACGTCGTGCAGTTCAAACAAACGTAGAGGAATTATCATTGACGGAATTGTGTTGCTCCATGGCAATGCTCGGACTCACACTGCTGGTGAAACTCAAAAGATGATTCGGCATTTACGATGGGAACAGTTCAATCACTGGCCGTAAAGCCCAGACTTGATGCTGTCCGCTACCACTCGCACTTGGACATGAAGCGCGATCTAGGCAGCAAGCTCTTTGAATTCGGCGATGAAATGAAAAATGCTGTGGGGTCGAGGATCTGTGAGACGGTTAAGTTTCTTTGTAGAAGGTATAGAAAAGCTGGTAACCCACTACGACAAGCTTGCGGACATTGGCAGAAACTATCTAGAAAAATAGTTCAAAAGAAGCGCTTATGTAAAAATAAAATTGACTTGACAAAAAATTTTAATATTTTTCGAGATTGAATAGATTATCATGAGGCGTTTGCCTTCCACAACTGAAAAAAATCACTTTTGTATTTATCAAGAAAAAATATGTCTGCGTTGATCATACAAAGGATGTAGTGCTATGTCTTGCACTGCCAGCTCTTTTTAGTGTAACAACGAGGTTTAGAGATCAATACAAGTTAATTTGTAAAAACGTTTTGATTATACTGTGCATTAGGCTTATGAGACAATACAACCCAACACCTGTGCAAACCTATCCCTCTATGCGGTAGAGTATCTCAAAACCGAATTGGAATAAAAAACGATTATTTTCAGAATGAAAAAGTTTTCGAGGTTTTTCATGTTAACGTGAATATAGGCATAATATGTCCAATTTTTAGGCTGCACTTTTTAAAACGTAGTGCTGTTATGAATAGAGTTATTCATAAGCATGGAAAAGACTACTCTAAATAAAGCAAAAACTACTAATACCGCCTACATTTTCTACAGAATGTATTAAAAGAAAGTAACTTTTGACTATAGGTGATTGTGTTAAAAATGTGCCTTTATGTTATTCATAATGTCTCATTTGATAAAATTATGGAGCTGGTACATTTGTACCTCACCTCCTTTAAGATGATGATCGGAAATAAAAAAATTCTTCAATAAAGCAACGACCTTCAAACTTAATTTCAGACTTAACATGTATGTAATTACATTATTTACTATCTACTTTTCTTTTAGAGTTTTATGTAATACTACCAGAGCAGTTCATTCTGAAGAGCATGGCCCTCCCACAGAAAAAAAGAAAAATAAATGTTAAAATCCGTGCGTAAAGTCCAGTAAAGCCATTGACCTTAAGACAACTTGAAACAATCGAGAACTTACGAAATCATTCGACAATTCTTTTCTTTTTAATCTAATATTATTGCTCTTATAAATATCACAAGAAAGACCTAAATAGAGAAGATTATTTAATATTAATTTGAAATGACTTTCATGAAAGTTTAACTTTTGTGATTGGAATTTCAGGCAGATCATTGTGACTTCGTCTTGTATGCATATGGTACTTCATCATTGTTAAATATACAATAATTACTCAAATATTTTTAATTCAGTTATTTTATATTTCCAGACTTTGTGATATCCGTAAAGATTTTTATGGGTATTTTTTTTTCACTTTCATTAAATGTTTAATCTTTATCCAGTCCAAGGCGCTATACTTTAATTCGCCACATACATCATATTATTGGTAATAATATAATTCTATGAATGACATTGGACTAATGAAAACAGTTTTTTATATTTATTTAAATTTAACTTTATTTAACGAAAACTTTACAGTGATTATTTTATCAAGATTTGATTTTCATATACTAAGGAATAGTTTAATAATGTAAATCATTTATATTAATATTCGTAGGTTTAGTTTTTGAAGTCAGTCATTTCAAGTGTGACATAATATATATTATTGTAGGATAAAATTTCCGTTCAATATTATTGTATATTTCATGCCATATATACCTAGTTATTTGAAAAGGAGAAAATAATACAATTTAAACGAATACATTATTTGTATCTGTATACTGTCAATATATGAAAACGATAGCATTTTTAAGTGCATGCTAAATTTTCTATCTTTTTTCCCTTGATAAATAAAATGTCGCTTTTCCTTTAGTGGAATCGAATTTCAGATCACGTACATTCTTTAAGCACACTGAGTGCTGTTCTATTCAGATATTTCAGGCATTATTATTCACAACCGCAGCACCAAATATACTTGATTTGAAATGAATAATGCAGATAAAACCCGACTGAAACCGGAAAACTCCGGTATCATGCATTTGATGTTAAATAAAATTGTATATTTATGGTCGGTTTATATGCATGGGTTACTTGCTTTTGGCAGCAAAATACATTTGTTAAATTGACGGAGCATTTGTTCAAGTCAATATATTGGCAACACGCTTCAACTGTTTAAACGTAGAAAAAAAAATTACAGATTAATATACATTAAATCTAAAATATAGCATACTTGTGGTGTAACGTGTAAAGACCAACATTAGTTTTCCGTCATATAGTTTTAAGCCCTTTTTGCAGTGTTTAGTTTAGAAATATTTTGTGTTATTGCAGATAGGTAAAAACAAATTCATGGAATTTGAGCTTTCTATTAAATATCTTTTGTAGGAGTAATTAAAAGGGGTTAAACTATAAGACAAAAAGAGGCTTAAAACTATATGACAAAAACAAATATTAGTTTTTTTCATATAGTATTAAGCCCCTTTTTTGTGTTTAGAGTAGAAATAATTTGTGTTATTGCATATAGTTAAAAGCATATTCTTGAAGTATGGGATTTTTTTAAATATATTTGAAATTGCAGGAATAATATATGTCTCATGTAGAATTTTAATATTTATTCTGTTTGTAAAAATCAGCATAAAGACACAACATTGATAACTGTAACACTTTTGTTCATTGAATAAATCATGAGGAGAACATTTTATGAACAGATTCAATAATTGATGCTATAGTAAGGACTTTCTATGAAATGTTTGTTAAATATTTTACTTTATATTAATGACTTATAGAATCTGAAGGGAAAGTATCACTTAATTTATATGTCAAAATACCGAAATTGAAATTTACTTGGGTCTAGTGTATAAAAAATATTCCGATATTGTGGGTCTCCTCATGAAGTGCATATGTTACATTTTGTTTGTAAGTCTGTAAAAACATTCTGTGTCTAATTGGCGTATTCCAGAAACATTTCTTGTTCCTCTCATAGAAACTGTATAAATTGTAAAAGATTTTAGCTTGCTTTAAAATTATTAAATTAAATCACTCATTAATATTTTACTGCGTTTTTGTCTATTTGATTTAGGAATAAAAGTCCTTCGGATTATTTTTTAAAGAATAGCTTGGAAATTATAATCTAATAATTATTCATTATTATACTCCTGTTAAAGACGAACATCTTTAGTCTTCGACAAATGTGTAGTTCTATAACCTTTAGCAGATTAAAGCAGACATTCTCTTGAAACTATTTTTGACAAGATATTTACACAATAGAAAAAAATAAAGGTACTCACAAAGGTCAATACTAGCTGGAGAAAGTCCTTTATTTGATAAGACAACAGATGGCTAAGATCTCTGGCTAAGGAAAAAATAAGAAAACATTGTCAAGTGTTTGCTGAAGTTTCTTAAAGCTACGTACAACTAGATTATTGAAAATAAATAAAGATAACTTGTTTTTATGATGATGCTCCTATATAATGTGTTTTTGTTCCCTTTTTTATCCCTTTATTTAGTAAAGCAAAAAGATTAATAGAGATGTGAAATAAATTTTATTTTAAAACCCACGTATTGCGTATTAGATCAAAATACAAATAGAACCATTCTGAAATGACATAGACCATGATAAGTTAATTTAAATAAAAGGTGATGAAAAATAATCCAGATTTAGTTTATATATGACTGACCTAATTAGAATTTGGTGATTAAATGGGTTTCAATATACTTAGATAATGTGATTTTTTTATTTTTTAAATAAAGAAATGATTTTAATCAATAAAATGGCCAAATTAATATTCGTGTTCTAAAATTCAATTATATACTTGTAAAAGTATGAAAGTAATTGCATTAAAGGCTTTATTGATATTCTGCACGTATTTTGCACCCTGTTAAAGAGTTATACATGATTTTTTTAAACGCAGCGGAGTTAATCTTGTAGAGCATATTTTAAAATAGTAGCGGTATGTTTTATAATATGTTTAACATATCTTAATATTTCTTTCTAATAATAGAAGTAAAATGTGCAGTAAGTTAGAGCGATTTTTTTTCCAGCCTCAATAGTACAGGGAATGTGTGACAGATGCATAAATAAAATAAAATAAAATAAAATCAGATACTATTTTTTATAGCACAAAAGGTTTAATAATTTGAATTTATGGAAAATGCCCATTATTTTAGGATTTTTTTAAGGTTTTGGTTTTTATTATTTTTCAGCAATATTATAAAAATGTTGAACATAAATCGCTCAAATAGGTTTAATAAAATAGGTTACGCTTCAACTTAAAACTCCTAATTTTTACGTTTCGTAATTTGAAACTATCCAGTAGATTATTTTAGTTGAAAACTCAACAAGGAAATCTGGATTTTTGTTAGAAATCTAGGAATGTATCGAGGAGAGAAATAGTACTGCCTCGTACTGCATAGAAACTGTAAAGTTCTATCTTGTCTCGACTCGCAACCAGCCTCTCTTTCAATATTGTTACTACGTTGCGCCGTATTTTGACTGGTATCCGCATGCTTTAAGCGAATCTAATAGAATTGCCAAGTTAAAATCTTTAAATAAATAAACATATATGCAATGGAATTTTCAACTTTTCATTTGGAATTACTGCTTTACTTTGATTCATTATGTACCAATCACTACTATTACAACCTACAGCGATTCGAAAATGTCAATTTCGGTATTTTTCTTTACCCAAGTATTCAATAAGTAATATCAGCTGTCTCATTAGTGTTACAAATGACTTTGGCGATCAAACATTCAGTAAGGGACTCGAATCCATATACTTTTCTGAGCATAAGTAGATTTCGATTAAAAATATGGATGCTAAATTAAAAATATAAAACTCTTCATATATTTTTACTGCCAAAAATATTATTAAAACATTATATTGAGAAAAATATTTGCAACAATAGAATGAGTATTTCTGGAGGTGCAATTTATTTTTACTGTATCTAATACTGTATATCAATGCAACGTATTTTTTGCCTACTTTGCTTCAACAGCTTCTTCTTTAGTGTTTTTAATCTGACCTCAAATGCAGAAGATAAAATTAATATCCAATACAGATTAAATAAAAATTTCCAATAAAGCAATTTATGTGACTGCTGCACACACATTTACGGCATGCGTTTATTAATATAGTATAGTACATATTGTCAACATACTTTGTCAAATATATGTCACAGGTTTGTTGTTTTCTTTGCTTAAATGTGAAGGCACCTGTATGTTTACATTTCTTTACAAGCTCTAAATACTAGCAATAAATCACATATATGTACAGGGACGTAAAAACGAAAAGGATAGTCCTTATACACAAACCGAAAACTGGATTTTTGTTTGCAAATTTGAGATAATAATGACATTTTGTGAAAAACTCCATCCTTTTCACAATTCACTTCCTGTCTCCACTCTAATTTGTTCTTTCTAAGTGCCCGCCTGCACAACAAAGACATGTGCTGATGTATGCTTAAATTTCTTCACGACGATCCATTGATTGTAAATGCAGTAATGTTCAGAACTTTGTATATATATATATATATATATATATATATATACTTGAATAAGTTCTTAAAATACCTAACTCTTATTATTGTTAAGACCATTTATTTTGGTTTTTTATACGTTATTTTTCACACAAAGAGTAAACTTTGTTCATAAGGAGTAAAATTTGCACACACAGAATAAAATTTTCACATAAAGTGTAAAATGTTGAATTACTATATATCATCCACAATGAACGATTTGTCAACTGATGTGTATTTTAAAAATTGATGGAGAACACTCTAAATTGGGACTGTGAAGCTTGGTCTTTTAGAATTTAATCAAATTAAAATATATATGGCAGGGTGGTCCAAAATGATCCTAGCTGGCAAAACGACCCACATGTGTTTTATTAGATACAGGTAGCGCTATCTACCGGGTAACACATAAAGTACTTGTGACAAGTCAAGTCGAAGCAATGACGATGTTTAAGCCATCGGTGTATTACGTGAGAATTGGGTTTTATCATATCTCTTATAAGGTAAGCACTAACTTTCCTATTTATTTTGAAATACAGTCTTTAATGTACAGAAACATGATTTGGCTTACTGAATAGAGTATAATTTTAGATGCGAATCACACTTGTTTAGTTCGCCATGTTTCTCGGCGTCTTCCAGTAATATAACCTAAAGTGTGCTGCCATACTGCCGGATAAAATGGTCCATCGACTGAAGAAACTCCAGTACTGGATCCTAGTCGTCAATAGCAGCTCTTTAGACGTTCTCAAAATGCGTGACACCCCATCATATTATTTAATTTATTTCTGCGTCTAATGTAGGACATAAATTTTGCATTAAAATTTTGACAAGTTCTATTTCGTTGATTGTGACACTTTTTTCATTTTAAAATTTTCATAAAATAAATTATGCATAATTTATGATTGTAAAACTTATCTTATTTCATTAATTTATATTCATATTTATGTATAGTCAGAATTACTTTTGGATCTTTTATTTTGCCGATAAAAAATAATTTACAATTATTTTCAAATGAAGGATCATTTTGCCCTTGTATAAGGCTAAAATGATTCTTCGGCTCTTTTTCAAAATTCTATTTTTTCAATACTCATTGAACTTTTAAAATATTATTAAAATATGTTTATGATGCAAAATATAGTGTAAAATATTGTGGCGAAGAACCGAGTTTTATTTAGCATTTATTTTATTTTATGCAAGCTTTCCCCTTAAGGGGATCATTTTGGGCCACTTCCTTCTATATATGTATATTAATAACTTAAATTATGATTCTTCATGTCTTATCTGAACATATACATAGCGTATTTGAAAGAAACAAATGTTACCAGAAATATTAAAAGACTGCCTAGCGAAAATCATCGCAACTATAAACGTGGTATTATCAATATTAAAAAAATATATTCATATTTAATCCTTAACAGTGTTTGATTTCCATTTTTATTTAATGTGAACGTAATTTTTAGCATTCATCAATTCAAAAAACGACATGTTTAATAGGAAAGTTTGTATGTCTACTTTAATAGATGAGACGTAAACATATGTAAATTAATCATAATTAATAGAGTTCTTTCTCTTTCGCTCTCTCTTTCACACACACACACACATTTCTCTTATCAAAACAAACTAAAAAAGTTAATTACTTTTTATGTCTAAATTAATCTTCCTTCACCCGAAGATAACAAAAGCTAATTAATATATTTACTTGAAAAAACTGTGTTTGACGTGGTGTATTTTGAGCCACACCCTCATTTACACATATACGAAATGCACTTTCTGGAATAGAAAACTGGTGATTTATGTTTGACAATAGGATGAATTCGTGAAAGATTTAATGGTTTCTTTTTTAATATCATTTGTTTTACATTTTGCTCCTGAATTATGTAGGATGAAATTATTACTATATATGCTTTAAGTTTTTTAAGTTTACTTCAATTAAAAAACTTTGGAATAGATACTATTTATAAATTTTAATTTTAATTTTTGTTTCTATAGATACTTATAATAATTATTTTAAAATTCACTTTGGTACATAATCGATCATATTTCCCTTTTTTATTGACCTATAATAAAGTAAATAAAGAATACATTTTATTTAAAAGTACCTTTTATTTATAATTCAAGAAAGCACCACAGTTAACCTATAGTTTATATCCTGATTATTAAGTTCATTATTATTAATTTATGTGATACGTTTCTCATCTTAGCTAGTGAAAATTTCATACTTAAAAATATCTATGGTTTAAATGGGCAATTTTTGAACTTTTGTTATTTAAAATTATTTACTTGCGTGTTGTATGTGTGCGTTTGTGTGTAAGCGGTTTTTTTCTTTCTTCTGCGTGAGTTCGCAGTTGATGCGGGATTACTCCATATGAGAGTGTACTTAAATAATTTGAGCATTTCTATCAAACATTATCAGGGCTTCCCGAATAGTTTATTATGTTATGCTTTTGTACCTGTAGAATCGCTTACTCGGTACTATGAGAGTGATTTTTTTTCAATAAAATTAGAATAAACTGAATTTTCTTAGTTTTATTTTCTAGTGTGACTGCCCTTAATTTGTATACAGGATGAATCTAAACCCGCGGGCCAAATTTTAAGGGGTGATAAGGCACATAATAAGGAATCAGAATCACATAGCAATGAAGGGTCAGCAACGTCGTCCTCGTATAGCTGTTAATAATCACTTCGGAAAAAAGTGCTGAAAAAACAGTATGCTTTCCGACCATTGTTTCGCCAGAAACAAATGCATTTTTCTCCGTTAACAGAAGACTAAAATGGATAGTTTAAAAAGTTTATTTTACTTCATGGATAAAATTTTCGGAGACAAGCGTACTGTTTATGAAACTTGGTTAAGAAATTAGACGGACACTTCAATGCTTTTCCAAAAGTGATTATTATCGGGTAAGTGAAAACTGCGTTTTTCACCCCAGATTGCTATGTGATTACGATTCCTCATTGTGTGCCCTATCATCCCTTAAAGTTTTGACCAAGAGTTTAGATTCACCCTGTATTTAATGAGATATAGCTGCAAATGTATTTGTGTATGAGGTAAGCGTTTCTTTCAACGCTTACTTCATAATTCGAACGCTGCCAATATTTATTCTCTGTTTCATTGCGTATATGAAACCAAATTCATAGTTTTACAGCATTACGAAATTTGGAATTTTTTTGTTTTTCATTTTTGCAAAATATTCCGTCACCTATCGCAAAATGACATAGACTATCTGGAGCATAAATAGATTTTATAACAATCAAAATAAAGAGTTTTTTTTTTAAATCTAATACCATGTATGTCTTTACCTTGTTTACCTTTAATTATTCTATTTAAAAACTTACTTTTAAACCTGCATAATCCCTAACATAAATAAAAATAAATCTAAGTTTATGTAATCTGGTGGGGGGAAAAAAGCAGATTAAGCAAAACAGATTCCACAGGAAATAAGAGATTTTCCCGTAACGTATATTTAAGTAAAGTAAGACATTTTGTTGGACGCTGAAACATTAATTCCCCAATCGCACTGCGCATATACTAAACAGAAAATATTGTGCATTTAATCGAGGTAGATGACTAGATTTCTTTCCTTCTTAAGTGGACTTACGACCCTCCGAAGTACTGATAAAACATGCTTAGTTGCTTATTTAAGAACGCCTTGAGTGTTTCTTCTGCTCAGAAATATTTTTTCGACATTAAGCCTATCTCCTACGAGACTATACATCTGAATCCCATAAGAAGGAAATGGTAGCTCTGCGTGTATTTCTAGTAATTACATGCCTAAATCTTGTTTTATTGTAGCAATATAGGTTTATTTAAATTACAGTAACATTTAACTTTTTTTCCCATTGATTACAGATTTTAGTTTATAAATCAACTATCAAAGATACATTTTTATTGAATAAAGCATTGGTTGGTGCAATTTTATTTGAAATAATATTTTCTATTATAGTCATATTATTCAAACAGGACTCCAATGAAAGAAGTGATTTTTTAGAAAATATGCATTAGTAATATATGTAGTATGCGTGTCTAAATATGAAAATTAAATTGTTTTTTCTCCAAGATTAATAATTTGCTTTATAAAAATACTGAATATAGTTTACGGACAGTGATTAAAATCAACCCAACACAACTGTTTCCAGAACTGCTCGAATGGTTTGAAAATTTGTGCGTAGTATCAATAAAAGCTTTTGTGAAGTTATTTGCAACTAATGTTATATATATACATATATATATATATATATATATATACGTATGTATTATATACATTGATATGTCAATTTTCTTTTGGTTTGCCGTTGCAGAACGGGCATCGCTCCAATTACCACCTTGCAAATGCCGACGTTGAACCGTTAACGGTGTCGGCCCATCACATACCCGATAGGGCTTTGTTTGCTGGGATGCAAGAATAGCAGAACGTTTCATTTTTGCTCTGTGGCATAATAAAATCATAAAAAATGTGGCACTTAAATGGCATAAAATCTCTGGCAGAGAAGATAATGGATGCCTCAAGCCATTTCAAGCCAAAAGTTAAATGCATCTTTATAAATGCATGAGAATGTGAAGTATTTTCATGTTTTCACGCACAAAGAATTTTTTTCGAAAATTTTCACACAAAATAACTAATTTTCCAAATTCAGGACCAAAGGGGTTAAAGATTGAGAAATTTGTTTTTATTTTTTTCAATTCGTACAAAAGTTTCTTCATGATGTGATATGATAAATAACACTATGATAAATTCAGAAGACAAATAAAGCTCGATAAAAATTGTGAAAATTTTATTAAAAACATATGTTTTAGTGATTTAAAAGTTTTAAACGTTAATTTGTGCTTTTGATATTTAACTCCTCAGTATAATACTTTATGGACGCCTTAAAAACTGTTAAAGCATTAAAAAGTGTGCATATGTGATGTGTCTATCTTATGCATAAATATAATTTTTTTTAACCTAATGATCGGCACTTAAACTTGAATGTGTTATGCATGTAGTGTAGTTTCATCAAACTATTGCTACTGCCTCTAATAATAATTTTTTTTTTTTTTTTTGGCTATAAAACTTTCCTTTTTTCCAGCAATACTATTTAAGTTTTGAGTAGAATATTTTGATCATTACTGTCAGAACATATAAGTTACAACTTTGTCCCTATTTCTATGATTAAGATTTCTTGGATACGAAGTATTTCCTTTGACGAATAAAATAGTTGCTTCCTTCTATGAACGCTTGAACAACTCGGAAAGTAGTAACGTTTCACTCAACTAATTACTTTTAATGTTTGCAGTTACCTGTGTTAAGAGCAAGAAGTTTTAGATTACTATCAGTTCAAAGAATTTCAATTTAAGTATGTTTCTTGATTTGAAAATTTTGTTTAGATGAATTGCTATGTTTATAAACGAGAAAATTCACTTTTTTCGGACATTATTTCATGATTTTTTTTTGTAAGGCAAACAATATGAAATTTTATTCGAAATTTTGTTTTAAAACGCAAAACACACGTTTAAACATGTGACTATCAAATGTGTAATATCTTGATTCAAATGTTCCTTTCGTGTACTATATAAATTAAAAAATAAATAAAGACTCGTTTTCTATAAAGTACTCATAATATATTTACATGCTATATAGATGAGTTTACCATGATTAAAATATTTCAATATGGGAAAATTGATATCACCTGAACTTCATTTTAATGGAAATAAAGAAATATATTATTTCCTATTATTCTTTATATTTCGTTGCACACTATGCTACAGAAAGCTGTATTTAGCCTTACTGGCAGAATTAAATATTATTGCAAGTCCTAATTACACGTTGCCCAAATAGTTATTGAACTTTCAAAGCTCCTTCTTCTTGTTCAGAAATTTAATTCTTCATACCTAAAATGTACATTTCAGAACTTCACAAAAGCTCGCTTATTTTAACTGTTTTAAGAGTGGCTCCTAATGGATTTTTTTGTTGTTGTTATCGCTACAGCAAGTAATTGCTCTTTCAGCATGTTTTCGGAAGTCTCATTCTAAAAAATGTATAAGAACGGCGAAGCGGGATGTAAGCTTTGTTATAAAATTCCCTTGTGCATACATAGTTATTCATTTTAGTAAAAATGCTGGATGATGATGATCATACAACGTGCATCAATTTGACTAGTCAGAGATCGTGCATACAGTCAGCAGTGTTCTCATAAACCGCAGTCGAAAGTATACTAGGTAACGAAACTAAATTGGTTGTTCATTGAACTAGACAATGTACTTTTTTTTTCTTCCGAAAATATTTTTTGGAGGGGATAAATTCTTGTAATTCGTAATTTCTTTAATTTACATAACTGTTATTTATAACTTATTATTAATTACATTTGGCCCCTTAAGTATCAAAATTTGAAATGGCAGTAAGTCATTATAACATTTGATTCAGAGCAAAACTGTCTAGATTAGTATACGAGAGAAAAATCTTTGGTAATCATGAATAATTTTAGTAATTGTGTTGAGTCATTTGCATACCTATTATTTTATCCTAAAGGAACTTTTAAATTCCGAGCATCTATCAGTAGCCAGGTACTTAAAATTTAATAAAAAATTTGAATACTTTCGCATTTTAAATTTGCGCTAAAGTGCTCTATATGAAAAGTGTGTCATAATCTATACGTTGGCACAATTGGATTTTCTTGTTCCATTATGTTGGAAAAAGTGCCATACATGATTTTTCTGTCCTTTTCGTTGTCTGGTTTTGTTATGATGAAACATGTGTCAGAATCCAAGAATTTTCCTCAATTCTTTTCTTCTTTGATTATTTACGAAAGTATGTTATAGCCTATACTCATTTATTTAAAGTAATTTCCTTGTCACTCTATTTGCACAAGCAAACGATATATTGTACGATATAAAAAAAAAAATACCATTAACATTTATTTTTCAGGACTTGTATTACTAGACCGCTCCTTAATCCTCTGATAGGCCACAAATCGTCAAACATAGCTAACATGATGAATTTGAATATGTCTTGACTGTTGAAAATTGGATGTCACAAAATTATGAACCCATTTTCGAGATTTGGAATTAGCGTATGTTAGGCTTAAGATAAACGATGAACATTCACACGTGTGTCATACTGGTAGACAATCTCTCCGATACCTGCCTGTAATTGCCGACATTGATACGGGATGTGCTTGAATGCTCTTTTGAAGTTACTGATTGGTGTAAAATCTTTGACGTCCTTGCTTATTCGCAAAATGTGGATGAAAAGAAAATCTTTTGGTAATGTATTTCGGTAAAAGTGTGCGATTTACGACATATAACTTTAGGAAAACTAATCTAGCACATCTAGTCATACTTTACAAAACTAGTTATATGTGTTAAATAGAATGTCTATTCGTTAACTGAATTATTTCAGTCAATTGAATTTTAAATCCATTACCAAAATAATCATCCACTAGATATTGAATTATCCATTGAAAATAAATAAGAATTTTTTGTGAATGTCATCAATTTTATTACATTGGCATATCGGCCAAGTATTGCGATTTTATCGGAAGTTTTCCACCATAAATTTTTTAACTTTTTTCTCGAGGGGGGGGGAGGGGGGGCATTTAAGATTAACACTTATTTTAAGCTTAGATTACTTAGATGATAATATATGCATTTCCTTATGTTATGAAATAAAAGTTAAAGCACTGAAAATAAAATAAAATTTTATGTTTTATTTAAATATATCTTCTGCAATATTTTAAGTGTTAATTGAACTATTTTGTTAATTAAAAGTAATTTTTCTCTCTAATTCCTAAACATTACACAAAAATCGACACCAATCCAAAAATTTTCAGTACACACACACACACACACACACACACATATATATATATATACATATATATATATATGTCAGAGTTTTGCGTATTTATATTAAATACTTGCTATACTTTCGGTACGAAATTTATAAATGCCGTACATTCCTGAATGCAAATACGCAATTATGGTAAAAACATGTTATGAAGTAGAATTAAAATATGGACAAGAACTTGGAATTTTAAATCTTTCAGAGTAAACTTAATTAGTTAGTTCAATAGTTTGATATAAAGAAATTACAAAAATCACCAAGTTTGTGTGTGGTTATGCATTTGTGTGTATAACCTTTCTATTTTCATTTTCAAAGTCTGGAAATTGCAATAGATTATTCGTAGTATAATTGGTAGTATAATATTATACTTCCTAGTATAATATTATAACAGGTAATGCAGGCACAACTGTGGGTGCATAAATATCACTATTTAAAAAATTATCTTGTACTTCAAACTTAATTATTTTTAGTAATGCATAAATATCCTTATGAATCTGTGAACATTTTTCGGATTCAAAGTTCCTCGAAACCAATATTCCTTTTAACGTAAATTAAAATCTAATTTTAAACTGTAACAAATGGGATTTATAACATTACCCTAAATGACTAATTAACCGGAGTTTTATTGTTGTTAAACCGAAACAGAATCCCATGAGCTGAAATTAACTGCAAATTTTTCTCTAAAGAATGATTTATGGTGCTTTTATGAAAGGTTACGAAAAATATAAAGCTTAACGGAAAGGAAGTAGTTCTGGAAGAGAATTAAAACAATAAAATCTAACTTTTAGATAAAAATGAAGGGTATTTTTAAAAACTGCAATTTTATTTTCCATACATGTATTGCTGAATGCTTGTGGTTTCTTTGATCTGTATATGATTTAAATAGTGATTGATTGTTAAATACTAACGAAGAGAGAAAAGAACGATTTATGAAACATTTTTCTGTATAAACGCTTAAAAGTTTTATTTTTATTTGTGTATTATAAAAACGTTGTAGCATTTTTAACGTACAAGCCATATGCGCAATTAATTACAAGACAAAACTGAAATGCTTAGCACTTTTCAGAATTGCAGAGTGTCTTTTGAACGGTATTTACCAGAAATGTTTTAAGGAGAAGTTACGGATTTTCCAATTGTTAAAAATATAAAGTTATATCACTTTTAGTGAGGAAGGTAGTAAATTTGGCGATATTCCTTCATTCGTGTGTATTACAGTTCTATAAGAAATCACCAAAAAATAACAGTTTTCTTTCACACGTCGGAGTAAGCTTTAAACAATTTATATTTTAAAACAAAATAAGAAAGGTAGTCCCAGAAGTAGGTTCCCACTTAATATATATATATATATATATATATATATATATATATATATATATTACCTTTCAAACTTTCTTGAAAAATTAAATATTTTCACTTCTTCTCAACATAAGAATAAACTGATATATAACATTTGTCATTCCGTGTGAAAGTTTTTGTAGTTCAGTGTGATAGCAGTCTTTCGCCGCCTGAGAAAGGAACCGAAGCGTTACAGTTGCTTGCAGTCTTTGTCAGTGGAAAAGTGACGCTCGGGAAGAAATTGCTTCAGGAGCGAATCACTGGACGCAAGATCTGTACTATAAGGTGGATCCATCCTATTACTGTCAGGGCATCATTTTGTCACTCATGATGACTGAAAACAACTGCGACACTCTGGCTCCTTTCTCAGGCGGCAGACTTCTATAACACTGCACTAGAAAAACTTATCCCACGGTATGACATGTGTTATACTTCAGGTTATTCATATGTTGATAAAAAGATGAAATATTGCTGTATCTTTTGCAAAAAAAAATTTCCAGGTAATAATGATTTATTCCTCTTTATTGGCCGTAGGAAACGTACTTTCTGGACGACCTACGTACGTGCAATTACTAGACATACCATCCAGATGTATCAAAACACCGATGATTTGAGGTGAGCCCTAAACGTATTTGGAAGCTTTTTATCGCTATCTTTTGCTCATTGACTTAGCACCGACTAATTTGTATCTCTTTTATGAGCTGAAGAACTTGCTTTAAATCGAAAGTTTCATATCAATGAAAAATTGCGAAGCAGTGTTCGCTGGTAGCAGCTTTTTAAAAGGAAGCTTGGGTATGCATCCACTGTGAAAGTATTGCAAATGACTCCATTTTCATTTTCTTTGAACTCCTTCCTTCGTTTAGAGGCCGTTGGAGATAGGGACACAAGTCTTATATTTTTAATGTAATCTGAGTGTTATATAAGATAAATTAGGATATTACTTTGTAAAACATGTTATATTTAAATAACACAATTAACGTAAGTAAGTTTGTGAGCCTATATTTTATCGAAATACTTCAATATGTGAATCACTATTTTTATTTCTGAATTAAATTACTTAAATCTTTTATTTTTAAATTCATTGTCAAAACACAATTTCAAAAAACAAAAACTTTTAATATGGATCATTGGAAACATCATGCATAAAAAGGTGTCATTAATTTTAATTTTCGATAACATATTAAATTTAAATACGTAAATATTAAACTCTAAAGGGAAATAAAATGAATATATCTAAAATATTAAAGGATATTAAAGGCCAATCGACACCTTTTCTCGGATATGGCACATTTAAAAAAAGTTTTAAAAATATTCAATAGTTGTTGAGTTATTTATTAAAAGTAAATAAGAATGTTTCACGATGTCTTTGATATTTAGTATGTTTAAAAGGCGTATATAAGGAAATTATTTTTTTTGTAAAATTATGTAATAATATAACTAAAATAATTCAATAATAAATTGTGTAAGAGTTTTTTAACTCAAATATTCAGTAAATAATTTCAATATTAATGTCAGCTTCTTAGATATTTGTTTTACTTAAACATTATTTAAAGAATGAAAATGAAAATACATCCGATGTGACACTTTAATTGGCATTTATACTGGAGAAAAAGATATCATAATAGTTTGTATTTTGCATTTTTTCCATAACTTTATTGTAATTTAATGTGCATGTCTTTGATCAATAATTATGGATTTAAATCCTAGGTCAGTGTTTTTGGGATATCCTGTTTTACATATACAAATACAAATTCTCACTATAATCATGGTGACTTAGCTCAGTATTCATCATAAAATGATTTCTATTTTTAAAATTCTGCGCTATTGATGCTAAATGCGAATGGAATGCAAATATATAAAAATTGCAATTAAACTCTACTCAGTATTTAAATACCACATTGCGTGAATATGAAAGCATAAAGATTTAATTGTATTTTTAGAGTATGTTTATGCATGTAATGTATAAAGAGATAGTAAAAATTGTTTGTCATCCGCACAAACGCACATTAACGTCAACGACGTCAAAGTGAGCAAGCATATTTGTTGCTTTCACCTACGTGCGTCAAGCAAAGATAGAATAAAAAATAACAATTGTGCATGCGCGGAAATGCATGATATTTCATTTGTTTCCATAGTCTAAAATATCAAATATGCAATATTTAGCGCATTTATCGTCCCTCCAAAAGAACGTCTACAAGCAGAGGGCTAAAGCGCATTTTGGCCTTAATTTAATTTTGTTATGTACATATTTTATAAAACAGGGGTATTATTCTGTAAATTTAAGACTTTAAAGATAAAAAAAATCTTTTCGAATAGATTTCTCGTCAAGTTCTAATTATCCGATTTATTAACTTAATTAATATATGTACCTCTTTTGTAGGCGAAAGAACGTTTGATTTCCGAGCTTTACTTTGCCTAAACTTACAATTTCTCTTTTCTTTTCAGCATAAGTACAAACGTCATAGCATAAAGTCAAACATAATTGTCATATAACATATATGTATATCTATCTATCTATCTATCTATCTATCTCTCTCTCTATATATATATATGTGTGTGTGTAATGTATAAAAAGATAATTTGGGTTTTACTAGTTTAGGTATTGTTCAAGCGGGTACTTTCACTGTAAGTTTTGCTTTCCTGTCATACTTGCCACGCGCGCTTTGGAGCTATGTTTTATTTATTTTGTTATTTGTCAGACATCAGGCCGTCGATTCTGAGTTCTTTAGACGTACACGTGTCCCCACGCCCTTGTAGCCCCGGATGCGGGTCATGTTGGTAAATGTGTGTGGTTCGATCAGAGATAAGAGAGAGGCGGAGTTATGCCATACCAGTCACGTGATATGATGAGCGTAAATACTCCCGCACATCGAAAATCGAGAGACTTCTGCTACTGGAACTGCTTAGTTAGTCCACGCTGATTTTTGTACCCGTCTCCCCTCTCCTCTTCTCACACTATGTTGTAACTTAAAGATAATGTTTAATAAACCGTTTTACCTGCCTTAACTCTGGAGCTTTACTGAAATATCTGACGTTTCAAATAGCCGGCAGGATGACTGACTGTGTGCCAATTAAAAATTTTAAATTGTAAAAAATTAACGCTCAATAGTCGGGAGACGGGGTACACTGCTTACCCGAAGATGCGGAGTACGCCGGAGATGCGGCGCTATGCCGGCTGCCTCCGATCAGAGATACCGGACTTGCCTCTTCGCCGACTGCAGATATCTGGACTTATCATTCCCTGCTTTGATGAAACTACTTTCGCCTGACCTCCCATCGAATCCTCCCATGAAGCCCATCGAAAAATTTGCGCTCCTGAGTCTTCCATAGCGACTAACGACGCTGATGCCGACACGTAAATTAAAGAAGTTCCTGCCCTCCGTTATCTGATATCATCTTTCTGTACCGTGTTTACCATCCAGAAATGTGTCTCCTTATTTATTTTTTTTTCTTCACACGTCCACTGTTATTTTGAAAATCCGATGGAAATCGACGGAGTTTCACTGCCTTCATTGCACCCAAAACAGGCCCCCACGAGAAGTGTGTGCAACTGCTGAATTATTTCCCCCTTTTCTCCGTGCCGAATATTTTTGTTTTTGTGCGTACAACTTAGGTTGACTGAAATTCCTCCTGCCTGCATTGAACTTGTGAGAGAAGATATTTTTTTGTGTGTGTTTTGTTTATTGTTGAAGAATGACGATTTCAACTTGTGGATATTGATTAAGTGAAGCAAGCAAATTATATTTTCACAGTTGAAGTGAACATTAGAGTATTATATTTAAATATTTTATTAATTGTGTGTGTGTTATTTTAAAGGGCTATTTTAGTGTTGATGAAAAAAAAATGATATATCTGCATTTTTTTTCATTAATATAGTATTTTCATTAAGGTAAGATTTTGTAAATTTATTGCAGTATTATTATTAATGTTGCTAAATAAAAATTCTGAATGTAATTATTAAATGCTTCTCCGTTCAGGTAAAAATTTAGAAAAAAATTTCAGCATGTCGTTAGATGGTAAAGAAAATACACAAACTATTGCCACTATGTCCCTGCAAAAAAGTGATGAGTTTATTGCCCCCTTCAATTTTGAAGATAATATGAGTTTTGAGAGTTCGATAGCATATTACGAACTGTGTTGCTTACAACAAAATATCATCGACGATAAAGACGAAGACTGGAAATTTCAAAATATAGGAAAATTTCTTAAGGGGTCTGCCTTAACTACATACATAAATAACATAGCAAATTGTAATAATTGGCAAGAATTGATTGAAATACTAAGGGAAAAATATATTTCATGTGCCGTCTTTACTTTCATGGATTTTACAAATTTAAAACTAGAAAAAATTTCGAATCTTATAACTTATTTTCATGAAAAATTAGAAATAGGTAGAAAATTGGGGCTACCTAATAATATAATATTAGAAGGATTGACCAATGGTCTTCCTAGTAATGTGAGAGCTCTTTTAACCCTGCAACCACCCAATAGTGCCACCGAGTGGCTTAAGGTAGCCTCAAAATTAATTAAAATTCACGAACCGCCCCAACAGGCAAGCTTTACCTCCTCGCCCAATAATGCACAAAATCCTAGTTACTTTACACCCAAGCTTCGGAATTACAGACCCTACTATGCCCCTGTTTATAACCGACCAAATTGGCGTCAACCAATTCATAATTCAACCCAAGGGCAAACCCAAATAAATAATTGGCCCCGTTTTCGACCCCTATCTCAAAGTCCTCAAAGTTCACACCACCAAAATAATGTCAATTACCAAGAAAGCACACTACCTAGAACTCCATGTAGAAATTGTGAGGGGCTAGGGGTAAGTAATGCTTTCCATTGGACGCATACTTGTCCCTTTAAAAGTAACAACCAGATTGCGACAAACCCATACGCGAAACCAAATATGACTCACCCGAATATGACTTCGAACACCACTATTTTAAATTCACAAAATAATGGTTCTGAGATCTCGCGAGAAGAGAACTTATGACTATTTACTGTATCCGGGTAACTAAGGAAAAAATTAACTCAACCCAAAATTGACAATTATGAATTTTTAAGTGTTCCCTGTGTCATAGACACTGGCTCTACACTCTCTGTCTTGCCGCAAAGTTTTGTTGGACGATTTAATTTAGAGGTACAGAGAGTCTCGCCTTTAAATGTGACTCAGGCAGATAGACTGCTGATACTTGATACAGTGTGTTATGTTAATTTAGAAATTGGAAACATTACTCAGTGTGTAAAATTTTTTATAGTATATTCAAGCCTGCCATATGCCATATTGGGTTTACCAGAGTGTAAAAAGTTTTGTTTATGTATTGATTGTGTGAACTTATGTGTTTTTCAAAATAATGTTAGATTACCTTTATACAATTATGATGCCTTACCTATGTCTCTACATTTAAATCAACCCAGTTCTTCAACCGATAGCAAAGCCTCTGAGGAAAGCGTTCCCCCTCAGACTGTTTATAAAGCTATCAATCCAAAATTAGAGTAATTATTAAATAAATATGAGAAAATCTTTGTAAAAAATAAATATGATATCGGTCGTATTAATGTAGAACCTCCACGTATAAATTTAACTTCTGACCTACCTGTTTGCCTCAGGCCTTATCGAACCTCTCCTAAAGAGACAGACGAAATTAATTCTCAGATTGAACAATTATTAAAAGCTGGTTTAATTAAGGAAAGCAATAGCCCCTATGCTGCACCCGTCACTTTAGCGTATAAACGCGACGAGGGTACCAAAACTAGACTGTGAGTGGATTATCGTAAATTAAATAACATAGTAAAAAATGATGCCGAGCATTTGCCACGTATTGACAGCTTATTAGATAAACTAAGTGGGGCGAAAATATTCTCAACTCTTGATTTGGCGTCTGGATTTTGGCATGTGCCCATCCACCCTCAAGATACTGAAAAACTAGCTTTTGTAACTAATACAGGTCTCTATACGTTCCAGGTCTTGCCATTTGGCATTAAGACAGGGCCTGCTATATTTGACAAAGTCATGAGAAGAATATTAAATAAATATAACATTAAATTTGCCTATAATTATTTTGATGACATAATGGTTTTTTCTTCTTCTATGGAAGAACATATGCAGCATTTAGAAACTATCTTCCAAATTTGTTTGCAAGAAAATATTAAATTGAAATTATGTAAACGATACTTTGCTAAGGACACTATAAAATTTTTGGGGTATGAGGTTAAATAAGGTCAAATTACTCCAGATAATGCTAATATTGAAATTATCAAAAATTTGAAGCCACCTACTAACGTAAAGGAACTACAGAGGTTTCTTGGTTCTGTAAATGTTTATAACAGATTTATTGATCGGTATGCAAAATTAAGACGTCCTTTAAATGATTTGTTAAAGAAAAACGCTAAATGAGATTGGTCAACAAACTGTCAGAAAAGTTTTGAAACCTTAAAAAATATTTTGATATCTAAACCTGTGTTACAATTATACGACGTTAAATTACCTATCCATGTATTTATTGATGCATCAAATTGTTCAGTTGGAGCTGTGTTGAAGCAGCCGGATGCCTCAGGTATCTTGCACCCGATTGCATATCATTCGAGATCGCTTCGATCATATGAAAAGAATTACACTATAACTGAATTAGAATGTTTGGCTATCGTTGATGCCCTTGATAAATTTTATCATTACCTTCACGGTCAAAAATTTGTCATTCATACTGATCACGCGGCATTGGTTTGGTTAAAAAATGTCAAAAATTTAAGAGGAAGATTATTCCGCTGGTCCCTTAAATTAAGTATGTTTGACTATGAAATAAAGTACCTAAAGGGCTCAACAAATGTCGAAGCTGATATGTTATTAAGGATTCCTCCTTCTCAACATCTCCAACTAATTCAACCTGCGGTTTTATTGTTAGATGCTGAAGAAATTAAAAATCAACAATTAGCAGAAAATATGCATGGTCCTAAATATAAAATCATTAATGTTTTAATTACCATAAATAAGAAAGGATTCAAAAAAATAGTGGTGCCTATGTGCTTAAGAGAAACTTTAATGAAAAATGCACATGAAAATTTTGGCCATCCTGGTGTTCAAAAAATGTTAAGTATAATTTCACCTTCTTATTATTGGCCTCATATGACTCAAGATATTTCTAATTATGTTAAACATTGTTCGACTTGCCAATTTAACAAAAAACCTAAACAGAAGAAATTTGGTTTGTTACAGGCTGTACCTGCTACTGATAAACCCTTTGAATGTCTTTCTATTGATACTGTAGGAGGTTTCAACTATTACAATTCAACAAAAAAATATCTACATCTAATAATTGACCATGCTACAAGATATGTTTGGGCCTTTCCTTCGAAAAGTGTCACTACTGAAACCTATGTAAACTGTCTAAAACAAATATTCAATATTCAAGTTCCTCAAAAGATACTTAGTGATAGAAATGCAGCTTTTACTGCTTCGCGTTTTAAAAAATTCCTCAAGAACTACAATACTAAACAACTGTTAACTTCAGCTCATCATCCACAGACAAATGGAAAAGTAGAGAGGATTAATCAATCCATAGTTAATAGATTAAAATGTAAAGTTAACTCTTCACCTTCTAAAATTCCTTGGACTAAGTTACTAGAGCAGGTTATTAGTGAATATAATAACACACCTCATTCAGTAACGAAGTTTACACCTATGTATTTAATGTTTGGAAAATTGCCATATGACTCACTTATTTCGGAAAATACCTATCCTCCTGTTGATGAAGCTCGAAAATTAGCAAAAGAAAGGACAATAGAATTTCATAATAAAAATAAAATTAGATATGACAGTAAATTCATAGAAACTAATTTCGAACCAGGAGTTCTTGTAATTTATGAAGAATTTAACTACCCAAATACACGTAAATTATCTCCTACTTTTTCAGGTCCTTATTCAATTGTAAACAAATGTTCTTCAGTTACATTCGAAATTGATAAACCTAATTACCATACTAAGAAACCTACGGAAATAGTTCACTCTTCTAAATTAAGACCTTATTTCCCACCTGACAAATTAAAGCTAGCGCACGAAGGAGATTAAATTTAATTAACAATAATTGATCTTAAAAAAAAAGAAAAATAAAAATATATTCAAAATTTCTAAGTGTTGAGTTTGGAACCCTGAATACTCGACATAAAGTCTGTCGTCTATCCTTTTTTCTTTTATGCTTCTACCAACCTTTCTCTGTCACCCGCTTCTCTTAGTCATTGAAGAAGTCCCCAAGTCCGAGTGTGTGCGGTGTAAGTAAAACTGCACCTTTTTTCTTTGTATATTTTATAGATATTATGCAAACAATAAATGAAGCTAGACTTAGACTAGGCTGGGACTTCCTCTCAATAATCCCCCAGTTTTTCCCAACTGTCTATTGAGTCATTTCTTCCCCTTTTTTGGAAGCTATGAGGCAATGGCCAAGTTTTCTCGTTCGTAGTTGACAATTGTTTTCCTTTTTCGGGATCATGAGAATCCATTTTTGTTGTCATACTATGGAGAGTTGAAAGTTTGGGCAAACTTAAAATGCCTGCAAGTGGTATTTACTATACCCCATACCTGTGTGACGGTACTGCTGTTTCACAACTATGGTTTTCGAAATTTTCTGCACACTACGCACATTTTTACATTTTTTTTTACATTACCTTTACACTAAATAAATTTACTCCATTTTGCCAACTGCATTTTGCCAACTATTTTGCCAAGTTATTTTCATTCCATTCATTTTATGCCATGCAAGCCAAAGCCATAAGTATTTGCCAAAGAAAATGAATGTCAGCCATGTTTATTCCATTTTGTTTAATTATATTACTATATTGTTGTACAGTATTATTGTATCCCACCTAGGTTGTAAATATTTTACTTGGGATATTTTGAAAAAAAATTGTGCGCACTCATTGTTTTATTGTTTATTATAAGATTTTCGTACTATTGCATCATTATGTTTTGTCAAATTTTAGAAACTGCATCCTGCCCCTCAAGTGTTGTACAACATAACTCCAGAATTCTAGTCAGAACAATTTAAGGTGTCTAAACTTGAAAATTAGATTAGTTCGCAGTTTTTAAGATTAGGTTGCAAGGACGTCTGACTCGCAAGTGAGAGAGTGGCCACCTCAATGATATTGCTCGTCAGACTTCTTTTGCCGGGGGGGATATTGTAATGTATAAAAAGGTAATTTGGGTTTTACTAGTTTAGGTATTGTTCAAGCGGGTACTTTCACTGTAAGTTTTGCTTTCCTGTCATACATGCCACGCGTGCTCTGGAGCTATGTTTTATTTATTTTGTTATTTGTCAGACATAAGGCCATCGATTCTGAGTTCTTTAGACGTACACGTGTCCCCACGCCCTTGTAGCCCCGGATGCGGGTCATGTTGGTAAATGTGTGTGGTTCGATCAGAGATAAGAGAGAGGCGGAGTTATGTCATACCAGCCCACGTGGTATGATGAGCGTAAATACTCCCGCACATCGAAAATCGAGAGACTTCTGCCACTGGAACTGCTTAGTTAGTCCACGCTGATTTTTGTACCCGTCTCCCCTCTCCTCTTCTCACACTATGTTGTAACTTAAAGATAATGTTTAATAAATCGTTTTACCTGCCTTAACTCTGGAACTTTACTGAAATATCTGACGTCTCAAATATATATATATATATATATATATATATATGTATGTATGTATATATGTTTGTATATTTGTATGTATATATATATATATATATATACGTTCAATTGAACGGGCTAGCTCTTGCCAATTAGGCATTAGCAACTAAAACGGCTAGAAGGTGTTAACCTTTGTATTACGGGGCTCCCAATGGGCGGCCAACACTTATTCTGGGACTATGTATTGTCCCGGCTGTCAGCCAAATTATTTTTTCGTGAAATGTGCTGGCAAACTGTTGCCAGTCGTATTCGTAACCATAAATAACTTCATGTGCCTGGCACTTATATTACTGAAAAATCGCTCGTCTTGGCTGACCTTCGGGATAATTTATAAGCACCCTAATTCGTATTAAGGGACACACGAGTTAACACACAACCCCAAGCCGTGAAGCGAACGCGGTCCCAATGTGTGATAGAATGGCTCTTTACTTACTGCACCACCTGGTCGGACTATTGTCATGATATATAGAAAGTTCTAGGTTACTATAGGTGCCTCAGCGGTAAAAAGAAAAATAAATAAATAAAACAACAGGTATGAAGATTTAGACATGGATATTACTTCTCTTGACTCTATTCTGCACCCTCAGCAGATGGTTGAAAAATTTCTAAACTCCACCTTACGAAAGTACTTTCTAGAGTCTAACTCTCTTAAATTGCAGGTTTAAACATAGAGAAGGACCTCTAAATGCTAAACGCCACGTTTGAGTATAAAATATTTATAGGGTAATTCCGGGACTAATACTGCAATTTCTTTGAATTTGTATAAAGAATTATAGGTTGCCCGTACAGTAAAACAAATCAAACCGTGCTATTTATAGTAGAATATAGAACATGTGTACTGCGACAAAAAAATCTAAAAAAATAATTAATGTTTTTAAACATTTTTAAGCATTGCACTGCGGGTCAGACCCCGCTCTTGCATGCGGGATTCACGGCTCGCCTGTCATAAGAACAGAATGAAATAATGACGATAATAATAATAATAATAATAAACTCGAAAGAATATTCATATCTGGACTATAATTACCTATTTAAGAACAACTAAACTAAATCAGTATAAAGAGACGTACTAGCAGGCTTAAATCAATATTAGCCTGCCTACTTTGTTCTCTACTAAAATGAAATTCTTATAATTAACACGCTTTTATTAGCTTCACCTGTATGTATGTTTGTATGTTTGTATGCTTGTATGTTTGTAACCAACTCCTTTAGACTCGATTTTGACCCACTTTTCACGGACAGATTTAATTCAAACTTTGTACATTTATCAAGAACCGGTGACAATACAATAATCTTATAAGATTATCCTGATCAGGATCGCCAGGATTAAATAATTTCCTCATTTCTTATCCTGATTGAAAGTAGAACACTTCCAAACATTACAATCTTAAGAAAACCCTTTCTGTAGCCGTGATCGTATAGTGGTTAGTACATTGCGTTGTGGCCGCAATAACCCAGGTTCGAATCCTGGTCACGACAATTTTTTTTTTTTTTTTTTTTTTTTACAAAATATCGTCATCCATCACATTATGGAAGAGTTGAGTAGAAGAACATGTTAAGGCCATTCTTTTTAACACGCTTTTATTTGTTGATTAGAGACCTATTTTTCCTTTTAGTGAGGAAGGTAGCATTTAACTGCAGGTTGATTTTGGTGCACAGCAGGGGCGTAGCCGGAGGGGGGGGGGTCTCAGGGGTCTTCTCCCCTCCCCGAAATGGGGCCCTTTACTTAGCTTACAATTGAACTTTAGCTTTAAATTTGATACCCAGCCCACCAATAAAATCCTGGCTACGCCACTGGTGCACAGTGAAAATAAATTATCTCTTTGTACTTTCCAACTTAGTGCTCCTTTTTGTCTTATGAGAGATATCGAAAATTAAAAATAAATTTTAAATACATACAGTTAAAAATAACTAAAAACACGCTTTTATAGCAAATCAAACTAAAAAGTTAAAAATAAATATATAGTTTAAAAAACCAAAAAACACGCTTTAGTGATAAATTGAACTAACTAAAAGGCGAAAAATAATTCTTAATATAGAAATAAATTAATGAACGAAAACTAATATTATTGTGAAAAAAGCGTGGGGTTCTTGCTCCATATATCAGTTCTTGAGAATATTCGCTCGATACTAAACTATATATTTATTTTTTTAATTTAAATTTTAATTGCTGTTTCATCAAAACCGTAACATCGGTGTATTTGAGAGGGGGAAAGATTAAAATAGTGTTTACCTAGTTTTATTTGTTTTATTCTTTTATAAAATGTGGGTTTTTCGAATAAAATATGTAAACAAATTGAATTTTTTTCTGGGTTTTAAAAACAATATGTCATTTAAGCCAGAACGTTAAAATGCAAAATTCTTACAATTACAATTAACGAATAATGCCCTGCTCAACTTGGTGAGCTTGTGCAAAATGAAAGGAAAAAATTTAAAAACACTTAATTAAATCAGAAAATATACTCCAGTAACATAATTTCTGTTATATAAAAATAAGGCACGGATATATAAATTAAATTTTTACGAACTGCGGCATTGTGTACAAAAGAAACTCCAGCATGCATGCCGGAATGGCAGTGTGGCATGTATCCCATTTTGTACGGTACAGACGAAACACATCACAGTTTTGTTTCTTCGCAATGGTAAATGGCGTAACTATATACACAGTAGTCTATACAGGTGCTACACATAGTTTTGACTTCGAAATCATGCATGGATTCAGTAATTAGCGTAAGAAAAGCACCAGCGTGTTGTGTTTAAAAGTGAAATCATGCCCTTATCTCAAAATAAGGATTGTATAGTGAAAGCTATAGCATTGAAAGGGATTCCTGCTGTACACTGGTTAAGGAAATCTCAATGCGCGTTTATACTACTCGTGTGACTGCTGTCTATCGACAAATACACTCATGTCCATAAATTAAGGATAATTCAGAATCACACAGAAATTGATCTCTAAAATAAAAATTTCACCTGTGGAATGATCACACACATCTTGAAGAAGAATATGCAAATTACAGGAAACCACCAGATGGCGTGGATGGTACGTCACAATGACGAGAGTGTAAGAGAGGGGTATATAAGGAATGGTGGCAAAGAATTAAAATTGTTCACAAGCGCTGTGAAAGCCTTTCAGTGCAAAAACCGCATAGTTATGGCACAAAGGAGGCATTTGGATGATGTTTTACGTGGCAGAATTATCGGACGACTGGAATGTGGACGTACCCAGTTGGAAGTATCCGAGGAACTTGGAATCGCCCAGAGTGTCATCTCCAGCCTTTGGCAACGATTCCAAGATGATGGTAATGTGAGTAGACGTTACAGCACAGGTCGCCCCCGAGTTACAACGCCGAATGAGGACCGCTATTTGGCAGTTACTGCCAAAAGAAACAGACGGAGTACAGCATCAGACCTGTCTCGTCAGCTCTCTTCAGCTACCGGTACGACAGTTTCAAGGCAGACCGTGTACAGACGCTTAGGGCACATTGGTCTATATGCTCGTAGGCCTGTCAGATGTGTTACACTTACCGCAACTCACTGTCGCCTGCGATTAACCTGGAGTAGAGAGCATGCATTGTGGACACCGCAACAGTGGTCTTGTGTGATGTTTTCCGACGAGTCCAGGTTTAGTTTGGAGTCTGATTCTCGCCGGACATTCATCTGGAGAGCGCCAGGTACCCGTTACCACTAAGAGAACACCATTGAAAGACACCGTTACGGTGGTGCAGGATGGCTCGTTTGGGGAGGAATTATTCTTGGTTCCAGAACTGACCTGCATGTTCAGAGTGTAACGATGACAGGCCACATCTATCGGAATGTCATTCTGGAACAACATGTACGTTTGTTTCGGGGCGCCATGGGTGCTGAATTTGTGTTTATGGATGACAACGCCCGTCCTCACCGTGCAAACATTGTAGACGAATGCCTTCAATCGGAGGATATCACCCGTATGCATTGGCCAGCATACTCACCGGACTTGAATCCAATAGAGCATGTGTGGGATATGCTTGGCCGACGAATTGCAGCCCGTCAACCCCCTCTCACCTGTCTACCGGAACTTCGGAGTGCATTGCTTGATGAGTGGTGTAATATTCCCAAAGATCAGATTGATCATTTGATACTCAGCATGCCTAGGCGTTGTCAGGCCTGTATTGCATCATCCGGGAGACATACTCCGTATTAACCATCCTACTAACCATGTTATACTGTTTTTTGTAAATAGGTTCTTTTTTGAAATTTGGTCAAGGGAGTAAAACTTGCAATTTTTATTAATTATGTCAAACATGTAGCACCTTTTTTGCTCTTTACTTTTTGTTTATTAAATAGACTTTACAAATAAGTCAAATTTGTTTTGCTTCTTTCTCTTTCTTTGCCTGAACTTCATTATCCTTAATTTATGGACATGAGTGTATAAGAAATACGAGAGGTGCGGCATCTGTCTCCGATGCTGCGACTCTCCCGGAATAACTCCAGGCATTGATATAACGTATCAGGCAAAAACAACAATTGAAATAAGCTCATTATTAGAATTCCAGATTATTCTACCAAGAAGCATTCTTTCGTACAGTTAATTAAACCAAGCCCGTATCATTTAACAATATCATTTGTTATCTTTATTCATATACCATTATAATAATCAACAGCGTTTTGAATTTTAAGTCTCATATAGTAAAAAATTTTCGTTAAAAAATTGTAATATGCTTTTCGATGAAGAGTTGTTGCTAAACACAAGCACAAAATGCTAAATATCCGTACACCTTATATTTCAAAATAATTGTACTACAGCATGCCATGCTCAACCTGCTTAACGCATTCATTAGGTTCTTGAATAAAATTTACTTGAAGGAATGTAAACTTCTTGCACGAAACAAGTATAATACGCGTGCCAGATTTCTTAAATTAATTGCATTCAGCACCTTCTCATAGTTCTTGACTCATCATCTCTTAGAACGATAAAGATCTATCTTGGTAGCTGATAGCTGCGTAATTTCTCTAAATTACTAATTATATGGAAAACGTTAATGTTTCATGAAAACTGTAATTTTTATTTTGTGAATGATTGATATGCAGGGTGTCCTAAAAACACTGGCATACAACAAATTACAAAGTCACCTAAAGAAAATGTATATAATTTTATAGTATTGATTAAAAATCTTAGCAGATTAAATCTAAATAAATACAAAATTTAATTTGTTATACGGCCCCTGTACAAAACATTCCCAATTAGTAAATTGTGTCCAGTACATTAAGCAAGTAATGCACAAAATTTGAGTAATTTATCCTGAAAAGGATCGAGATATTAAAATAAATATTTGTTGACTTAGACAAATTCTTAGTGGCTTTCGAAGAGAAAAAAAAATACTGTCAAATGATCGCATTTCTGGGGCTGCACACAAATTACGAAAGAAAATAATAGTGAGCGCATAAATACAAATCTATCTACAAGGAACGTACTACTTGCTTTCATATGAACCAAAATATTACACATGTTGTAAAAATGTCCTGGAGATAACAATTCTTTTCTGTAGCTAAACCTACTTCGTATTTTTCAAAAAGAAGGACTGGCAAATTAAAAATCTCAACGAAATATCGAATTGAATTACTTGAATTAATTGACAATAATATTTAACTTCGGTATGTGTATGGCACAACCAAAAAAAAAACTCTTGATATAAATGAACTGAATGTAACTACCTCGGGATTTGAATGCTTTGAGATTTTTGTTTAATCAAAGATGTATCTAATTCATTCGCATTTTAAAAAATTCAAAAGCTGCATTTTTGTTTTTCTTAGTGTATGCGTAAAACGAAGATGATACAGTAAGTATAATAATGGTTTTATATTAAAGTATATAATGGTCGTATATTACAAACCGATTTAACCCCTCCCCTGTTTTCTTACTTATCAGTGAATAAATAACTTTAGGGAATTCAAAGGTTAAATGCAACATCTTTGAACAATTATATTTTAGTTAAAAGCAATTCAGAAATTGAATGTGTGTTTGACTCTATGTATGTTTTAAATAGTTTGCTTAATATGTTTATAGTCTTATAGTTTGAATGATTTTTTTTTAATTCCGCAAAATAAGAAATAAATATTCGTTCTTTTCGTAAATTATTTCACTTTCTTTATCCTCGGAACAATATGTCACTATTATTTTAAAAGAATATTTAAAATCCTTCAATTGACAAGAACTAAATTATTTTGGCAGCAGTTTACATATCACAGCATTTAACCTATAAATATATTATAACCTTACTGGACAATTTATCTCGTCTTTAAAGGTGAAGAATTGCGATTTTTGTGGATTATTTTCAAAAGATTTACGATTTTTAAACAGCCTCCAAAGACGGCGTAGTGACTAAAGAACCATTCTATCACATCTTGGGTACGGGTTCGATTTTTAGCTTGCGCGTTGATTTGTTTGTTCTTTGATAGGGGTAACGCTGGCCATCCAAAGTGTGGTTCCATAATATCAGGTTGTAACGAAAGTTTTCCGTCAGATTTGCTTGAGTCAGCTCACGCGGTACCCAGCTATTGACCTTATATGTCAAGTTTATGCGATGCTTAGCGCGACTAATGGACATGGCACTAAAGTCTAACTCTTTTAGCTAGCTCTGGAGTGGATGAATATTTTATCTTCTTCTACAGATTGTCGTAGGCGGGCCTCATCAGCATCATTAGGCCGGCCAGAGCGCTCTGCTTCTTTAATGTCCTAGTCCACGTTTTTTAACTTTCGGTACCAAATCTTCACAGCTTCATATGATACAACAGTAGTACCTTAAGCTGTACACATGATTCGGTGTCATTCTGTAGCTGACTTTTTGCAACAGAACTGAGAGTAAATGATAGTTCAATCTGGTAGCGTGATAGTTCCATTTCAGACACCTTATACTTAATCATAACGATATTGTTTTACAGATTTCACAACACAGTGCTCTAAAACAAGACTTTTGCTTTCAAATAACAAAAAGCGTTTGGCGAAATAGTGGCAAAGGCATAAACGCGAACTGCTTGTGCTGGCAATACTTGCAGTGGCGGAAAACTTTCGTTACAACCTAATAAAATGGCCAGTAATTTGGGCTTTATCATAGGTGACTACTGCTGAGCAAGAGTCCACCCTTTTAAAAGAAAAAAAAAGGCGGGCACCCCCTAGGTAAGGCCTAGGGTAAGTGGCGCCCCCTGCTAACATAAAAAAGACGCCCTCTTTTATGATCTACTTAGTTTTTGAGCTCGACATGACGTCCCTTCGAAGCAGCCACCCCGATGCGATGATTATCTTGCTTACCTTATGGGGCCGCCCCTGGTTACAAGAATACGATGGTTTAATGGTAAAAACCTACAAAAGGGTACACATCGTTTCGTCCTATATTAATTATCAAGAGCTTTTAGATATATTGGCCGTTATCAAAAAACCGAAAAGAAAAAAAAATGTAAGAAAATCTGAAACACTTTCAGATTTTAAATACGCACTAAAATGCTATATATTAAAAGAGTATCATAATCCATGCGCCTTCCTTATTTTCTTTCTTATTCCAAGTGTATCATTTTTCATGGGAGTGATTAAACAAATTTTAAATTGATATTTCTAACATCCTTTTTCTGTATGTAATACACTAGAAATAGAAGCGAAAAAGACGCGCAGAAAAATGCATAATTCGAACTGAAAGAAAGTTTCAAAAACTAATTTTTTTTTTTTTTGTTTGTGTAACACGTATTTTGGATTCATGTGCTTGGCCCGAAGCTACTTAAAAATCCACGTCAGAAGGAAAAAAAAATATTCTGTTGTATTCTTTATCCAGGTGTAGCAGACGATAAAATGTTTTATTTATTTTTATTTTTTTTTTTTTATTAAATCTGCGTATTCTATAAGTTTGCGCCATCGGACGATGGCTTTGTAAAATAGAATCTCTTGTATTCTTTTTTTATATAAAAAGTAGTTTTTTTGTATATTATAGGAACAGTACTTTATTTTCGCGCGATAAAAAGTTTGTTAATCCAGGACTTTAACTGACTTTATTCCATATTTCATCCAAATCCGTCAAACCGTTTCAGCGTGAAAGAGTAACAACACACATACAAACATTGGCATTATAACAAACCTTAACTCCATTACATATATTTTCATGTTTTATTTTTTTTCTAATGTCCGGCCTCTGCCTTGAAGGCTTTGGCAACAACAGGCCGTAATTGTTGGTCCCTTTATTATGGGGGGGGGGCACCTAGTAAGCGGACCAATGTCGCCCCTTATGAAGGGACGGACATGACAGCCACACCCAGTGGGGGATCGAACCCTGGCCGCCGGGAGTTGAACCCGAAACCGGAGTATAGTGCTTTACCCACCATACAACTTGATCGGCTCATGTTTTATTACTTTTTGAAGTATTTTAGGTTATTTTTTAGTTAATTTTATGCTATTGGTGTTCATAAATTTGCCAAATCTAGGTTTTTTCTGCACTAGCATAGTATTTGCTTTGAGAACAAAAACTTATCAAATGATGGAATTGTTATATACTTTTTTCATACTTTCTATAATTAATGCTTTATTCATAAAAATTCGAGACAACAGTGTTATTTTAAATGGCATTATCGTAAAGATTGACCATAGTTAACTAACATCAATACTGTCAAAATATTAAAATTATTGCAAATATTTTCGAAAGAAAGAAGGTGCTCAGTTGATCCTAAAGTCATGTAAAAAACTTCAAAATCTATAATTTTTTAACCCATCAAAATTAGAAAGTTTACAAATTCGAAGAAATTTCCGAAATGCAAAGAAGTATATGCACGTGCGTATGCTCCTTTTTCCATCTTAAGAAACCAGCTTCGGATGTTCAGAGGTTCTTTTTTACCAGCAGATTGACTTTTAGTTCAATAGACACATAAAGACAAAGATCTTCTCCTGAACATTCTCATTAAAAAAATGAAAATTTCAAGCGAACTATGTTTCCAAATCGAAAGAACATGTGATTATTTATGTAACAGTTTACAGCATTTTATCTGACAAGTGTTTTGGTGGTTGCCAATCTGAAACGTCTAACTGACGTGCTAATATAGACATTTAATCTATTCCAAGTCTTATTACGGTTAAGTTAGACATGCAAACAGAACCGAAGAAATTTATTTATTTATTTATATATGGATATATATTCATTTATTTTTTATTTATTTTATTTTATTTTAATTATTTTTTGAGGGAAGGGGGATATAGATTTTCTGTCTTCTTTTGAATACTAGAACTTTCTAACTTTCTTGATTGGCAGGTCACTCATTTCTAATTTTTATTAATATTTTTCAATTGTTTAGTGCTTTAAATCGATTATTTAAAAAGAAATATGTGATGTATTTATTTCAGAAGAAAAAAGTCTTACTAAACGAAAAAAAAATTACTCTTAATGGTATTTCTTAAAATGAATTAAATCTTGGGTAACACGTTTTTTAATACGCATATTAAACTAAAAAACAGGCCTTCACTTGACAATATTTTTACGTTATATTAGATGACAAAGAATTCTTACATTGACTATGTATTTACAAAAAATCGTCCTTAGTTTCTTAAGGCTTTCACATATAACCTAAATTACTTTGTTTAGAATTGCTCTCTAATTTTCCTTTGAACAGTCAATCCCTCTAGGTCTAACTTCCATTGTTGTACTGAAAACTTTCTAGTTGAAAGGTCGACATTTCAAGTGCTCTCACAGCTGAGCAATTTTAAAATTCATTAATGATTTATAGAATTCTCTAGATATAATTCAATGACTGGTATCCAAAGCAGTTAAACATGCAATGTCATAGATTAAACCTACCTTGTTTGAGAAGTATTCCTTTGACTTAAAAGGAAATATTTCCTTTGATACTTAAATTTTACTCCGAGGCACTCAAGTTTTCAATGACAAAATTAAATTCAACACATTAGGATCTCTTACAGCTGTTCATTTATCAAATATTTTCGAAAGTGTTCCATTAACAACGTTCTTGGAATTAATTTAATATGTATCTTGTGTTACGGTTACATTTTTATATATTTTATACAACAAGGGAAAGGTAAAATGAAGAATTTTATTGAAAATATAACTTACAGTATGCTTTTGAATTTATAACTTGTAATAAAAGAGTTGAGGAATGAAAAATTCAAAAATATTCAACGATGCATATTTGTTGATGTTGCTTACAATTTTGAGATTCAGTTCGTTTAAGTTTTGTAATAGCAATGTGATAATCAAATGTTACTTTTACCATCAATATTTCTTTCTTTTTTCCAGAAGTTCCATTTTCGTAAATAAACTAAGTATAGCATTTTGTTTTATATTAAAAGTAACGCTGTTACATACGTTTTGTATTTCATAGTTATTAAAGAGCAGTCAAGAAAAGGTGACAGATGAAATTTAGTGAATGCATTGCATATGTAGTATTATTTTTTCTTCATGCTACATTCATCCTACTTCCTTATCATCGTCACATACTGAGTAAGATCACGTAATTTTAATTACATCATTAGTTGTTTCATTATATTGTATTTGAAAAAAAAAACAACGTATAGTGTGTCATAAATATGAGATTCGTATAGAAGAAAGGAAAATATACGCATTCAAGTAGGCCCACTGCGTTTTTGCAGGGTTTTTTTAGCAGAAAACATTAGTCGGCTACATCAAATTTTTCGTGACATTACAAACTTGTAACGGGAAGCAACAATGAACTTTGAATCTTGCACAGTAAGGAAAATATTTCTAAATAAGAGTGAAACAGTAATTCGAAAGTGAGGCAAAATAAAGAGCGTGCGGTGTCTTATGTGATAAAATAAGCAAATTTGCTCATGACTGATTATTATTATAATGAATGCCAAAATTTTATAATCAAAATAGATAAAATACCCATTTTGAACAAATGAGCGTTATTATTTTATGGACAAAAATATTTCTATTTGCTAGATTCCTTAATTAAATGCTGTGTATTATTGAAAACAATGTCTATTTCGACAAAAAAATGCCCTTTTCTTCTTCTAAAGGGAGCTATAGAGTGAAATATAAAAGTACTTTAGAAGAAAAAAAGTGTTTACCAGAAATATATAAATATAATAGAAGATATTCATCTGTTGTCTTTTTACTATGTCATAAATTACAAGAAAATTGATTAGATCATTAAAAAAGAAATAATGCAAACTTAGTTTTTCGTTTTTAAGCTGTAAGAATGTATACATTTATATTCTTGGCAAATATAAAATTCCTTGGCTTTTAAAAAAATTGAAAAATAAGCATATATTTACTACTATAAACAAATATTTGGTTATTTGAGTCCAAAGATTTGATAAAAGCCATTAAAACATACCAAAACTCCACACCGATAGATCGACAGCCGCACGGTAGGTCTGAACACGGGACCTTCATGTTTTTAGAAATTAATCACAGTCTCGTGATTTTTTTTCTAACGGGGTGGTTTTTGCCATAAGGAACGAATTACAAGATTATTTGGGAAGTCAACAGGGTGGCTATCGTTTTCAGCTTTTTATCTTTACCGATACTAGACCTAAAACGTAAGGTTACTGGTTCAAAACTTGGAATATATCCGGATCAGCGTCTCCCCCTTTTTAGCCGACAGCAGTCCAAAGCCACGCCGTTACGATGGATCAACTATACCTCACGAGGACATGATTTCGACGTTTTTGGTAACGCTTACCCGATGTCATGTCAGCCTGTGCTTCACCTCCATGCTTCTACCCGTCCAGAATTTACCGTGTTTGCTGCATATTCGCTCAAATATACTCGAAAGACAACTTACAGCAAACCCAACAATGCTTTCTATTATAGAACCAGATAATTGAAGACGTCCAGTTAAAAATTCGTAGAAAAATGGTCTGTACCATAAACATAATGTTTTATGCCTCGTCTGTTTTAAAAATATGCCTGGATATCTGAACCGGGATAACTACAATATATTACCCATTAAAAGTTGCCCCCCCCCTTGACATAAAAAAAAGTCGTGCTATATACCAATCGTTAGATCATCGTTAGATCAGGATTGATCAACAACTCCCGTCGTTAGATCAACTCCCCGGACGAAGTTATTAAGTAAAAATTTCAGGGGGGGCTAACTTTTAAAAAAATTAAAAATTGAAAATTTTTAAAAAATAAAACCATTAACTCAAAAACCCTCCACTGAGTTTAGATCAATCATTTTTAGCGTTAGATCAACCTCCAAAGTACCCGAAAAACGGGTACAAAGTATACCCGAAAATTAGAAGTTAGCCCCACCCTTGTCGGAAATTCAAACTGATTTCGATGTCATCAGGCGCAGAATCGTTAGATCAGACAGAAAAACCATTTTCAGCGTAAGATCAAACTCCGAACTGCCCGAAAAACGGGTACAATTATGCCCGAAAATTACAAGTTAGCCCTCCCTTGTCGGAAATTCAAACTAATTTCGATGTCATCAGACGCAGAATCGTTAGATCAGACAGAAAAACAATTTTCAGCCTTAGATCAACCTCCAAAGTGTCCGAAAAACGGGTACAATTATGCCCGAAAATTAAAAGTTAGCCCCCCCCTTGTCGGAAATTCAAACTGATTTCGATGTCATCAGACGCAGAATGGTTAGATCAGACAGAAAAACCATTTTCAGCGTTAGATCAAACTCCGAACTGCCCGAAAAACGGGTACAATTATGCCCGAAAATTAAGTTAGCCCCCCCTTTTCGGAAATTCAAACTGATTTCGATGTCATCAGACACAGAATCGTTAGATCAGACAGAAAAACCATTTTCAGCGTTAGATCAACCTCCAAAGTGCCCGAAAAACGGGTATAATTATGCTCGAAAATTAAAAGTTAGCCCCCCCTTGTCGGAAATTAAAACTGATTTCGATGTCATCAGACGCAGAATGGTTAGATCAGACAGAAAAACCATTTTCAGCGTTAGATCAAACTCCGAACTGCCCGAAAAACGGGAACAATTATGCCCGAAAATTAAAAGTTATCCCCCCCTTGTCGGAAAATCAAACTGATTTTGATGTCATCAGACGCAGAATCGTTAGATCAGACAGAAAAACCATTTTCAGCGTTAGATCAACCTCCAAAGTGCCCGAAAAACGGGTACAATTATGCCCGAAAATTACAAGTTAGCCACCCCTTGTCGGAAATTCAAACTGACTTCGATGTCATCAGACGCAGAATCGTTAGATCAGACAGAAAAAAACATTTTAAACGTTAGATCAACCTCCAAAGTGCCCGAAAATTAAAAGTTAGCCCCCCTTGTCGGAAATTTAAACTGATTTTGATGTCATCAGACGCAGAAGCGTTAGATCAGACAGAAAAACCATTTTCAGTGTTAGATCAACCTCCAAAGTGCCCGAAAAACGGGTATAATTATGCCCGAAAATTAAAAGTTAGCCCCCCCTTTTCGGAAATTCAAACTGATTTCGATGTCATCAGACGCAGAATCGTTAGATCAGACAGAAAAAAACATTTTAAACGTTAGATCAACCTCCAAAGTGCCCGAAAAACGGGTAAAATTATGCCCGAAAATTAAAAGTTAGTCCCCCTTGTCGGAAATTTAAACTGATTTTAATGTCATCAGACGCAGAATCGTTAGATCAGACAGAAAAACCATTTTCAGCGTTAGATCAACCTCCAAAGTGACCGAAAAACGGGTAAAATTATGCCCGAAAATTAAAAGTTAGCCCCCCTTGTCGGAAATTCAAACTGATTTCGATGTCATCAGACGCAGAATCGTTAGATCAGACAGAAAAACCATTTTCAGCGTTAGATCAAACTCCGAACTGCCCGAAAAACGGGTACAATTATGCCCGAAAATTAAAAGTTAGCCCCCCTTGTCGGAAATTCAAACTGATTTTGATGTCATCAGACGCAGAATCGTTAGATCAGACAGAAAAACCATTTTCAGCATTAGATCAACCTCCAAAGTGCCCGAAAAACGGGTACAATTATGCCCGAAAATTACAAGTTAGCCACCCCTTGTCGGAAATTCAAACTGATTTCGATGTCATCAGACGCAGAATCGTCAGATCAGACAGAAAAAAACATTTTAAACGTTAGATCAACCTCCAAAGTGCCCGAAAAACGGGTAAAATTATGCCCGAAAATTAAAAGTTAGCCCCCCTTGTCAGAAATTTAAACTGATTTTGATGTTATCAGACGCAGAATCGTTAGATCAGACAGAAAAACCATTTTCAGCGTTAGATCAACTTTCAAAGTGCCCGAAAACGGGTATAGTTATGCCCCAAAATTACAAGTTAGCCACCCCCACCCTTGTCGGAAATTCAAACTGATTTCGTTGTTATCAGACGCAGAATCGTTAGATCAGACAGAAAAACCATTTTCAGCGTTAGATCAAACTCCGAACTGCCGAAAAACGGGTACAATTATGCACGAAAATTAAAAGTTAGCCCCCCCTTGGTGGAAATTCAAACTGATTTCGATGTCATCAGACGTAGAATCGTTAGATCAAACAGAAAAACAATTTTCAGCGTTAGATCAACCTCCAAAGTGCCCGAAAAACGGGTATAATTATGCCCGAAAATTAAAAGTTGTTCCCCCTTGTCGGAAATTCAAACTGATTTCGATGTCATCAGACGCAGAATCGTTAGATCAGACAGAAAAACCATTTTCAGCGTTAGATCAACCTCCAAAGTGCCCGAAAAACGGGTATAATTATGCCCGAAAATTAAAAGTTAGCCCCCCCTTGTCGGAAATTCAAACTGATTTCGATGTCATCAGACGCAGAATGGTTAGATGAGAAAGAAAAACCATTTTCAGCGTTAGATCAAACTCCGAACTGCCCGAAAAACGGGTACAATTATGCCCGAAAATTAAAAGTTAGCCCCCCCTTGTCGGAAGTTCAAACTGATTTTGATGTCATCAGACGCAGAATCGTTAGATCAGACAGAAAAACCATTTTCAGCGTTAGATCAACCTCCAAAGTGCCCGAAAAACGGGTACAATTATGCCCGAAAATTAAA
Source organism: Cheiracanthium punctorium (assembly GCA_038373885.1). Taxonomy (NCBI): domain Eukaryota; kingdom Metazoa; phylum Arthropoda; class Arachnida; order Araneae; family Cheiracanthiidae; genus Cheiracanthium; species Cheiracanthium punctorium. The sequence continues at coordinate 62,109 of JAWZYV010013897.1, forward strand.
AGTTAGCCCCCCCTTGTCGGAAGTTCAAACTGATTTTGATGTCATGAGACGCAGAATCGTTAGATCAGACAGGAGAACAATTTTGTGTGTTAGATTCACCTCCAAAGTGCTTGAATAACGGGTACAAAGTATGGTCGAAAGTTAATAATTAGCCCTCCTTGTCGGACATGCATACTGATTTCGACGAAGTCAGACGCAGAATCGTTAGATCAAACAGAAAAAAAAAAAATATCCGGTTTAGAAAAACCTCCAAAGTGCCTGAAATTATAATGTTAGCTCCTTTTGTTGGAAAATCTAACTGATTTCTGTGCAGTCAGACGCAGAATTATTCGATAAAATATGCCTGAAAATTAGAAGTTAGCCGCCCATTGTAGGAAATTTTAACTCATTTCTTAAGTTGGAATACACGGTGCGCGAGGTTTGAAGTACAAATCCTAGCGAAATTACTGGCCCCACCAGTGCCGAGCGTATAGCTCTCTGAACTGGGAGACGGAAATATGCCTTTCCGAATTCATTTCCTCCGAATGTTAGCGTAAACGAGGTTTATTACCTCTTAGAAAGACCCCCACGGAAGGCACCTTACTCCTCGTCCTATCTTACGTGAAGGGAATTTGTGGTAATCCCACTACACAAAATACCCAAAGAAAATCTCATGCCTTGTGTTTTAATTTTTACTGTTTATGATAATAGATTGTAAAATTTATTTTCTGCTTTAAACATTGTTGAATAAAAACTGTTTTTTACAATAAAAATTAATTTTTGCTTACTATTAATTATATTAATGAAACGGTAAAATTAAAGTATGATTTAGATTTTTACTGTAGTAAAAATTATATTTAAGGAATTACAATCATTTAGGTGCAACTTTTATTTTTTAAATGAGTTTCAAACTTTGCTTAAGAGTGCACCTCTCTGGATAATGAATCTATTTTTCTAGAACTTTGATGCATATACTATTTCTAACGTTTATATACAGATGATGTTTTACCTGAAACATACACTCAGGAATCTTTGTTCTTTATTCAATCGCGGCAAAATCTATTACCACCATTTCTGACTCGAAACCGAAAATGTATGTTTCCGATTGTCAATTTCGGTGTGGGTGAAAAACGTAGCGGAATTCCTTTATCTGAAAGCCGACGTGAAGGAGGAGTATTTTGACACCTGCAAGGAGTCGCCCCGCGACAGGGGAAGGTTTCTCTCCTCCCGGGGGGTCCGGGGTCATAGATGGATGGTAGAGAGAAAATAAGTCTGTTTTTTTATTATTACTTTGGTTCTATTTATTTCGGAGTGTGTTACCTCAGTATATTTATTTACTGCGAAAATTTTACGGAGTTTTTTCGTTAAGTGTTTTAATTATTCCATATACGACCTTTTTTGTCACTCAGTCTATCCGTGACTCTTTTGTTTGCGAAATGCTTTAAAATGTCATTACGCTAGAAATTACACAGTGACTGTAAATGACTCACTGCAACGAGTGCAGTGATTGTAAATGAAATTTGATAGCTTATAGATGCTTACAGTGTATAGAAGGAATCACGGAAAAAAGCGCACAATATTGAATGGGTTTGTATTTTGTGGAGAGAAGAGGGGGGGCATGAATTTAAAAAAAATGTGAGGAACAAGTGGGCGTCCAAAAGTGCGTAAACACATGTATTGACACATGTAACCAAAATGGTACATTAGTGTATTTTGTATTTATCTCTATTGAAAATTGTCATTCAGACAACATTTCCAAGAACAGTGGCCTGATTTGTAAGTATATAGTGTTACTCTCCTACACTCTACAGAAGACCCTACAGATTCTACAGACATGGGCGCCGGCAGCATAGGGCAAGTGGGGGGGCAATGCCCCCCTGGATTTTTGTATGCAGTGTTTTCCCTTGCATTTTTGCTCTTTCCAACATGGTAACCCAACATGGAAGTAGTCTTTGCCCCCCTCTGGAGTAGTCTTTGCCCCCCCCCTGGGAAATATTCTGCCGGCGCCCATGTCTACAGAAACTCTTTGTTCCAGATTAAAGAATAAATAGAAAATAAACAAAGGAGTAATAATAACATTAATACTAATTTCAGCGTTTTTTCAATAAACTGATCGTTCAATTTGTTTGTATTCTTAATACAAAGTCCAGAACTAGTGATTCAGTAAAAAATTACAGCAGTTTCGAAAAATGTAAATACCATCTCTCACCCAACAGGCAACCCTAAAAATAGAATCTAAAACTCTCACAGATTTAACATGCACGTTCTCGGAAATATGTTATCACATTCAGTCTGATTTGTAATCAGTTATGGCTTATTATTACTGGTTTTCTTTTTATAAATGCAAGAGTTTATTCTGATTCATGCTAATTTATCTTGTTAACTCTTTGGTTTTAAATAATAATTCTTAGAATGAATGATTTATATGTATATAAATATTTTTATTTTGAAAGTATTTAATTTAAATATTACTACTTTTTTTAGACATACTTTTTTTTCAGAATTAAATTATGGTATTAATAAATCAATTTTAAAAAGACTTCCTTAAAAAACACTTTTTAAATCAAATGTTATTATACGTGCAATGTTTTTAAACAAATTTTCATTTCTAAATTCTAAAAGAAAAACCCTTTTTAAAGGAAACTGGCTAAAAATTATTTAAAACTCATTTCTTAAAATGTAAAATATCGGCTATATATAACTGTAATTAAAATTATTTTTTAATTAGTTTTGTTGGAATAGTTTGTACAAATGTTAGCTTCAAATTCATATTTAAATGAGAAAATTTTTGCTAATACTTTAAGTATTCATTGCATAAATAATATACTTGGAAAAAAGAAACATTAAAAGGTTTCTGTGCTTAAAATGAAGCCAATACAAAGGTGTAAAAGAAAAAAAACTAAAAGTTCAGAAAAAATTCCTTCTGTCTTTTTCTTGTTCTGTAAACAGGGTGCTTGAAAATAGATGTTAAAGCGATCATCTTTTTAAACTGTAAGTGATAGAAACATGCTTTCTATTGGAAAAGTTTGTCAAATAAAGAGTTGATTTCAGATATGGCAAGCTTTTTTTGGGGACTGTATATTTATATACATAAAACGAACTGTAAAATATCAGTTAGTTGGTTAGTTAGTTAGTTTGTCTATGTCTCGCCTAGCTTCCAGACGGATCATCGTAGACCTACCAAATTTTTATGGAAATTCTCCAGGACGGGTCCCGACATACCTCTAAGCGATTTTTTCGAAGTTCGAATTATTTTAGAAGATATCGATAAAAAACGTGTCGCAAAAGGCTAATTTTTGTCTCTGCTTTTCGCAATTGTAACCCCCGCAGTGGAAAAAGTTAGGATTAAGCATATCTAGGTTGCCATGTTTGGCAAGTTTATTAAATGATTCAAACTCTTGAAGTAAAAATAAAAGAATAACGATTTTTTTTTGTTGTTGTTTAGATTATTTGTAAGATTATTTTTTAATTAAAATATCGTGTGTATGTGAAATCAGAGCAGAAATGAAATGTTTTATACTCAAAAGAAAAATAGGATTTGGAAATTTTCCGAGACTAAAATGTACAACTTTTTAATTTGGCGAAAAATAAAATGGTTGATATGCGATTTTGAGGAGATGATTCTAGCGCTTGGCGCAATTTATCGTCATTTTATCGTCTGCTACTTGGATTATGAATACACCTGAATATGTTTTTGAATTTTTCATTCAGTTCGAATTGAGCATTTTTCTGCGCAGCTTTTTCCCCACCTATTTCTTATGTATTACATCCAGAAAAAGGATTTTAGAAATATCAATTTTAATTTTGTTTCTTTTCTTTCACGCCCACTTGTTTAATTTTTTTCTGAGAACATTTTCTTGTTTTAAACAATAATTAAGTAAAAGAGAGCACAGCAGGTAAGTTTAATTTATATAACACAGCAAAATGACTTCGAATAGATTACATAAAAGCGCATAATGCTGAAATTTTTGTTAGTTAATATAGATATTTTCTTCTATAATTTAAATTACATTTTAAAAAGTAATGACATTTGAAAAAAAATGCTCAAACTTTGAATCTATATAAGATTTATTTAATAAAAAGCTTTAGGTAAAGAGTTTAAAAATCTATTTTAAGTTCAATTTAGATTTTAAAAACAGACAAACTTTTTGCAAAGCTCTTTAAAACAATCAAACTTTAATCAGTACTTTTGAATAAATTTCATTGCACTCAATTTGCAAAAGTAAAAACTATATTTCACATTTTTTCCTCTCTACGGGTGTACAGATAGATGTATCTCAGATTTAAACTGACGCTCTCTGAAAATTTTTTAAAAATTCTTACTAAAAATACAATGTTTATACCTTTTATGATCTGAAGCTTTCTAAATAAGGATAAACTAAATAAAAAGCAAAATTTTATGCTAGTGAAAAATTAAAAATAAATATATTCATAAGGGAAAAGAAATATTTTTGTCACGCATAATTACTCTTAATATGCACAGAATTTTTTTTAATTTTCATGCTACTGGATTCAAGAAATTATCCACAAAAGTAAAAAGCACGGTATTCCAAATTTTTAATTATATGTTATTCATTATGATAGAGATGACTATTTTTACCTACTGCTTGCATTAAAAATTTGCCTAGTTTTAAAAAGAGCGTTACTTCAAAATTCCAAGCATATATTGAAAGAAAATGTTGAATGATACAGACAATATTAATCAAGAACAAACGTTCAACTTTTCAAGGAAGCTTCCTTTGAGTATGATATATACATGTGTATCTTTGTACATGCCTGTAAATATTGTTATCTAATTTGCATAACCTTTTATTTACCTCTGAAGTTTTGAATCCTGCATTTTTTATTTTGCATAATCTTTTATTTACCTCTGAAGCTTTGTATCCTGCTTAAAATATTACAGGGAACAAGCAGTCATTGGAAAAGGGTGCGTATCTTTAACTTGTGTTTGCATTATAAAATTACCTATTATTAAAGTAAAAGTTTGTTTTTAATTATTTGCATTTATTGAAAGAAAATGTTGAATGATATAGAAAATATTAATCAAGAACTAAAGTTCCATTTTCCGAAAGAAGCTCTCTTTATGTATGATACATAAATGTATCCAAACTTATTTTGTATTTGCCAGTATTGTAAATATTGTTATATAATTTGCATATTTTTTTTAACGTCAGAAGTTTTGAATCCTGCATATAATATTACGGTATGATTGATCTAGTAGTCATAGAGATGGTTATTTTTACCTCATATTTGAATTAGAAAATTGTGTACATTATTAAAATGAAAGTTAGTTGTAAAATCTTTGCACACAATGAAAGAACATGTTGAATGATATAATAAATATTAACCAAGAACAAACGTTCGACATTTGGAAAAAAATTCTCTTTAAGTATGATAAATATATGTATTATAACGTATGTTTGTGTATGGGTGTATTGTAAATATTGTTGTATGATTTGCATAATTTTTATTTACCCCTGAAGTTTTCAATCCTGTATATAATATTACGGGGATTTGGTAGTCATTGGTATAGATGATATAAGTATTTTTACTAGATGTTTGCATAAAAATATTGCCTATTATTAAAATGAATGTTTGTTCTAAAGTCATTGTATTTATTGAAAGAACATCTTAAATGATGTAATAAATATTAATTTAGAACTAACGTTCAATATTACGAGAGAAACTATCTTTAAGGATGGTACATACATATTATCAAAGGTATGTTCGTATGTGCGAGTATCGTAAATATTGACATATAATACATAATATAATATATTACTATTAAGTACGATACATAATATTACAGTGATCTGGGCTCGGATGTGCTTGAGTGTGGTTTTAAATGCATTTTGAAAACCGAACTGAAAATACTAAACTAAAAATGAGGTGAGCTAAAAATTGTTGATTAACTGAAAGAGCACTGAATTGAAAATAATTTTGAATTACACCTTTTTTGGGCACTGTGGAGATTGATCTAACGTTGAAAATGGTTTTTCTGCCTGATCTAGCGATTCTGCGTCTTATGGCATCGAAGTGAGTTTGAATTTCCGACAAGGGGGGGGGCTAACTTTTAATTTTCGGGCATAATTGTACCCGTTTTTCGGGCACTTTGGAGGTTGATCTAACGCTGAAAAATGTTTTTCTGTTTCATCTAACGATTCTGCGTCTGATGACATCGAAATCATTTTGAATTTCCGACAAGGGGGGGCTAACTTTTAATTTTGGGACATAATTATACCCGTTTTTCGGGCACTTTGGAGCGTGATCTAACGCTGAAAATGGTTTTTCGGTCTGATCTAACGATTCTGCGTCTGATGACATCGAAATCAGTTTGAATTTCCGACAAGGGGGAGGCTAACTTCTAATTTTCGGGTATACTTTGTACCCGTTTTTCGGGTACTTTGGAGGTTGATCTAACGCTAAAAATGGTTGATCTAACCTCAGTCGAGGGTTTTTGAGTTAATGGTTTTATTTTTGAACAGTATTTTCAATTTTTAATTTTTTTAAAAGTTAGCCCCCCCTGAAATTTTTACTTAATAACTTCGTCCGGGGAGTTGATCTAACGACGGGAGTTGTTGATCAATCCTGATCTAACGATGATCTAACGATTGGTATATAGCACGACTTTTTTTTATGTCAAGGGGGGGCCAACTTTTAATGGGTCTATATATTGCGTGCCACAGAAAAAATTAATATGAATATCTCCAATAATCAACGAGGTTGTCGAAGTCACAGACTAAATCGTCAAATTAACGCATCTCCGGAGCGCAATATGAACGTTAAAATATCCGCCATTTTCCACGATAAAAATACGTTATTATGCTCCCAATATTGCCTTTCCTTATAGAACGTAATTTTTGCGTTTTTTCTAAAATATAACGTTGACAATTTCCGATCTCAGTATGGGAATCTGAACGTTTTTTAACCCTTTGAGGCGCAACCCTTTCCCAATGCTGATAAAAGGGCAGCCGTTGCCATCGCTCGAATTAACTACCAGCAAGATGACGGACGATCGAAACGTTCATCGCGTGCCATAGATCTAGAGACCCTTTTTTGACGCAGCTGGCTGTGCCGCACAGCCAGCTTTGTCAAAAAATGCGTCAATTCATATTTTACGGCTGCCCTTTTTTCAGCATTCGGCAATCTATCCAGCCGTTGTCGCGTTCTTCCATTTTTCAGCAGATGTCAGTGCTGTTAAAAATAATCGTGACCATTTTTTTACGGGAAATGTCGTGCTAAAAAGTAAGGATTCTTGTGTAGCTATGTCATCCGCAACTATTTTTATAGAAATCAATTCTATTCTTCGTGACTGGCAACAGTCAAAACGTCAGAGTTTGGTGTTCCCAGAGCGGGAACGCTGCGCGTTAAAGGGTTAAACGGAAAAAAGACGCTTGAATTGACGCTTTGTCTGGAGCACCTTAAATTAACGTTATTTTAACGATCGATGTTACCTGGGTACAGGGACGTACCCAGAAAAAAATTTCGGGGTGGGTCCAAAAATTTCGGAGGTGGTCCAAACAGTGAAAAAGGCAGAATCTCTCTATTCTAAAAAAAAGTAAAGGCCGCTCTCGCCACTGGCACTGTCAAAGCTTGTTGGCCTATCTCGCTGTATCTCGTATCTTTCGTACAGAAACTGGATGTGCAATTATTTTTATTATTGTGTCATTCTCCCTGAGAAGAGGCTTCGCGTACTTTATTTTATTGTATGTATTCTGACAATGGCCGTGGAGTGTAAGTAGTTTCTTTTTTCACTATTAAAATTATATGAAAAAAATACCTCTTTTTTCCGCACCGAAAAAATAGTAAAAAATAACCCTCTTTCTAAAGCCTAAATTTGTTTATTAGATATATTCATTTGTGTTTAAAATTTTCAAAATTATTTTAAGAAGTTTATCATTTTCATGCCTTCTGAAATATATTTATTTATTTTTTTGAACTTGTAAAATTGTTAAAGAAGAATGTATTAAATATATGTATATGTGCTCAAATGTTACTGAGAACAATATTGTGAGCTATTACCAACTATGCTAAACTACTTTTATATTGCATAGCACTGATGCATTTTACCAATTTTCATCCAAACTTTGTGCTGCAAAAAGAAAGGATGCCCCTGCTTGCTGGGCTTGAGCCTGCGGCTGGGGTTCAGCAGGACGGTAGGACACTTCAGGAACTAAAAACAGGCTTTAAACCTAGTAGGTAGGCAGTTCCTGAAGATAGTATCCTATAGTATTCTCGGGTTCCGGCTCAGACATGGGTGTTAACTTATTTTGCGTTTTAAGTCCCTTCATAGGAGGTAGCGGTTTCTGTCCACTGAGTGGTCTCATACTAAAATGGCCAGTAATTAGGGCCTTAGTAGTGGAAAAATACTTGATGAGAGAGTGCCCGACCACTGGAACAAATGTATATGGATATATACAGGGTGATTCAAAATTCATCTTCAAAATTGTGTAGGGTGGTAAGGGGATAGGAGAAGAAGACTATTTCACATAGGAAAGCATGGGCGCAAACGAATATATTCATTTATATAATGGTATAATATATATTTATATAATAATCAAGAGATTTCCCTGTATATCTCTCTGAATGGGAAAAAATTAATTATGAACACTTGCTTGAATGCACATATATATGTACTCTTGCACATACACGGAGAGCGAGAGGATTGGGGGGGGGGGCTATCCCTCGTGTTACCCTGACAAAGTGTTTCGAATATTGTAATTCAAGTAACATAATTTGCGCCTAGCCAAAGATTCAGTTTTCAGAAACTTTCACTTTCGTAATTTAGGTTTATATAGTTTACTTTGAGGATGGTCCCCAAGTTCGTTAGTGGTAAAGACATTATCTTTTAATGACTGGAGTATAGCCATGGTCAACGTAGCATCTGAGTTAAAGCACCCTGCAAATCTCTCTAGATTAAATGGTTCACACGGGCCTTCGTTCCTGATGAGGGTATCAATCCTGTGGCGTCAATTACTCAATAAATTACATCTACAGAGTTAATAATACTTTCTAAGGTAATGTCTTTCTTCCTCCGAATCCGTAAATTAAATAAAAATCATTACAATGAAATTGAGAAACCGAAGTTGCTTAAATTAAATAAGTACGTCTAGGAAGTTGCAAGAGTGTTTATTAACTAAGTTCTTATTTTCGGTGAAATAATGCGATCCGAGCACTAAAGTGCAACCTGGCTAGCTGGCTTTGTTTGAAATAAATGTTATTTCATGCATGCTGTTTTCTCACTGCATAGTTTTGTTTTCTTATGAATATAGATATATTTGAATACACACATACACACACTCACACACACACACACACACACACACACACACACATATATATATATATATATATATATATATATGCATACTTACACTTCGTACGCAAAAATAAACTTTGTATTTGTAGTATGTACAACAAAGCTGCCTGGATGTTATCTGCTGTCACGAATATGGAACTAAAATTTGGAACGATGGCATCAATAAATTATAACATTTCCTATTGGAAAGGAAAAACACAGGTAAACTAAAGTTCTCCAATTTCAAGCCGAATGCAAACACAACTTGTTCCAACATATAAATGTTCCAGACAAATTTGTGGTGTAAGTGTCATAAATTCTATATCATTTGTTTTACTGTTAAAATACTAAAACATAAAATTAATTTAAATGACAAGAATAAAAAGCAGCATTAGAACATTCAGAAACACATATGAGCTAGTAGACCAATAAAGTAACATACTGTGTAAATATTTAGCTGTGTATTTATCTCGGACAGTTAAGCGTCAGTCGTGTTTGTGTTTGAGTTATATAAACTAATTCATCATCCTAAACCTAAACATCAGAGTTTCACGATGTTACAAACACCAATCCCTTTAAACTGATCATCGGTGTTTAATCCTCTTAGAGTGTGATACTGCTGTTGTGATTGCTGGATATTCGAACATTAAACACGAAATAACTTGCTGTGTGTAAAACTGAAAATGAATGGGAGCTGAATGTAGATGCTTAAAATGCCTTTGTAATAAGAAAATTCGATAGAAATATGATGGAGCTTAAATTCTTTATTTTTCATTTATTTTCGAGTATGCTGTTGATTACAAAATCTGAATGAGATGAAATTATTTTATGTGAAATTATGAAATAGATGCTCAATTTATAGTAATATATATATATGATATGTTTTCTTCCCTGGTTAGTTTCCCATTAGATAGTATAAACTTCATTAAAACTGAAATAGAAGGAAATACACAATCATGAGTTAAAAAATAGTTAATTATTTCTGCTAAATCTCAAACGTTTAATGAAGGTGTATGTGTAATTAATAATTATGGCACTCTTATAAATGTTAAATGGGAAATAATTAAAATGTTGCTTTGAAAACAAAAACATTTCATCAAGATGACGTTTTTTGATTGTACTGTGTTTTGCGGAATCTGTTCTTATTACTCATCTTATTTTCACAATCGACTTCAGATAAATCTTAGAATATCTAATAAGGAATAAGCAAAGCAAAAAAAGGTGTACAGTCAAATACGCTGATAAACATTCACCCGTTTCGATTTAAGGTAAAATGGCTTATTATCCTATTTAATAAGTAACTATGCATGCATTAAGCTGAACAAACGCACGACTAGACAATCTTCAAGATAGTGAGTTCAATATTTTCAAGTGATCTTAATTTATACTAATCTACTTATTTGTTGTCTAAGCTCCCAAAGCGAAACTCAGAATCTGGTACTATGGTTTCAGGGAATGGTTCCAGTGGAACGAAATCTGACGTGGACAACACGTGACTTCCTTACACATTTATTGAATCAAAATTATTTTCGGAGCACTTCATCCAAATTTTGTTTGTTTGAAAGAGATAAAATACTGCTGTATTATACTTATGTTTAGCAATTTCTAGCCAAATATTACCGATATCGCAAAGTTGGGTTCAATTTGAAAGATTTGTTTTTGACACTTAATTTGCGATATTTCGCCAAAAGCCGACAAGCTTGAGATAGTTTGAGACATTTTGGGGATAGCCAAAGTGGTAATTAACATGTGACTTGAATGTATTCATTCATCTTAATGTATTTAACGTCATTTGGGTAATCCTGAAAGTAACCTATCCACCCGATTACAATCAAAAAAAGAGTTGCACAGTTAGATGTTACTATAGTTATAAATATTCAACTATACTATATTACTATAGTTATATATAGTTCAATATTCTACGGTTAAAAGTTATAGAACTATGCGAAATACAAAATTATTTTTGGCTCCAAATCTGGCAAAAGTCGCTAAGGTCGATGACAAATGGCGCGATCTTGGGCATAGACGAAACTATGACAGACAGCAGGCGTTATATATTGAAGATGCCCATAGACATTATTTTATTGAAATTCTTTTGGGTGGTCCTGTAAATAAACTCTCCAGTAGATTGGAACCAAAAATCGAGATGCTAAATGCGAGAATCGAGATGCTAAAAAACTAGATGTTACAACAATCATAAGTATGAAATTTCAACATTCTACGACTAATAGTTTTTGAAAAATGAGAGTTAAATACATACATACGGACACCAAACGCCGTCAATCTTGACGACTTTTGGAGTAATTTTTAAGCGACGCACGTGACCGTCGTTCGACCATTACCTAATTATGCAGTAGAACGGTACTGTGCTTGAAAGGGAGATTAAAGTACTGGGGGAGGGAATAAAACTGCCATTGACTGTAATGGATTAGAAATCCTTTGAGTGTTCCTGTAGCAGAACTATAAATGACAAAGGCACTATTTTCGATAGAGAAATTCATTTTGTAACCCTTAACAACATATATCACTCCTGAGTCGTTTGAAATAGCCTAATACCTCTAAAATATGCTTTGATTAATTTCTGCTAGTGGAGCGTAATGTATTTAAAATCTTTTGGGCGGCTCTGTACATAAACTATCCAGTTGATTGGAACCAAAAGGGAGGTACACAACTAGATGTTATAACAATCCTAAATATAAAGTTCCAACATTCTACTACCAATAGTTTTCGAGATATATGAGTTGCATACGTACGTACAGATGTCTGGGAAAAACTCTTTAAGTGGACTCGCGGTAGGTCAAAATGGGTGGTACATGCATTTATATGCACGTACATGCATGCGTAGGATGAGAAACATCTCAAAAAATCTTAAAAGTAAATTTAGAGGTACCCGAAATCGGTTTTTTTCGTCGAAATCTGGCTACCGAAATTTTTTACGATCACATTACTTCCTTACACTTCATACAAGGAAGTAAAAAGTAGCACATTCTGGTGAATGTTTAATTAAATTAAAATTTTAACTAACAGTAATGCTAGATGCTTTTAGATCTCCGAATTACAAGATTGTTAGTTTTGAATTGAGAGAACAGATAAAATTGCTTTTGCATTCCATTATTAAATATGTATCTATGTGTTTTTCGAGAAATGTTATCTTTAGAAATGCGTTTTAAATATTTACTCTACATGAAAATGTTCTCATTACATTACTTTGAACTTTTCCCCTGATAATCAATTTTTAAATCGTAAGTTTATTTTTCAAAATTATTCAAAACGAAATTTTAAAATTGTGTAACATAATCTCATGTCATCAGCTGTAAAGCAAATATTATGCTAAATGCATCCATTATTTAATTTATGAAAAGCTTTAACTTATAGATAATTTCATCGTGTACGTAATGCATTCGAATTTTTCAAGTCTTCTACTATGCGACCAAATTCATATATCTTTCAGAATCTATTACAGCTTTTAAATAGATAATCACTTCTTTATATAAATATAGTTTTAAAATCATAACAAAATTTATGCTGTTAATATTATACTCAAAAACACATAACTTTTGATTTTTACTGAACACCCACGCATATTTAATTTAATTGTACAAATAAACTTAGAAATAATAACAGTTTAAAGATTTATTAACCAATAAAAAAATACATTTAGACTTAGCAGAAAAGTGTTATTGAGATAAGAACACTGGATCTTCAAAGAAATGCACTTGTTTTGTCTTTTACAAACGATGCTCTTAATCGCAAGAGACAAATGAAAACAGAATTCCACGAACACATTATTTTTGCTTTATATTTCATTTTTACTCTAGATTTCAGCATAACAGAGAGTTTTTAAAATGAAAATATATTTATAAAAGCCATATGCAAAAGCAACGTACGGAATTTTTAGTTTTTTCCAAAGAGAAATGTTTTTAATTTGGATAATGACCAAACTATTCTCATTCCGTTAAACTATTATCATTCCTATTTTTATTGACTTTGAAATATTTATACTCTTGCATTGGTTTAACTTTCTTTTTTTTTACAGCAACCGATGCAGAATGTTCGGCATTTGAGAGTACAAAATAATGATCTCTCGAATTACAATGAAGTTTGCAGCGAGTAATTCTGTTTTAATAATAATAAAAAATTGCATCGAACTCCAAAAATTTAGTATTTAGCTCTATAAATCGTGTTCTAGGGCTTTAGGTTACAAGTAGGGGAAACCAGGGCTGAAGCTATAAAATAAGTAAAACCTTTGCATAAAAAACACACATAAAATGGTACTTATAGCAAGATAGGACCGTTTCGACCCAAAATTCGTTCAGTCTTTCTCAGTCAAAGCCCTTCGTCTCACAAAACAGTTGTTTCTACACCAGTTAAATTGCAAATATTAAGATGTGTATTCGAAGTTAGGATAACAATGAAGATGCAATAATTACTTGCAAACGTGGGAGAGGGAAAAAAACACAAAAAAATATAAAATAAAAACAGGAAAGCAGATGTAAATATCCATTGCATCTGGTTCAAACTGCAGAACAGCAATAACGTTTGGAGAAACGCAGAAGACAATTGCTCTGTAATTCGTTGAGAATCTATCCAGAAGCGTTCAAATTTTGAGAACTGCTCGTACTTTCACCTGTATCCAACTAAACCCGATTTCTCCAATTTTAGTGAAGTAAGTAATAATGCGTGTATCCATTATCTTCACCAGCCATACATATCTTTTCTGTTGTCGCTTTGCGACTTGCGAGTGCTGTAACTCCACTGTGTAGTGCTTTATTTGTGACCGGTCACCAGGTGACGTCACTATGAAGTCACCTTGTGATTAGCGGGACCGTTGACTAAGTGATTCCATCAAAACTAACTGTGTGAAGGCTTTGTGACTGCTGGCAACTGTGACTTAAAAGGAACGTCACAGGGCCGCTTTTTAGGACTTCATAAACAAACTTATTTTTGATAACAATTTTAATTTTCATTATTAATACCACAATAGAGAAAATTGCGCTTTCGTGGATAAATTTGAAAAATGTTCTTGATATCACAATACATTTGATAGTTTCCCTCGGAAAAACTTCTGCTACAGGTCTGAGACAAACATGTTTAATTTAATTTTATTTTATATAATGTATGTTTTTCCATCTGCAGAGAATTTAAACTCGATTTATAAACTCATTTTCTGATTTTTAATCAATTTTCATTTGCAAACATAGATAAAATACGTTATTCTTTTGTATGCTTCCTAGGCATGATTACGAATTTTTTTTTATTTTTAATTTGCTGTTCTCACTTTCTAAAATGTTTTCTACAGAAATCATATGGAATTTTCCTCAAAATACTTAAAAAATAATGGTATGGGCCGCGGTTTCCTTCAAAGGAATAATAGGGCCGTTTTTACGAGAACAATCGATAAATGCTGTACGATATCTTGGGATTCTGGAAGAATTTGTGGGGATTCCTACTGCTTTAGAAGACTATTCGAATGCCTCCTGATTCATGCAAGAGGGTGCTTGGCCACATCGAACGTCTGCAGTATTTGATTTGTTGAAGGAACATTTCACTGAGCGGGTAATTCCCTTGGATTACGACATGCATACAGGAAGTGCCATGGCATGATCTCCTTATTCGCCAGATTTGACGCCCTGCGACTTTTTTCTTTGTGGATACCTGAAAAATTTGGTATACCGCCAAACAATTGCGGAGCTGAAGCAGAACATTTGTACTGCATGTGAGAGAATTCCAAGTGACATGTATGAACGGATGTCGGGAAATTTTTGCTTCAGACTGCGCCACGTTGTTGCAGCAAACGGAAATTACATTGAAAATGTCATCGCTTAGTTTTTTGCAACAGCCCTTGCAAAATTTTCAAACCGGTTTTATTTTTTCATAATTTTCATCGCAACCTGTGGGTGAAAATGTTAATTGAATTTGAAATTTGGTGGGATAAAATTCCCTGATTTCCTAATCATAAGGCCGCAAAGGATACATATAAACGATACATTCCGTCTTTTTTTTATTGATTTTCAAAATCTATCAGTCATTTATGGGACACCCGGTACAATAAAAATTAAAAAATGTACAAGGGAATTAAAGGTAGAAAAAATATTAATTATCAAAAGTGGGTTTATGTTCTGCCATCTAAACGCATAAGCATAAAAACGTTTCTTTTATGGATATCTGCATGTTGTCGTCGATGTTCTTTAATCACATGCACTAACAAGTTAATCGAGACTTCCTTTTTTTTTAAAAACTCCAGTGGATTCTTCAATAATAGCACTACCATTTTCAGCATAACCATTTGTAGCGGCCACAGATTTCACAATATATGAAGTTTGATGGAAATCTCGTCCATCTTTACTTAGAAAGGTATTAATATGAAGTAATGCATCTAGAAGTTCCATTTGTTTAAAAAATTGATATTTTTTGTCGGAAAATCTCCAAGATATTTTTTCTCTGAAAGATTTAAGAATAATGGCTGACCGTAGGATTTAGAGAATTATATTGGCTTTTCGTTTCAATTAAAGAAGTAAAATTTAATGCAAATAGTGAAAATGACAATTGTGGTGTCATAATTTCAAATATTTCTCTTTTAAATTTAGACGTTAAGAATTTATGGTTTGTTTGCTTCTCTTTTCAATGCTAAAATTTACACCTGTAATATTGTCAGATGATATTTTAATATTAACCTCGGTGTTATAAAAAATCTGAATTTCACAGGTAATGTCTGCCTGGTTTTCCCGGGAGAATATCCCTTATGGGTGAATAAAGCCTTTTTGTTATTTTCTAACGGAAGTTCTGTTAAATAACGAAAATTATCAGTGAATCTCCCTGAAATCTCGTTCTAAAAGTGCATTGTCCGTTCTCCTTCTGGAACCTGCGACCTTGGACGAAAGAAATGTCTCCGAGTCACTTTCGCTCATAAATCAAAACAATACCCACAAAGCTGATTTTAGCAGTTTTGAATGCAATATGTTATTCGCTCATTGCGCCTGCTGTTCCGCCTGCAACTTGGAGTTAAAAGATCCCTTAAACATACAAAAATATCGTCGCATTATGCATGTAACAGACAACCGCAGAAAATTGGAGTAGTATTTTACTTAATGCTAAGTCCCTTTGCTATGAGTTCTATGTTAATGCAGTGAGCACGACGAAGCTTACTTCTTTCTCATTGCACTCGTTGGTGATAATTTTATTTTATGTCCGAATACCAAGTGCATATTTTTCATATTCAGAGTTGTGAAATAAATTCAACCTAAATATGGAGGGGATGCTTTCGGTAAAAATTTTGCTTTAATGGACATACTTTTTTTACGATTGGATTATAAAAATCTCGTAGCTGCTGTAAAATAAATGAAGGTTTGAATACTTCGACTGAAGGAAGGGAACTGTAAGTACTATTTTACCTTCTATATGTAAAAAATTTGTTTGGTTCTTTAATTATGTCTCACAGCTGGTTAACCCATGATAGCATTTCTGTATTCTGACTGTACTTCGAATTCTTTTTATAACTAGAGACTACAGTGAAATTTATTCTATTTTTAAAAAAAGAATCTTTGTAAAGTGTATTAAGATATGTGTAATTTATTTGCCTTGATTTAAAATTTATTTTCTTGGACTAATAATCATAGATTATAGTTCTGATAAAAAAATGAAAAAAAATTCGAATAATTCAAAACATATTTTTAATTATATTCTATTTACAATATTATACGTACATGTATGTACGTACACTTTTTAAAACAACTCCCGTTTTTTATCACCTAGATGGACCACCTCCACCCCCCCCCCCAAAAAAAAAAATAATTGGAATAATTAGAATTATTGGAAAATAAAAAAGCTAATTTTATATTTTAACAACTGCATAAAAACTTTCTTAATGTTGTGATATATATGAAAAAGTTGGTCAGCTTCTTCTCACGTGTTAAATAACTACATGAATAAAGTGGTTCAATTTCTATTTGAATTTATTACAATGTACTTGAATGAATTAGTGCATTAGTTTCAAAAATGATTATTTTTAATGCATAGAAACTATATTCTAGGGTAAATAAATTATTATTTGGAAGTATGTAGGTACCCGGTTTTGTCCAATAATGTCACTTATTAGAAAATAAATCATAACATCTTTCAAATATGATACAAAACCTGATTCTATAATTTTAAATAATGCTTAAAATCCTTCATTGGGATGTAAAAAAAAAAGAAAAATACCTTTCTCTAATAGGAGAAAAAAGAATTTTCTGCCTGAAAATAACGGAAAGAATCCTGCTTTTCGGAAGCAGAAAAACCTGATTCTGTGTCTGAAAATTACGGAGAGATACCGTTTCGTAAGATAATATGTGAACGGAAATTAACCGTTTTCTCCGACACTAAAATGGGAAAAAGGTGATTGCCTGGTAACATTGCTGCCAGACAATGACCGTTTATTTCAGTACATTTTTAAAAACAGTGCTGGCTTTTTTCATCATTTTTCTTACTGTGAACTACTTTCCTATGTTCTCATTTAGGCAATTTTTGATAGATTTTTAGCAACAACATTCTTCGAGCCTAACATTTCCTCTTTTCTACCATCCTCTATATGTGTAAAAATGAATTATCCGACATCATATATTCCGATAACTTCTCGCTGCACATTTCTTCGATATGTGCAGCGAGAAAGAGATCTTCATTTTCCCTCGCCTTTAGTGCAGCTTATTGTTCATTTTATTTTAATGTTTTATATGTCTGCATTCTTGCAAAACTTTTGAAAATTTCATTTAACAGTCTTAAAAAGCATATGTTTAACTTCCTGCATATGTTGTTTCCTCAAAAATTCTTTAACTCCACAGGAACCTTGAATATTTTTATATAGAGCCATTCAGTTATTAGGATGTTGAAATAGAAGGCCGAAAATGGAGACGGGAGTTTGATGTTAATTAATTCAGTGCCTAAAGAACGAAGGGAATAAAGTTTTTCTTAGATTTTATTTCCATTCTTAAATTCCTTGAAGTTTAATTTCTTTTACTAAATTTCTACTGTTGGCTCATTCAAATGTTTCAAATAGTGCTTTTTGGATTCCATTTTGAAATATATAAGTTTGTAAGTTGGTGAATCATTTATACTATATAATTTTGGTAGAAATCAAACTATTTGCAAAAATGATATAAATGAATAAATAAATAACTGAACTCGCAGAAATCGTTGGTTTCTCATGAAGGATGTTCTCCAGTTGAAACTGTACTCATGGAGGTGCCAAACTAGCATGCTGCTCTCATCTACGTAGAACTTGCTCAAAATTAGAAGAGCACCTATCTGCCGTATTCATCAAGTACTTGACAATCGTGATATCCCAACAACACGAGGATGAGATATCGAATGGATATCTATTAGATGTCTTTTTAACGATTGAAGAGATTAAAACGGGTGTCAAACATTTGGTGAATACGGTGTATCTAAGTCAATTATCCCTTTAACTAGGGCTGAAATGAATAGAAGCTGCTGAACTTTGCCCATCGTCATCCTACACTGTTATAAAATTTTACTGAAATAAACGGTCATTCTCTGGGATCATTTCCCATTTCCCGTGTCGGAAAAAATGGTTAATTTTGGTTCACATGTTAGTTTACTAAACGGTATCTCTCCGTTATTTTAAGTCGCTGAATCAGGTTTTTCTACTCCCGAAACATATTCTGAAATTTCTGCTCCCGAAGCCTTGTTCTGGATTCTTTCCGTTATTTTCAGGCAGGAAATTCTTTTTTTTCCTCTGTTAGGGATAGGTATTTTTCTTTTTTCCCTATATCCCAAGGAAGGATTTTAAGCATTATTTAAAATTATGGAATCAGGTTTTGTATCACATTTGAAAGATATGCCTTATTTTCTAATAAGTGACATTATTAGACAAAACCGGGTACCTACATACTTCCAAAAATTAATTTATTTACTCTAGAATACAGTTCTTATATGTTAAAAAATAGTCATTTTTTAAACCAGTGTTCTATATCATTCAAAAGCATTGTGATGCATGCAAACAGTAATTTAAGGACTATATTCATGTAGTTCTTTCACAAGCGAGAAAAAGCTGTTCTAATATAACTTTTCCATATATATATATATATATATATATGTGTGTGTGTGTGTGTGTGTGTATATAGGTAGGTAGGCAGATAGATACACAATATTAAAAAAGTTTTTATGCATTCTTATTTGTTAAAATATAAAATTATCTTTTTGTAAGTACACCACCCTTTTTTTGGGGGGGGAAGGGGGGGGGTTGGTCGATCTAAGTGATAAAATTCCAGAGTTGTTTTAAAAATGTGTACATACACTGTCTACCAAGTATTTGGACACCTATGCAAATGACGATATCTGCTGTCCTGAGGTACGTCACGGCCTCCGCCGGTATATATCGTGTAGGAAACAGCATCGGCATTAGTCGCATGCAAGATGCCGTGCAGTTCGGAGCGCTCTGATTTCTTGAAAGGTATAATTATCGGGTATCACAAATGTAGCCGATCCTTAAGGGACATATCTAGTGATCTGAAGTACCCAAAATCGACAATAGCCTATGTGATTAAGAAGTGGAAGGTGAGCGGTGATTGTCGGAATGTACCCCGAGTCGGCAGACCAACGAAATTGGGAGATAGAGACCGACGAGTGCTGTCCAGAGAAATTTGGAAGAACCGTACCGAACCGATTGCCCTCATCCGCGAGACTTTCAACAGGGATCCGGGAGTATTGTTTCAATGAATACCATCCGTAAGGAAGCACATCTGCTTGGTTTCCATGGTCGTGCTGCTGCCCATATGCCTTTGATCACAAAGTCCAACCGCGCTGATCGGTTAATGTGGTGCAAAGCACATCGAAATTGGACCGTAGATCAGCGGAAGCGGGTTCTTTGGAGCGACGAATATAGGTTCACCCTTTACCGTTCGGCAGGGATGGCAGGGTCTGGGACTGACGTCTGCCTGGAGAACGTCTCCTGCCAGAATGCATTGTGCCAACAGTCAAGTTCGGCGGAGGTGGAATTATGGTCTCAGGGTGTTTCTCCTGTTATGGACTGGGACCCTTGGTCCCCATTCATGGTAAGCTCAACTCCGATGCCTACTGCACTATTTTGATGACAATGTGCTTCCTACGTTGTGGCAGTTTTAGGGGTTGGACCCCTGTTACTTTCAGGACGACAATGCCAGTTGTCATGTTTCGAGGTTAGCCAGGGCTTGGAATGGTGCCAATGGAGTTCATCGAATCGACTGGCCTGCCCAGAGCCCAGACCTGAACCCTATGGAGAACCTCTGGGACGAGTTGGATCGCCGAATTAAGGGGTGCACTACCCGTCCAAAATCGGTGAAGGAACTTCTATGTCTACTCCAAGCCGAGTGGAATACAATACCACTGGCTGTAATACAAAGACTTGTGGAAAGTATGCCCCGGAGAGTTTACGCTGTAATTACCTCTCGCGATTTTGAATATAGTTTTTCTTTTCTATCACAGGTGTCCAAATACTTATTGGTAGACAGTGTACATTTGCATACAATGCCATTAACAGTGCACAGTTAAAAATATGTTTGAATTACTCGCTTACTTTTTTATCAGAGCTATAATCCGCGATTATTTGCCCGAGAAAATAAATTTTAAATCAAACAAATACTTTAGATATATCTCAATACAATATACAAAAAAAAATTAATAAATAGAATATAATTTCACTATAGTCTCCAGTTATAAAACTATTCACAGTACAGTCAGAATTCATCAGCTGTGAGATATAATCAAAGCAGCAAACAAACTTATTTACATGAAAAGAGGTAAAATAGTACTTATAGGTCACTTCTTGTTATTCAAAACTTCATTTTTTTTACAACAGCTACATTTTTATAATCCAATCGTAAGAAACTATGTCCATTAAAGCAAAATCTTTACCGAAAGCATCCTTCTAATATTTAGGTTGAGTTTATTTCACATCTCTGAATATAAAAGAGATGCATTTGGTATTCGGATCTTTAAAAAAAATTCACAAACGAATACAACGAGATGTAAGCTTCTTCGTGCCCACTGCATTAACGTAGCACCAATAGCAAAGGGATATAGCATTAAGTAAAATACTACTCCAATTATCTGCAGTACGTCTGTTACCTGCATAATGCGACGATATTTTTGTACGTTTAAGGGATCTTAACTCCAACTTGAACTGCAGGCAGAATGAGCAAAGAATATATGCATTCAAAACTGCTAAAATCGGCATTGTGGGTATTGATTTGATTTACTAGCAGAAATGACTCAGAGACATTCCAGTCGTCCAAGCTCTCAGGTGACAGAAGGAGAAAGAAAAATGCCCTTTTAGAACGAGACTTGAAGATTCACGAATAATTTTCGTTTTTTAACAGAACTCCGGTTAAAAAACAGCAGGAACGCTTTATTTACCAATAAGGGAGATCCGTGAAAACCAGATAGATATTGTCCATGAAATTCAGATTTTTTATCTAGAGACGCTACGCGGTTAGCCAGAGTGCATTAGAAGCAACAGCAACTGATTTATAGTTAACGCAGTTCAATATGTTATATTATTATGAATTGTAACAGGTTTCGAGTTAAAAGAATATAGTACACCGGCAGAATAAATAAAATACTGTTAAAGGAAAAAGAAAGTTGTGTTAAAATCATATGTGACAAAAGCTGAGTGTCAGCGAGCAATCCTTAATTATTAAAAAAATGAAAATTATAATCGCTTTACAATAAAACTGAAGGGCGCTAAGTTATCTCTAAAAATATTGACATGCATGAGTTAAAAATTGAGTTGAATTACTTTTAATAGAACCACATAAGCGGATAAGATCGTAGCATTTTTGTCATTCAAAAATAAGACAATTCTGTTATAGATATCACTGATATTTCACTAAAAAATATTTCTTTTTGTAGCGTTCAGAATATTTCTAGAAGTTCTTCTTCCAAATACTTTTATTTTAGTTTTTGCATCGTATATTTTACCATTAATTTACAAACCTTCAACTCAAAAAATATTAATTATGTTAAATTTTCCAAACGACCCTACGCCCATACATCCGAGCGAAAAATAGACCTACTAAATGGAACATTTATGTACAAAGAAATTAGAACACGAAAGCAAAGTGTAGTGTTAATGTTATAGGCTATCTCGTAGAAAATATTGCACTCAAGAGAAAAATGAGCTCATCCCAGAAAAATGCTTTTAGTGGTGCTATTATTTATTCTGCCTATATTTTATCGTATTATAAAAGTATAGGGATACGTATAAAGGAATACAAGTTTCTAGTTATAAAAGGTTGAGATATTTCTTGAAAAAGTTTATTTGTATCCCTTATGTAGATTAGTTGTCTTTTATCAAAATATGTGACTAAGAAATTTTAAGCGATGGTAAATAAAAGAAAGCAATGCAATATTATTAAAAACCCAATATAAATTATACTTTGAATAAAGAAACTTTTTCCCCTAACGTTTTGGGATATTTCACTATTTTTTCACTAAAGAAATTTTGCATTTGGGAACTCTGCATATCGTTTCAAATAATTTGTTAGAATTTGTGAATAAATAAATAAATTTATTTATTTATTTATTTTTAACAGGAAAATTAAGAGTAATAATAAATTGAAAGAATTGAAAAAAAAAAAAAAACATTGAACATTCAAAAAGTGTTTTTGAAGCAAAAATAATAATACTTATTATTTCCATAACACTTATTATTTCAATATTCCATTAGTGAACATTTGTATATACATCACAAAAACGAAATATTTAATGTTTGTTAGCCAAATCTCATTCAGCTTAGTTATTTGCTGCTGGTTATGTATTTTTACTTTATTTCATTTCTACTTGAAGTACTTTTTACATCTTAAATATCCATGATTACTTATCAGTACTTACACTACATCGCACATTTAGTAAAGAGGTAGTAAAACACATGCATTTGTGTTACACACTTGACAGAAAGTGTTTTAAATTTCCATAAAATCTTATTCGCTGTTAAAAATCTGAAGTGCTGATATTTTAACATTATTTTTCAGAAGCAAAAAGCGCTATGAGACATTTGTTAAAGAAAAAAAATTTCATTGCATACTTGAATATTTGCAATAGATGAACTGGATGAATGATGAGTCTTAATGGAAGTTATACTTGCTGATATATTGTTTTACTTGTGTTACAATCTATCAGTGGGCTCCAAGCTTAAGAGCAGGAGCTGTTTCGTATGATCACGAACGTAAGATCTGACCTCAATGCTCGTACTTCACACTAATACTTCACGTACTTAACGTTTTTTGCTCATTTTACACTCTCCTATCCCGAAGTATTTTGTGATTTATACTAGATTCATGATAGTGTATAGTCTAGTTCAACACCAATCACTGGGTTGATTTTTAACTAGCTGAAATTGCCGTCCGAAACCAGACTTAGGGCGAGATTCAAGTGAAACGCGCGCGATCGAGTTCGAATCGAACGTTTTTCAGTCCACAGTTCGAACGTTTTGGCAGAATGCTTCCAATGAACAAACCTATCGCGCTTTCACGTGTTCAAAACACGATTAGTTTGTTTCACTTGAATAAGAAAGATTGATATATTTCGAAGATTCCCCTGTTCGACGCGGAAAACGTTCGAATTGTGTTTACCTTGAATCTCGCCTTTAGATATGCGGAATGAAGGAATAATTGTGAAGTAGATTACGATACTTCTCAACAACACAGTAATGGCGAATGATGACACTTGAAATTTATAGCAATTATTTTCTTAACAAACTTAATATACTCTAATAATTTCTTTATTAAATTTTGCACATTAATGACAAATGGTATTCTGCGTTAAGAGTTCTGCAACTTTTATGATTAGTATGCACTGGAATTCATGTATTGTGTAATGACAATCCCAATCGAGGGGTACCTTCCTAAAGGGGAGTGTTTTGAGCGGAAGGCATTTTAAGTGTCCTAACGCGTATTCACGTAATATCTATAGAATACCGCCGGAAAGTCCATCCGTTCCATCAACAGTCGAATGCATGCACTAAAAGCATGCCGTTAATCTATATTTAGCAGCAGCATATGCAAAACATTACATTTTATTTTCTTCATATAAAGTGATTTTTTTCTGCCTTTTCGTAATGCACATCGATGCTTTGCTTTTGCGAAATAAAAATACCAAAAACAAAACTCCTTATAACACCATTAAAAATGTAAATGTTACATCATTTGCATTCCTAAATATATTATTCTTAATTGCAAAGATTTATTTATGAAAAGTATTCATTAATCAGTACTCGCCTCATTCATATTGCATAAAAGCAGAAAAATGGCATAACACTCCCTAGTGTTGGTATCCATGCAAATCGGCTGTATGCACTGCAGCCATTCCGCAAGTGGTAATGGTTCTTTCTCATGGCAAAATCACATTAAGAAACTGGAGGAAAAATTTGAGCCATCGATGATGAAGCAGATGGGGAAGTTTAACAAGTTTACGGGTAATACAAATGAGGTAAACTTAGAAAATGTGCACTCTTATTTAACAACGTGAAAACTTGCATACTAAAAGTTCAGAAAGAAACGACACATTCTCTTAAAAAAGAGGATAGGATTGAAATGAAATGAAGCGTTTTATCAAAAGGGAAGACTTATATTTATATGTTGGAAGAAACTGTAGTCGGTACAGTTGCATGAAAATGCATGAAAAAGTTTATTTTCCGGTTTGGTGAATATTATTCTTCTGATCTACATGAAAATGAACAAACGTTTAGTGCTCACTTAACAATTATGTCAGGCCGGGAGCGTGCTTTGGCTTTCAGAGTCAAAGGGCAAAACATTTTTAGTTTTAGCTCAAAAGTAGTATTAGATATTGAATAATTCCTCCCCTATCACGCACTCAAAAAGAAATGTGTGGAAAACAAGGAACCAAACACCGAAGGTGCCTGGTTTAAACCCGGTTAGTGTCTGTCGACCTAGCCGTTCGGAATTTGCAGTGGGTTTCTCCAAATCATCGCGTAAATACGTGCTAGAACTCCTTAGAAAGTCCTCACAGTGGGCAAACTCCCTCCTCTGTCTAGGTCCCTTACGTACATAATTGGCTGTATTACCACATTTCATTTACCAGAAGAAATGCTTTCGCTAATGATTCTACTGATGTTTTTGACATGCTTTTATAATGTAAAAGCTATGTTTTAACATTCGAAAACGTATGTAGTTCGCACTGCCTGCTGAAATGATTAGTTTCTTTATTGGTTTGAATAGACCCCTAAAACTGAACAACATTCGTACACAAGAGTATGTTAATTATTATTTTTTTCATTATTCAATCATGCTGTGTAGACGGACAGAATATATTATAGCGAGATATTTCACAATAATTCGTTGACCGTACACATATCAGCAGATTAAAATTCGAATAAATAAAATAAATAACTTAAGTTTTTTTAACAAAATGGAAAATAAAAGCTAGAGTCCGCGGCAAAATTTCGAAACTAAATAGACTGAAAGACCATTCCTATTTGAGTAAATATGCTATCAATCAATAGTCAAAGTCTCATTGTGTCATCTATCAAGTTACATCGATTGTGTACCATCGCAAGGTGTGACGTTCTAATACAACTGCTTCTGAAAAAATCATGTCAGTTCATTAAGAACCAATAAACCTGCCATCGACCTTTGAAAAAGATCACAATGATGTAAGTTACAAAAATATCCAGGGGATCCTAACCTTAGAATCCCATTTTCTAGACTGGCCGTTTGAAAATATAAAAATGGAATTCGGTGTCTTTCTATCATTACTTTCAAACAATCTAAGATTATTGATCGGAAAAAACACTCAAAATAATGGTGTTAAACGATAAAATAAATAAAAAACTTGAAGAAACACACATAAAATGTTACTTGTAAGTTGATATGTACGTTTCGACCAACAATTATTTCGGTCTTCCTCAGTCAAAGCCCTTCGTCACACAGAACAGAGGGAACTGATAAAGATAAACAAGCAAGCATGTTGCCACAAGGGAAAAAGAAAGGCCGAACAAAACCTCGGAGAGGGGAAAAGCGGGAGGGAAGGGATAAAAAGAAAAGAAAAGTACTTCAAATTTTTATCAACTATGCCTTTTGTGCATTAAAAAAATATTAGTACGACGTAATTAAATTACGATAAAATTACTCCCTTAGTGACTGAAAAAACTCTCAAAATGCTGGTGTTAAACGATAAAGTAATTAAAAAACTTTGTAAAAAACACACATAAGAAGTAAAAGGAAAGAGGATACGCGTTTCGTTCAAAAATTGTTTGAACTTCTTCAGTCCAAGCCCTTCGACGTAAAGAACACAGGGAACTGAAAAGAGAAAAACAAGCAAGATGTTGCCACAAGGGGCAAAGAAAAGTCGAACAAAACCACGGAGAGGGGAGAAAAAATTAAAAAAGGGGGATAAAAAGGAAAGGAAAGAAGCACAAAAAATACAGAAATAAAAAAGGAATAAAGAAAAATAATAAAAAAGGGAACACACAAGTACAAACACACACACAAAAAAGAGAAAACAGAACAAACAAACAAAAAACAAATAGCACACGTTTTTTTTTTTTTAATAAAAACCACGAACAGGACAGCACAATAAATATATATATATATAATTATTTTTTTTTATTAATAAAAACGAAAAAGAAAGACAGTAACACACGTACATACACAATAAAGAAACAGGGGGGGAAAAAGGGGGGGTAGACGAAGAAAGTTAAAAGAATCTTACAACAGCAACTTCCAAGCAGAATGAACGAAAGGAACGGAAGAACCATCGTTCACAAGACGATCTAAGTGCTGGGTTATGGAAAAACCTTCCAAAAAATCCAGATGGGACAAAGACTGAGGAGTGCACAAAATCTTAGCCTTAGAAAACTGAAATCGATGATTGGAATTCCTTAAACACACTGTGAAGTCCTCTGTAATCTTAAATGCTCAAACTAAACGTTATGTTATTCCTTCTATTGCTAACTGTGCTCGTTTCTATGCCCTTCCTAAAATTCATAAACCTTCTCTTGCCTTTCGCCCCATTCTTTCTAATATTGGTACTGCTCGCATATTCTTTCACCTTTGACTGCTAGTAATAACCCACACTGTTAAAAACTCTTATGATTTCGTTAACAAAGTTAAACTTCTTTCTCCTACTAATTGTAAAATGCTTTCTCTTGATGTTAAATCTTTATTCACTAATGTTCCTATCCAAGGTGCGATTGACTGTTTGGAAAAGCGTTTACGCGAGTTTCATTATTCTTCTATTGAGATTAAAGAGTTTTTAGCTTTAGTAATCGTTTGTATTAAACAAACTGCTTTCATTTTTAATGGCTCTTTCTATAAACAAACCGAGGGTCTTGCTATGGGTAATTCTCTCTCACCTCTCTTATGTGATATTTATATGCATTATTTTGAAGAGAAGCTCTTCAAGGTCTTTAATTTTCCGTGCTGTGTCAGATATGTTGACGATACTTTCGTTCTAGTGGATTCCAATTGTGATATTTCTAATTTACTTTTGATCGTTAATTCTGTTGATCCGTGTATCCAATTTACTCTAGAAGAGGAGTGCAACAATTCTTTACCTTTTTTGGATGTTCTTGTTTCTAGGAATCCTGACGGTTTCTCTACTTCTGTTTTCCGCAAGCCCTTTTCTATATCTTTACCTCCTCATGCCCTATCTAATCATCCTTACCAGCAAAAACTTTCTGCTTTTTACACTTATGTGTTTCGTGCTATCAAAATTTGCTCTGATTCTTCTTCTCTTAATAATGAAATTAGTTTCTTAAAATCCTTAGCTGTTTCTCGTGGTTTTAGCCCCTCTATTATTGATAAAGCTGTTTCTAAATTTAATAAGCCTAATACTTCTACTAATACTATTAATTTTCACAACGAATTAATTGTACTACCTTTCTTTTCACCTTTATGCTACAAAATTTCTAAACTTCTCAAACATTTCGGTTTCAGAGTCATTTTTAAACCTGTTAATAAACTTAAATTTTCTTCCCTTAAAGATCCTATTCCTACTGAGAACCGTTGGGGTGTTTATTATATTCCTTGTGAATCTTGTGATTTGGGCTATATTGGTCAGACCAGAAGAGCTCTCAAATTTAGGCTCAAAGAGCATGAGAGATGTCTCTAAGCACGAACTTTCCAAATCTTCTATTGCCACACATTGTTGGAATTCCAATCATCGATTTCAGTTTTCTAAGGCTAAGATTTTGTGCACTCCTCAGTCTTTGTCCCATTTGGATTTTTTGGAAGGTTTTTCCATTACCCAGCACTTAGATCGTCTTGTGAACGATGGTTCTTCCGTTCCTTTCGTTCATTCTGCTTGGAAGTTGCTGTTGTAAGGTTCTTTTCACTTTCTTCGTCTACCCCCCCTTTTTTTTCCCTGTTTCTTTATTGTGTATGTACGTGTGTTACTGTCTTTCTTTTTCGTTTTTATTAATTAAAAAAAATTAATTACATATATATATTTATTGTGCTGTCCTGTTCGTGGTTTTTATTAAAAAAAAAAAAACCGTGTGCTATTTGTTTTTTGTTTGTTTGTTCTGTTTTCTTTTTTTTGTGTGTGTGTTTGTACTTGTGTGTTCCCTTTTTTATTATTTTTCTTTATTCCTTTTTTATTTCTGTATTTTTTGTGCTTCTTTCCTTTCCTTTTTATCCCCCTTTTTTAATTTTTTCTCCCCTCTCCGTGGTTTTGTTCGACTTTTCTTTGCCCCTTGTGGCAACATCTTGCTTGTTTTTCTCTTTTCAGTTCCCTGTGTTCTTTACGTCGAAGGGCTTGGACTGAAGAAGTTCAAAACAATTTTTGAACGAAACGCGTATCCTCTTTCCTTTTACTTCTTATGTGTGTTTTTTACAAAGTTTTTTAATTACTTTACTCCCTTAGTGCTTTGTTGGAAGTTTAAGAGACCATATAAAATGTTCGAAATATTGTACAGAAATTCAAATTATGTATATTCTCTAAAAGAGAAGAGATTGATAAAAATATTTCCAGGAACTGATTAAATAATTCGAATTATCCAGACTTTCGAATTAAACAAATTAAAATTATCCAAGTTTGAGGTCACAAAACAATTCTTACGTTTAGGCTTGTCTTCACTCTCCGGATGCTCGGAGCACATTGTGCGGCGGGGCGCTGTTTAGCTGATTTGCACAGAGTGAAAAATAATAAATCAGGAAAAAAAGAAATGCATAGATAAAATCATCTAAAATGCTTTTTAACAGTTAGAGAAATCGTTATTACATAGAGATGTTTGGTATACAAAATATGGTGATATATATTTTATTAAAATTGGATTTCATAGGAAACAAAAAATGCATTTCTAATTATTCTTCATTCTGTCAAAAGATTACGTAATGTGTGTATAGCAATCTAGTCTTATGTTGAATTACTAAATATTTGTTTCGATTTAAATTATCTGGGTAATGAGAAGCTTGTTGCTTTTGTTTAACTCTTTCTTTAACTGCGATATACGAATACGATCCTACCAAAAAAAAAGAAAAAATGAAAATGTTAGTCATTCTACATCACTCTATTTAAAAACCGAACTATTTTAATATTTTTTTGAAAAAGTAAACATTATAAAGGAAGTGATTTTTAAAATAAAATGCATAAACCTTTTAATGTACAAAGACAGCCTTAATTCAAATCATTATTCAAGTTATAAAAAGTACATGTACTGGGAAATAACTTTCTTTTGATTTACTCCCTATTGCTTTTATTGAAAAATATTTTTTTAAGGGAATAGTAAAGTATTTTACTGGAGCTGAATATTTAATTTTACAAAATATTCATATTTTTTTAAACAAATGGAATATGCCATTCATTACAAATTTGCTCAACTATGCATGCAAAAATTCATAGAAATAAATTTGACTGAGAAGGCATATTTTTTGTCTTTATAAAATATTTTAATAGATTTCGAAGAAAGTAGGTGTAAGTTACATACATACTCACAAACATATATGAGCCATTTTCAAAATTCGGTGCCATTTGTTGTCCGCGTGTATTTTTTTTTTTTTTTTTTACAAGTTATGAGATAATTTAAATGATTTTTCTTTTCATCGTGATTTTTACCAGAGAGTTTCCAGTATGGAAACAATATATTAAAAAACATACTATTTAATAATTAAAAAAAAAAGAAATGACTTGGAAAGATACTGAAATTTAGCTGTCCAAATCGTAGAACATTAAATGTGTTATACGGAATTACTGCTCAAACTCTAAAATTTCTGCACTGCCATGCTTTAACATTGTGAAATAGAGTTTAAATTACATTATTAAAATGTTTTTTGTAAGGTTTTTAGAAAAATGCAAACTTTTTATATTTAAATATATCTGTCCAGATCAGTGGCGGATCCATAAATCTTTTTGGGGAGGGGCTACATTTTTAAAAAAAGCTATTTCACTCAAACAAAATGTACTATAAATGCAAATTTTAGTCTA
Source organism: Cheiracanthium punctorium (assembly GCA_038373885.1). NCBI lineage: Eukaryota > Metazoa > Arthropoda > Arachnida > Araneae > Cheiracanthiidae > Cheiracanthium > Cheiracanthium punctorium. The sequence goes on from JAWZYV010013897.1 coordinate 92,800, forward strand.
AAACAATGTGCATGCTTTTGGGAGGGGCTAAGTTATAAAATATGATCATTTTAGCTCTTTAAATTATATAATAAAGCAGAATGTTACCCTTTAGCAATCTCTTTTTCTGGGGGGTGCTGAAGACCCCTAGCTTTTCCCTTGGATCCGCTACTGGTCCGGTCATTTATGCCATGTGTGTTACCATACATTATTTTCAACTTTTTCAACCGACATGACAAATTTGGTAACAGACTTAACCAACAAAATCTCACAAATAAATGAAAAATATTTTTAAATAGAAAAGACTCTATTATATGGACAAAAATACTCAATACTTATATAATATATCACTTTGCTTTATTTTGTGCAAAACATAAGTGTACAAATTTCAATGAAAATGTCCGGTAACAGGCAGCACAAATTTCATCAAGTCTGATAATGGAAAAAGTAAAATTATTAAATGAAAGAAAAAGATGCACGAATAATGCTCAAATAATGTTCAGAAACAAGGTATGTTTTATAATTTGGAAAAAAGCTACTTATTTTTTGAAATTATATTTTTGCTTCTTAAATTTGCAAATGGCATCCAATTTTTAAAACGACCCATATATGTCGGACAGTTTCAAATTACGTCACCATTTATTCCTGGTGGACAAACATTATATGAATATGAAGTTTCCGTTGGTTCATTCATGTCCTTGGTGGGCAAACACTTGAAACCAGATTTTATTGGTATTCCATAGCTGGTCACTCGGTTGAAACTGCTCTCTCTCTCTCTCTCTCTCTCTCTCTCTTTATATATATACAAGCTGAAGTACTCGTCCTCGACGGGTTAGTGAATGCAAATTTCCAAAAAGCAAGAACTTTCGTCAGCATCGTAGGAGTACACAGAATGGATGGAGTATGTTGCCAAAGTAAAGAAAGCGAAGTTATAATTTTTATGTATTGTAAATATTACAGGTTAAGAGAGTCACAAAGTAATATCATTTCATTCGCTTTAGTCGTAATTATGTGATGCGCGAACGAATATTTCCGCATATTGAAATAATTTTCGCAAAATCTCAAAATTTAATCAACATTTTAGAAAAATTTGAAGCCTAGAATTTAAGTTGAGTGACAACCTATCATGTCACCCAAATTTCGTTTCATTCCCTGCAGTCTTTATTTCGTGATGCTGGAACAAAATTTCAGCATTTTAAAACGATTTTCGCAAAATCTCCAAATGTAATCAAAATATTTTAAAAATTCAACGCCTATAAATTAAGATTAGCAACTACCTATCATATCACTAAATTTCGTATCATTCGTATTATTTGTTATTACGTGATGTTTGAATAAATATAAACGTATTTTGAGAGAATTTTCACAAAATCTCAAAATCTAATGAAAATGTTTAAAAAATTGGATACCTATAGTTTATGTTGAGCAACCATCTATCATGTGACCAAATTTCATATCATTCGCTTTAGTCGTTATTATGTAATGCGGGAACAAAGATTCACTCAGTTTTAAACGATTTTCGCAAAATCTCGAAATCGGATCGATTTTTTAAAATTAGATGCTTATAGTTTAAGGTGAGTGACCACCTATTATTTCACCAAATATCATTGTTTCACCTTTGCAGTTATTACCTGATGTGCGAACACAAATTTACGCAGTTTGAAACGATTTTCGCAAAATCTGAAAATCTAATGAAAATTTTTAAAAATTCGACGCCTATGTTTTAAGTTGACCACCTATCAAGACACCCAATTTCATATCATTCGCTTCAGTCGTTTTTACGTGATGCTCGAACACAAATTTACGCAGTTTAAATGATTTTCGCAAGATCTGAAAATCTAATCAAGATTTTTTAAAAATTCGACGCCTATGTTTTAAGTTGAGTAATCACCTATCATGTCACTCAATTTCGTATCATTCGCTTCAGTCGTTTTTACGTGATGCTTAAACACAAATTTACGCAGTTTGAAAGGAGTTTCGCAAAATCTCAAAATCCAATCAGGATTTTTTAAAAATTGGACGCCTATGTTTTAAGTTGAGTGACCACCTATCATGACACCCAATTTCATATCATTCGCTTCTGTCGTTTTTGCGTGATGCTTGAACACAAATTTACGCAGTTTGAAAGGAGTTTCGCAAAATCTCAAAATCCAATCAGGATTTTTTAAAAATTGGACGCCTATGTTTTAAGTTGAGTGTCCACCTATCATGACACCCAATTTCATATCATTCGCTTCAGTCGTTTTTACGTGACGCTTAAACAAAAAAAGTGTCACGGACAGAATGACAGAACGACAGAATGACAGAATGACAGACAGACAAACTTTTTTTTGAGGGTCGCATCGGATTCCCGGGTGCTTGAAACGGATAGAAATCGCAAAATTTTTGAATTCCAAGAAATGTACAGACAAAAGTCTAATTTTATTTATATAGATATATATATGTAATGTATAAAAAGGTAATTTGGGTTTTACTAGTTTGGGTATTGTTCAAGCGGGTACTTTCACTGTAAGGTTTGCTTTCCTGTCATACTTGCCACGCACGCTCTGGAGCTATGTTTTATTTATTTTGTTATTTGTCAGACATCAGGCCGTCGATTCTGAGTTCTTTAGAGTGTACACGTGTCCCCACGCCTTTGTATTCCCGGATGCGGGTCAAGTTGGTAAATGTGTGTGGTTCGATCAGAGATAAGAGAGAGGCGGAGTTATGTCTTCGCAAACCGCGTGGTCTGGTGAGCGTAAATACACCCGCACCTCGAAATTCAGGAGACTTCTGCCACTGGAACTGCTTATTAGTCCACGCTGATTTTTGTACCCGTATCTCCTCTCCTCTTCTCACTCTAAATTGTAACTTAAAGATGATGTTTAATAAACCGTTTTACCTGCCTTAACTGTGGAACTTTACTGAAATGTCTGACGTCTCAAATAGCGGGCAGGATGATTGCCTGTGTGCCAATTAAAAATTTTAAATTGTAAAAAATTAACGCTCAATAGTCCGGGAGACGGGTTCATCGCCCACCGTTCGCGTGAGGTGCAGCGCGCCTCTTCGCCGACCAGCCGATCTCCAGCTCCGCGAATGGACACCGCTCTCAGCCGCCAGCCAACACGTCGTCGAGCCCCGCTCTCGGAGTTTTCAACACATCAGGATCGTCTAAAGCTCTTCGTAGAGCGTCCTCCAAGTTCTACGCTGTGAATGCCAAAATAGAATGTCTGCATTGATGAACAGCCTATGCCGAATTTCTTCAGCTCTCATCAACCAGAAATCTGCGTCTCGTTTTTCATTTTTTTTCTTTTCCGGCACGTCCGCTGTATGGAAATCGACGGAGTTTCACTGCCTTCATTGCAATCCAAGGGGCCCCCCGAGGAACGCCTGGCCTCATCACAGCTGCGATATAACTCACCTCTTTCTTGCAGTAATTAGGGAGAGAAAAGTGTTTTGCCGTTCGTCATCATGCCGAATGTTTTGTTTATGTGTGGTGCGATACAGCTTATGTTGACCGAACCTCCTTCTCCTGTCTGCCTTAAATCTGTGAGAGAAGATATTTTTTTTTCTTTTGTTTATCGTTGAAGGATGACGATTTTAATTTGTGGATATCAATTTCTTTCGTAAAAGTAAGCGATTTATATATTTTCAGAGTTGAAGTGAACATAAGAGTATTATATTTAAATGATTATTAATTGTGTGTGTTATTTTAAAAGTGCTATTTTAATGTTGATTAAAAAAAAAGAAAGAAAGAAAGAAAAGAAAAAAAAATGTATTGATATATCTGCGCTTGTTTTGATTAATATAGTATTTTCATTAAGGTAAGTTTACAATTGAATTGTGTTATTAAATATTTTATTTCAATTGAAGTTTTATACGGGTCTTACTATTATTAAATTAATGCTTAAATTACTACTGCATTACCTATATTTCCTGAAGAATTGAAATTTGAATTTTTGTTATTTGCATACTATGACGTAGTTTAGATTCATTTGATTATTTACCTGAAGTGACTTACCGATTGGGACTCTCAACACAAATTCTAATTTACTTGAGATTATGTCATTTTATTCATTGAAAAGTCACTTGAAAATTTATGACAAATTCATGCACCCGGGTACGATAACTTAAATGAAAACAACAAATACTTATTGTGTCAATGTAAATAAAAAAATTTCTTGCATTATATTAGGTTTGCTTAAATGCAGATGTTTTATTTTGAATATTTACTGTGTAAAATTTTTCTGTGCCAAAATGGTCATATATTATTTCCTTTATTGAATAATGATGCCAACCATTTTTTTTTCATGTAATAAAATTTAAATTTGCCTAGACGGTTAACTAGTGATAAAACCTCTGAGGAGAGTATTCGCCCTCAGATTGTTAAGAAGTACTAGTAATAACCAAATAAGAAAAGTACAACAAGACATTGCTAGAAATAAAAAAAATGTCAGGTCACATAAATGCAGTACCTCATGCAGGCTATTATTAATTGTATTACCTTGAAAAATTCTTCTAGCAAGCGTTCCTGTTAATACTGCTGTTGCACAGCTATGGTTTTCGAAATTTTCTACACACTATACAGATAATTTACTTCATTTTGCCAACTCCATTTTTCCAAGTTATTTTCATTAAATGCAAGTCAAAGCCATAAGTATTTGCCCAAGAAAATGAATGTCAGCCATGTTTATTCTATTTTGTTTAATTATATTACCATATTGTTGTACAGTATTATTGTATCCCACCTAGGTTGTAAATATTTTACTAGTGATATTTTGAAAAAAAATTATGCGCACTCATTGTTTTATTTTTTATTGTAAGATTTTCGTACTATTGCATCATTATGTTTTGTCAAATTTTAGGAAACTGCAACCTGCCCCTCAAGTGTTGTACAACATAACTCCAGAATTCTAGTCAGAAAAATTTAAGGTGTCTAAACTTGAAAATTAGATTAGTTCGCAGTTTTAAGATTAGGTTGCAAGGACGTCTGACTTGCAAGTGAGAGACTGGCCACCTCAATGATATTGCTCGTCAGACTTCTTTTGCCGGGGGGGATATTGTAATGTATAAAAAGGTAATTTGTGTTTTACTAGTTTGGGTATTGTTCAAGCGGGTACTTTCACTGTAAGATTTGCTTTCCTGTCATAATTGCCACGCGCGCTCTGGAGCTATGTTTTATTTATTTTGTTATTTGTCAGACATCAGGCCGTCGATTCTGAGTTCTTTAGAGTGTACACGTGTCCCCACGCCTTTGTAGCCCCGAATGCGGGTCATGTTGGTAAATGTGTGTGGTTCGATCAGATATAAGAGAGAGGCGGAGTTATGTCTTCGCAAACCACGTGGTGTGGTGAGCGTAAATACACCCTCACCTCGAAATTCAGGAGACTTCTGGCACTGGAACTGTTTAATTAGTCCACGCTGATTTTTGTACCCGTCTCCCCTCTCCTCTTCTCACACTATATTGTAACTTAAAGATGATGTTTAATAAACCGTTTTACCTGCCTTAACTGTGGAACTTTACTGAAATATCTGACGTCTCATATATAAATATATATATATATATATATATATATATATATATATATATATATATATATGTATAATATGTGACGCAATGGGGTTGAATCACATGGCTATGTGGGGTCTCAAACTTCCTCTTCATGTATCTGTCAATAATTACACAGGAAGATGGATGAAAGAGTGAACTTTCGGACCAATTTGTCAAAATATAATGCATGTTTCACAGGAAAAAGTTGACTAAAACCATAAAGTATTTTACAAATTCTATTTCATTTCATTGATGCAATTGTGGGAAAAAAGGCCATTGTTTATGAAACTCGATTAAGAAATTATACGAACACCTCAACACTTCTTTCAAAATGATTATTAACGGTCTTATCGAGACGATGTTCCCAATCACATTTTTCTATGCGATTTTGAACCATCTCTGTTCCCTCTATCACCTCTAACACTTCTTTCCTCTTGCGGTTAAAAACACCTTGTATACATATAATAGTTTTAAAACATTTTACATTTAAGTGAAAGTATTTAGAATATTCTCATAGTATGAGAGTATAATATAAAAATATTAAATATCTGATCATAAATTTCAATTTAAAAATAAGTGTTTGAAGTTAAGAAGTCTTTTATCAGATGATAAAGAATCTGAATACCTTATACTGAAGATCAATTAAACACTCAAAAAAATATTATCTCTCTCAAACATTTTTAATTCTCTCTAATCGATCCCTTGTTCTACGAGGAAATACGGATCGCTTATCAGTTTTAAAATCTTAAATGAAAATGATAAAAACTGAACCCCATTGCTTTCGAAAGAGCTATATTAAAACCCCTATATTTTGCGCCTTGGCGAAACTTTTGTACCGCCTACGCGCCAGTAAGATAAGGTAACCTTTTTGTATTTTTAGACGGAACTCTGATTCCGAAGATGTATGAAGGGAGTCGCCAGCCCTTGTAATACTGGCTTGAAAGTGTAATCTTAATTATATTTTGATTGTAAATAAATGGTTAAGTTTATTGTTATAATTGATATATTCTTTATGGATATAATTCACCTGATGGACTTTAGCCCCATTATTTCTGGCGTCCGCGACAGGATACTGAATGAACTGAGGTAAGCTCAGTTTAATTTCAATTTTATTGATTGATCTGATATTGATTGATTTCTGATATTGATTGCTTAAATATGTTGGAAAAAGAGAAATTAGAAACTTTAGAAACTTTGAAAAGAAGGCGCCAGGGTGTGCGCACTCAAACGACCAAATTACTCACAAAAATAAAAAACACACTCGATGATCAGAATATATCAGAAGAGGAAAGATTTGACATTTTAAACATATGTAAAGATCAGTTAAATGAAAAACATGAAACTCTCAAAATTTTAAACGTAGATATCCAAAATATTATTCCAGATTCCGACGTAGAAACAGAAATTGAAAATGCTGAAGGCTATACGGAAAACATAATAGAATACAGATACAGAATTACAAAGGCCTTAAATACACATCATTCGAAAAAGCAAGCTATTTTTGAAAATCAGGAACATGTTAAAAATAATTCATTCCAAATTTTCAATACTGAACGTGCCATTAAATTACCTAAAATTACTTTAGGAAAATTTTACGGAGATTCTAGCTCATGGTTGGATTTTTGGAGCCAATTTTCAAACGCAATTGACAAAAATCCCAGCTTAACTCCGATTGATAAATTTTCCTATTTGAAGTCTTTGCTTGGAGGAAGTGCTGCTAATGTTGTAGCAGGTTTTTCATTAACTGAAGAAAATTATAAATCTGCCATTGATTTGCTAAAAAATAGATTTGGTCGTAATGATTTAGTTATAAGTGCTCATATGAATAAGTTACTAAATTTAAAATCCGTGAAAAGTTCTTCCAATGTTACTGACTTAAGAAACCTCTATGATAACTGTGAAATTCAGATAAGAAACTTAAATTCTCTTGGTGTTGCATCAGGAAGCTACGGACACTTACTTTGTCCAATATTGATGAAATTAATACCTCCCGAAATCGCACTGGAATTTAATCGGCAAAGAAAGAAAGATAAAGATATGGATGTAAATGAGTTAATTTCTTTCCTGAAAGATGAAGTAGAATCGCGCGAAGCTACGTTGCATTTGAATAGTTTTGAAAATTATAGTCGTGACAAAAAGGAAAAATACAAATATCCTTCTCATAATTTCAAAAAGAGCGTTCCTTCAGCCTCAGCGTTAACAACAAGCATTAAAAATAGTTGTGTTTTTTGTGACTCTAATTCTCATAATTCTCAGAAATGTAAAGCTTTCTCTATTCCTGAAAAACGTGAAAAATTAAGAAAAGAAGGACGCTGCTACGTCTGTTTTAAAAAATTTCATATTTCTTCCAAATGTCGATTTAACTCCCAACAATGTAATTCTTGTAAAGGGAATTTTCACGATTCTTCAGTATGTTTGAATAATGTTCCAAAATCTGACCAAGGGCCTAAAGAAGATGCAGATTCCGCAATTGCGTCTGTGTCTCATTGCACGAGTGAAACAAAATCATCTGACATGCCTACTGAAGTTCTTTTACAAACCTGTTGTGTTAACGTAGAGTCTGGCTCAAAATCTAAATTAGCTATGTGTTTATTTGATTCTGGAAGTCAGAAAACCTTCGTTACACAAAATTTAGTTTCCGATTTACGCCCTCCAATTATTCGTAAAGAAAAGCTTGAGATATATTCTTTCGGAGCTTCAAAAGCCCAATTAAAATCGTACGATGTAGTACAGTTAAAGTTGACGCACGTGCATGATAAATCTCGTAGCATACTTATCGAGGCCTTAGTAACAGATGTTATTTCGAACGCGAAGTTTCACTCTCCCCATCTTAGTAAACAAATAAGAACGAGACTAGCCTCTTACGAGCTGTCAAATTGGAACGAGTTATGTACCTCTGAGGTTCAAGTACTCGTGGGTGCGAATTATTACTATATACTGAACTTTGGGGGGAAAGTAGAAAAAATCACGAAATCGCTCTTTCTATGCGAGAGTTTATTTGGATATTCTCTATGCGGTTCTTTAGAGAGCGATGAAAATGTCTATAACAGGGCATCTGTTCTAAATCTTTCTGCGTCAAGTGCAGAGCAGGAAAATTTGCGCATGTTATGGGATTTGGAATGCTTGGGAATAAAAACAGAGGAAAAGATTTCTGATAAAGAAATTATCACTAAATTCGAAGATAATTTAAAATTTGTTAATAACAGGTACGAGACCAATTTATTATGGAAGGTTGGAAAGGAAAATGTGGGAAATAATTTCAGAATCGCTAGAAAGCGGTTTGAGGAATTAAATCGTAAATTGGCGAAAGATCAGAATTTATGTGAAAAATACAAAGCTATAGTATCGGAACAGGAATTAAGTGAGGTTGTGGAAGATTGTCCTAATAAAATTACTGAAAGTGGATATTTTTTACCCCACAGACCGGTTTTAAGAGAGGATAAGTCAACTACGAAAATTAGAATGGTGTTTGATGCTTCCTCAAAAGAAAGTCACCTTAATTCTTTAAACGACTGTTTATGGCCCGGCCCTAGTCTTAACCCCTGTGTGTTAGACCTGTTAATTAATTTCCGAATTCATGAAGTTGCGTTCTGCGCCGATTTAGAGAAGGCGTTCCTTCAAATCGGGATCGCAGAGCAAGATCGCGATTATTTAAAATTTGTGTGGTTTCCTGACGAAAAGGGAAATTTGAAATTTTTGAGATTCACAAGAGCCCCTTTTGGAGTTTCGTGCAGCCCTTTCATCTTAGCTGCCACAATCAAACACCATATTCGAAAATTCAATGATCATCCCGAAGTTGTTAAGATATTGGATACTCGATTATACGTGGATGATTTAATAACTGGCTCGAAGTCTGATGATGAAGCTTATTATTTATCGTCAACAGCTTCAGATATTTTTAGAAAGGCAGGAATGAACTTAAGGAAGTTCAGCACTAATTCCGTGACACTTAGAAAACTGTGGGAAGAAAATCAACTAGATCAGGATAGTTCAAACGGTCCTAAAAAAATATTGGGATTATTATGGAATTGCAACTCAGATAGTTTTAATTTAGATATGCAAGCAATTCCCGACGATTGGAGAATCAATCCCACAAAGCGGATAGTTCTTAAGGCCATGTTAAAGATATTTGATCCTATTGGATTGGTAGCCCCATTTACAGTCCGCATGAAAAGTTTGTTACAAGAAATTTGGCGTCGAGGTTTAGAATGGGACACTGATTTGCCTAAAGATCTAAAAGACGAATGGGAAAGTTGGGTTACCGAAGTTCAAGAGATACATGAGTTTGAGGTTTCCCGGAAATATTTTCCGGTAGGTATTACATTTTCTGACGTAAATCAAATTCATATATTTTCAGATGCGAGCCCTAAAATTTTTGGAGCCGTTGGATATCTCAGGTGTAACTCAACCGATAATAAAACTAAGACAAGCTTAATTTTTGCGAAATGTAGAGTATCCCCTATCAAACAATTAACCATACCTAGATTGGAATTAATGGGTGCTGTAATAGGTGCTCGAATGGGTAGCTATTTAAGAAGAATTCTTGATATTCCGAATTTAGATATCCATTATTGGTCAGACTCTACAATAACACTTCATTGGATAAAGGGTTCAGCTTTGCAATGGAAGCCCTTTGTTTCGAACAGAGTCACAGAAATTCAGTCTTTGTCAGAACCAGCTAATTGGCATTACTGTCCTGGTAAAAACAACCCAGCCGATCTTTTGACGAGAGGTGAAAATTTAACAAAACTCCGAGAGAACAATCTTTGGTTCTATGGACCAGAGTGGCTGTCAATGCCGGAAAGTTGTTGGCCATTAAATGAAGAAACTAAACTTCCCGAAAACATCTTTGATGAAAAAAGATCAAATTCGTTAACTCAATTATCGTGTGCGGTTAATGTATCTCAAAGTCCAATACTGGAATTACAAAAGTTTAGTAGCCTCAATAGAGTGCTTAATGTAACCGCTTGGATTATGCGTTTTTTAAACAATGCTAATAAAAAGAAATCTAAATTATCGGGTCCTTTATCAACTTCAGAAATTGAAAAGGCTGAGATTTATTGGATAAAACAGGCGCAAGAATCAGTTTTTAATCACGAAATAGACTCGCTAAAATCCGGAAGCGCAATTGCCAAGGAATCTCCAATCTACAATCTGAATCCTGTGTTAGATGAAAATGGGCTATTGATTTTAAGTGGAAGATTGCAATTAAGCGAGTTCTCTCTAAGAGAAAAACATCCTTGGGTACTTCCAAGTGCGTGTACTTTCACCAATTTGTTAATAAGACAAGCCCACGAAAATATGTTCCATTTCGGAGTGGCTACCACCTTGTCTCATCTCCGGGAAAAATACTTCATAATTAAAGGTCGAAAATGTGTGAAGTCAGTCATAAAAAATTGCGTAATTTGTAAAAAATTTAAAGTAACTCCCGGGAAGCAGGAGATCGCTCCATTACCGAAAGACAGAATTACAGAATCTCCTCCATTCGAAACATGTGCAGTGGATTTTGCAGGGCCTATTTATATTAAAACAAAGGCAGCCTCAGAAAAGGCGTATATTGTACTTTTCACTTGCGCTGTAACCAGAGCCGTGCACCTGGAATTAGCTAGCAATTTAAGCACGGACAATTTCTTACTAGCTTTTAAACGTTTTATTTCTCGCAGAGGATTGTGTAAAACCATCTACAGTGATAATGCTAAAACTTTTATTAAATCAGATAAATTGTTAAAAGAGGTTTGGAGTTGCATTTCTAAAGATGAAATTATTCGTTTTTCTTCTAAAAACAGAATCGTCTGGAAATTTATTGTGCCTAGAGCAAGCTGGTGGGGTGGATTTTGGGAACGCATGGTGCGTTCTGTAAAAACTCCCTTGAAAAAAGTTCTTGGGAGATCTTGCCTCACTTATGAAGAAATCCAAACAACACTAACAGAAATAGAAGCCGTTATCAATGGACGACCTCTGACATACGTGTACGGAGAAAACAACGAACCTTTCCCACTTACGCCTTCACATTTTTTGATAGGCAAACGAATAAATTCTTTGCCTAGCAATTCCAAATCATCTGAACCTAAATCCAACAGAGTAATTCTGACGAAGAAGATACGATACCGAGACCAGATCATGAACCATTTCTGGAAACGTTGGCGCAAGGAATACTTGCTTGAACTCCGATCCGCCAACTTAAAAACTCCAGTTACTGCATCAACCAGCTTTAAAGTAGGAGATATCGTCTTTATCCATGAAGACAAAGTTCCAAAGCATATGTGGAAATGTGGGCGCATTAAGGAGCTGTTTTTCGGTAGAGATTCCAAAGTACGGTCCTGTGCTCTAGAAACAGCTTCTGGACTTATAAAGAGACCTATACAATTACTATATAAACTGGAACTTGATGCTGATTATTGAACATTTAACGAACATTTTTCTTATATGTTTATTTCTATTTGCTTAACTAATTCAATTTTATATATTTAGTAGATTTCTCAGTTTTCTGTATCCTGGAAATTTCGTAAGTATGTGGTAATTTGTTTTTTGTTTTGTTTTTTTCGTAAGTTTTTGGTTTGTTTCATGTTTGCAAAATGTTTTGATTTGATTTCTGAACAATTGTAATTGTTCATCCGGGGGCAGTGTATTAAAACCCCTATATTTTGCGCCTTGGCGAAACTTTTGTACCGCCTACGCGCCAGTAAGATAAGGTAACCTTTTTGTATTTTTAGACGGAACTCTGATTCCGAAGATGTATGAAGGGAGTCGCCAGCCCTTGTAATACTGGCTTGAAAGTGTAATCTTAATTATATTTTGATTGTAAATAAATGGTTAAGTTTATTGTTATAATTGATATATTCTTTATGGATATAATTCACCTGATGGACTTTAGCCCCATTAAGCTATCGTAAAATCGATAGCATAAAATGCAATAGCGAAATTGAAGCACTCTTGAGACATCTAAAAATGAATTACTCGTGGTTTTGGGGGAGATAAAATATGCTTCAGTTTTCAAAATCTCATTTCTAAAGAGATGGCGATTAATCAAGGACTTTCTATAAGCAAATGCTTTCAGATATTGTTTGTTTAATATCCGATAAAAGAAATGTTGCATTAAGATGAGATCGAAGAGTTGTAATTGAGTTTGATATGTTGTCAGACATTTCACAAAATTTGTGCTCACGGATTGTGTTGATTTAATTTTGAAAAGAAAAAAAAACAATTCTGGTACATTTTAGGATTTATGAAAAGCAACCCAGGCAACACAATAATTTCCCTGAATGCTTATTAACGTTCAGAGAATTCAGTAACGTTTTGTCAACGTTTTCTGTACATTTAAGACGTTCAGACAATAAATTGAGCTGCGTGAAAGATTGGTGTTTTCAAACTTTTATTCTGCGTGCGAATTATTTTATTAGAAAAGATGTATCTTATTAATATTTTAGATTTACAATTGACTGCTATTTCACAAAACATAAAAAATTAAGTCTGAATAGCATAAAAAATAAAATACATGAAGTAGTTAATACAATTTTTATGCATTAAATATTTGATAATTCATGCGTCTGTTCTGTACTAAGATATGAATTTTTTTCAGTACCTAGCTGTGACAGTTTTGAATGTTGAATGACATATTTGAATAATTCTAAGAATGAACTGTCTAATAAAGCATGCATTTTTTCATGTAACCGCGAATGTAATATGATGATTACAACTGACATAAAAACATTCACATAGTCTGCATAGTAACATTGCTTTATAAAACTAAAATACGCATACATTAAAAACAGAAAGTATAAATTTTACTTATGTTGTTTGATTATTTCATTTATCATGCTGGATTTCTTGTTTTAGAAGGCAAAGAAAAAACTTTTTCAAAACTTCTCTAAATTCTCAACAAAATTGTAAAACCGCAAAACGTTTTATTTCCTTCAAAAAATACTACCAACCTAAAAAAAACAGAAAACTTAAGAGATTTAATGTGTTATGAATACATAATTATTTAAACATTTTCGGAAATGCACTCTTAAACACTGCACATTGCGTCTACAAAGTACTTAAGTATATTAAAACGTCTTTGAATGCAACTTTTTTTTTTCCAGTAATATTTTTAAAAGCTTATGTCGAAATACCCCAAATAAATTTAATAGCTCTTTAATTTACGAGTGTTTTAGGAATAAACTCCAAATCGCAAATCCTTTCTATGATCTGGGGCATAGAAACATAAAAAACGTGATTCAAGCCACTGAAAACAAATTTTTATAAAATCAATGACGTCGTAACCAGCGGTTAAGTAAGTTGCAGTGCTCTTGAGCCATCTAATCCTGTATTACTCCGGATTTTGACAGAAATAAAATACATTCCAGATCTCAAAATTTCATTTCTAAGTAAACTCTAAGAAATTCTAGGAGCAAACATTTGGAACGTGGCATTTTTTAATAACGTTAAGATAATTGTTTCATTTAGGTAGACGAGGCGAAAGCAGACTGAATTTTGAATCTCGAAAGATTTTTTTCACACAGAATATATTAAATATGTGAATTAAATCACTTTGAATGATTTTTGTTAACGGAATTTCGAAAATGCATTTTTTTTTACATTCTTAATCGAAATGTTACAAAATTAGTACGTTTAATAATTGATGTATTTTCAAGATTTAAATATATTCTTATCAAAATATAGCATGGTCATATGAATTTGATTAAAATAAAAAAACAGTCAGTCGTAGGACTGCACACAAGACAGGGAAAACTTCTGGTCGGGCTTTCTAAAATTTATAGCCTCACCATGGCACAGTGGTTATATTACTGAAAATGGTAGACAGACGAAGTGTGAAGGTCCCGGGTTCGTGTCCCATCGCGCGGTCGTCGATCTAACGGTCTGGAGTTATGGTAGGTTTTCTCCAGATGTAACGTGAGTACGCGTTAGAACCCTTTAGAAAGTCCTCCTGCCGAGGCATCCCTCATCTTAGGCAGATACGCCTTGCGCAGTTTTGCCTTAATCACACACAATCACAATCTAAAATTCATATTTAAGCAGCTAAACAGGTTTTCCCACATTATTCTATTTTTATTGACAAAAAATAAACATTTATGTTCGCTTATAGATCGTGTTGTTCATATTGTTTATATTTTTATACATTTGAAATCCTTTGTAAAAATTTTTAAATGTTTTTTCAAGGCTGTAAGGGTATCGCACATTTATTTATGATATTCTACCAATTTCACGTATTTTTGTACGTTTGTACACATTTTAACGCAATTTTCACTGGGTTAGCATTGGAAATTTTTGAATTTTTAATTACATTGCAAAGTTCGCGCTCCATTTGTTTGAATATTTAAAATTTAAAAAGACAGATGGAGTTCGTGCACAGGCCTCAACGTGACACAGCTGGCATAAATGAGTATAAATTTTTCTCCACGCGTTGGATTTGGTTCGATTTAATTAATAATTATGTACTTACGTTGTCATGAACAGTAATCTCTGTATTGGATGATGTATTTATAATTCAAATTCAAATTTACTGTAGTATGACACTTATAATTCAAATAATGTGCTGTATATAATTAACATTCTCCACATTATCAAATCAACTTTGTTGCGCAATAACTATATAGCTATCCAAATTATGTACAGTTTTTTAAAGAAAGAATCGAAAATTATAGCCTCTACCCAGCTATAAAAAGTCTGAATTTTTTTTTGCCAAAACATATAGATTGTACTCAATTTGTATATAAAAATTGTATAGTTTTTAATAGTTTTTATGCATACTGAAACAAAAAATTTCGCAGGTTGAAACAACGCACAGAAAAATCTCAAAATCTAATAATTTTTTTTTCAATATTCAGTAGTCGTTATCGCGTGATGTGCGAACAAAAATTTATGCAGTTTGAAACTGTTTTCGTAAAATTTCAAAATCAAATGATTTTTTAAAAACTCGACGCGCATAGTTTAAATTGAGTGTCCACCTACCATGTCATGAGATTTGGTTTCATTCGCTCCAATCAGTTTTACGTGATGTTCGAATAAAAAAAAAGAGTCACTGGCAGAACGGAAGGCAGTCAAACTTTGAACAGCAATCACTTTAAACTTTAGTCATTTCATCCCGAGTCAAACCCGTCTGGGGGTTAGAATGATCGCTCTCCACGCCTTAGGCCCATCGTTCGATACCAATCACGGAAGCTAGAAGGATGCAGCTAAGAAGTAACTTGAAGTTCTTGCGTGTGATAACAGATGACAGCACTTAAATTCAAAGAAAGGTGGGAGAAATCTTAGCTGGCCAGAGACGGTGTAGCTATGACGTCGCAATCCACTTTTTCCACTTTGTTAGATTTTTAAAAAGTTTTCTTTTTTTTATTGTAAATTAATTAAAAATTCATGAACAATCGTGAGAGTATTTTTTTTTCTTCTGACGGTCAATTGCTATCTGTAATTAGTTCTCGGATATAGCTCAGGTAATTAATTAGTTGGAGAACTGAAACATTGTTTTTGTCGGCAGATCTCAGCAGGTTTCATGACGATTCTCTTATATTTAAAGTGACCGATTAAAAATTCTGTTGCTTTGCAAGTATGATGAACAAGATATTTCAGGAAAAAAGCTTAAATGTCTATTACAAAATTGATTTTTCTAAACAATTTTCCTTTCTGTGAGGGCAAAAACAAAAACAATAAGCGGTGTTTAATTGGGCTTTTCGAAATTTCTTTCCTACAATGTTTAAACATATAGTGCTATTTTATTTTTCAAAGTTACATTGTGTCCGCCCTTCCTTTTTTTACCCACAAAAAGACGTAACCTTGTTCCAAAGACAAACACAAAATGTACCTTATTGAAAAAAAGTTTCTCGGATAAAATCATGGATAAATTGAATTATTTAAGAGATAAAGGGAAAAAATTACAAGTTTATCTCCCCGGAGCTTTGTTAAATTACATTTAATGGGAGATGCCACTTCTTTAGAGTTTGGATTATCTATGTCCACACAAAACTAAGTGAATCATATTATGTACGAGAATTCGATTAAGGACATAATAAAATAAAGGAGAAAATTTAGAAGGAATTTATAAAACATATCTTATATTGAAAAAATGTTTGTCTAGAAAAATATGAAAACTTTGGAAACGTTATCGTAGATTTATGTAGACATTCCAAAATGTATATTAGATTTAAATACCTTGTTTCATTAAAGACAATTTAATGTGCCGTAAATTATTGTTTCCCATAGTTCATGCCTAGACGTACATATAGTCAGTCTTATATACTTTATATTGGAAAAAATGGAAGACAAAATTTTAGTTGATAAGAAGGTTTTACTGGACGTGCAAGATAAATATGATCAAAAATCCATTTATTCGACTTTTTGTGGAGAACATGCTATGCACTAATGTATCGAATGTATAAGCCCGTAAAATGTTCACTAGGCAACCCGAAAAGTATTCATTAATATTAACATCTGAAAGATAACGACAACATCTGGCGGGCAAACTTTTATTAATGGGATGGTTTTTATAAAAAATATAAATTTATACATGTTAATTGACAATATGTAATGGGGATAGACTTAGGGGAAATAAATAAACTCAATGATTGGATCAATGTAATTTTAATGTATTTGGAATACATATGTCTATACATAGATACATATGTGTAGTATATAATTATATTTTCTAAAGCAAAAACATATTTAGAGTTTGAGGCATTTATAAGTTTTAAGCGACATGGTGAAAAATTAAGTACAAAATTACGTTGAAATTTGGTTGTAATTGTCTAAAACTTAACTACAATTAATGAACTATAAACTAACCCACACTGAAAGTTGACCTACTATGAGGGTTCATTGTTGTTATGTAGTTTTTAAGACTCTATCTTGTGTAGAATTACTTTAAATCGGCGAAAAGATTTTCTTAAAATAACAATAATAATAAACAGGACAATACCCGTGCGTGGCATATGTGAAAATATACCTTTTCAATCATTTAAAAGCAAATTTTACAGGCACATTTTGAAAACCAAAAAACTTTCAGTAGCTCTATAAAGCACTGCCTATTTGCCATTCTTCATGTAAAATAAACAAAAACACACCTAGTTTCGGAATTAAATTGAGCTGTCTATTAGTCTGGAGAATTTACATATCCAATTTCTTCTGCGAATTCATTCTCTGTTTTAATACTCGTAGTATCACATTTCGAAAAGACGACCTGACAGTCAATTCGCTTTTTGGGGGGAGAATCAAAATGAACGAACAGTAAAACAGGTTTTTATATTTAAATTGCTCGAAAAGTTTGTGACAGAATAAGAAATCTCTCCTAATATATTTGTTTTTTTTTATCCAGATAGAAATATGGAGCCAATCTGATTTTAAAGTAGCTTTCTTTTTTTCTCTTATTCTTCTGCATAAATCTTAAACTGATAAATTATTCTATACACAGGGCTAAGGTGCAATTACCTTCCCTCGCATACGTATACAATCATATGAGGAAGAAAGTGTAAATACATGCACAATCTGCCCTCTGAGTTCCGTTGTCACCCACTAATTCCTGAACAACGATCTATATACATAAAAGTAAGGATTAGTTGTAATAAAGCTGTTATACGCTAAGCAAAAGAGATCGCTTGCAACGCCACCTGTCTTCTTAATTTGGAATAAGCGTTCTTATAGCAAAAAAAGGTACGAGATACGGAGGGAAAATGTCGATTACAAAATTGTTCAGCATCATCAATTAAGTAAGAAAAGATAGTTTAATTTGCAGTTGATGCTCAAAAATTTGCTCAACAGTTCTACGGTTGGAAGACATACAACGCACATTTATTTAGTTGAATTTTCAAAACCCGTACTTACCTGATATATCTCATTTATCTTTCATACTAAAAGTGTGTTAAGTCAGCAACAATATACATGTAAACGCTGCTCTGCAGTTCCATCTATAAGTTATATAATGTGGCTGCTGACACGCTGGCAAAAGTATCAGTAATACGTTTCAACACATCGCATTTACTGCGCGCACTGTATATTTGCATGCAGGGTGTCACAAAGCTGTTCAAATATTTTTCATATATATATTAATGACTACGTCATTTTATCTCTCTCCCCATTTATTGAAAATTGTCCGAAAAATGTGTCTCAAAAAAGCGACTCAAAAATGCGACATAATTTTACATATATTTAAATGCTATTAGTTCACAACAGCTTTAATCTATTGTTACAATATTTCGTAAGCTGTAGAATATGCATCGCATGTATTTTTCTATTAATAGGTTACAATCATAAAAATTTCAACATAGGGTTACCAGGTAAAATACACGAAAGATGAGAGATAAAATGACATTAATATCTTTATTAATATCTTTTTAATATGGCAATATGAAACTAAAATATTAGGGGGATTCAGGGGGGTCTCCCCCTGATGAAGCTCGAACAGCCGAGTTATATATATATATATATATATATATATATTTAAATCAGAAACGATTTAAGAGAAAAATATGTATCTAAAGAATAACTGCGGCATCATAACTTTGGGCTTACATAAATGCTGTTTAACACAGTGGTGTTTTTTTCTAGCAAATAAGTCTGCAATATTCGTAATCTTGGCTTTATGTAATGCATCTATACATTTATTAAAATTCAATCTCCAGATAGCGGTGAAATTAAAAACTTCCGTGTATTTTTAGACTTACCTTGTTTGTCATATGTACAGAGATTTGAAAATTTATCCCTATTTACCATCTAAATAAATGCCAAATACAGGCTTACATACTTTTAACTTCTGACGTAAAACAAATACTACCAACATTCCGATAATTTCCTGCATTCACCTGCCTGATTTCATTACCAGCAGAGCTAATGACATTTTCAGAAATTATTTCAATTTAAATGCCACAGTTCATTATACAATTTGCTGATAACGAAATGCTTAGATACTGTAAACGTTGTTTTATATCGACAGCAAAAGTCACTATTTATTTTCGTTGCAAAAATGAATGGAAATATTTAATTTTCGTGAAATGACTGCTGAAATAATTGTGAATAAATTATGCAAAGCAGGGTACATTTTAAATACGGCGATTATCATTTATTTAACAATTAGCGCTTTAGCAATTTTTAAGTTTGAATATTCTCTAAATGCAATCTGTTTCATATAATTTATATGATACGTTAAATTTATCTCCAAAATTTACACAAAGTAATCTTTATTTGTTAAATAAACAGTTTTCATTATAACATTGATCTTAGTTTTGTTGTTAGATTCGAAATTTTTACTACAGACCTAAATGGAACAGTGTTTTCATCCAAAGACCTGGGCTATACTTATGTATGCTAATATGTTACCTAGAAAAAAAAAGAATTAAACTACTTAAATACAGACAGATCAATGTAGTCTGCTGGTTTCTGAACTGTGCTTTTTATAAATTTTGCGTTTTACATTAAATGATAAAAATGATGGTTTAAGGATATTTTTAATCATCCAAAGGTTGAAATGATACCCGAAAATGTTAAACTAAAGGGGAACCACACATATTTACAGTATTAAATGGTCGCTGTTTTTTTTTACTCTCTCAAAAATGATATGTTTCAGATTTTAAAGTATGAGTTGTTTACACACACACACATATATATTGAAATGAATATTTTACTTTAAAAATTATATGTATGAAGAAAGGTGAATTTCGCAAAAATTAATGTAATGATTCCTACTGATTATTTATCTACTTAAGTAATGATGATTCGTATTGATTATTTATCTACTTAATTATTTCATTTAATATTTTGATAATTATTTGCGGGTGAATTTTATGTAAGAGAAAACGGAGCACATTTTCAATTCAGGCGTGTTTTTTAACGCGCTTAATTTTGAAGTAAGCAGCTAAATGCCTCCAGGAATCAGTCTTGCTGAAGTAGCAACAAAGGAAAATTTATATAAGAAAGTTTTTAAATACCTGCTGTCACACCATCGGAAGAGTTATTTTCTTATTTTTTTACACTGTGAGTACACTTTCAGGTCTTTATGCAATTTAAAACTAAACGTACTAGTATTAAACTTATTGCTTTGGCATTGTATGTACTAAAAATGGTTCCTTTCTTCGTCTAACTGTGACTTTGCTTTAAATACAACATGTACGCATTCTTCAGGATAGTGTCAAAATTCCAATATGGCGACGAACCAGGATTTTCAACTGCATCCGGGTTATGTATTCCATGAAATGTCCCTTTGTTACATTTTAAGTTTGTGTTAGCTGTTATTCAGACAATGACGCCTTTTGTTGAAAGAAATCTGCCTTTGTAAAATTATTAAGCGATAGATTTTGTAACATCGTTAAGTAACTTTTTATCATATAGACAATTACTTTACCTATCAAATTTGTTCTTTTATTCTACTATTACCGATTACCGATTATTATTATGCTTTTTTTCGTTTACAGAATATATACATTTTAGTAAGAAGCAAGATTTCCTACGTAGCAAACCTTATTCGTGCTTTACCCGATGTATGATCGGTTCTTCGGATAGTCATCCTCTCATCATTACTTAACATCGATAATTTTCCATTCATTCGTTTACCGATGATTGGATTTTTACTCGCAGATCTGATTGGTTCTATAGTATTTACCAATGGTAAAGTCGACAAACCGATCCATACCGGCACTTTCTCCCAAATTTCTAAACGGTTCCCGATTCCCTTATAATTGTACGAAGACAGATGATTGGTTAAGCCATTATGCCGGAAGAAGTGACCCAAGAGGATATTAAACAAGGTCATTCATTCTTATCTATGCATTAAAAGCTGACTAACGTACGTGCGATAGTCTTTTCAGGCGCCAAAAAATAATTTACCTTACATTTGGCGTGTTAACAGCTATTTTTATAAGATTTTTTAGCATTTTTTTTTAATGCCTGATAAACAGGTTTCAGACCAATGAGTGGGAATGACTGCAATCATTGTAAAAATGAAAATATATGGATTTTACAAGAACATTTTCTCATTTTACATTTTATTCTCTCTCTCTCTGTTTTAACATTAGATTTTTTTTTATTAAGGTATTAAGATTACTGTTTTTTTTGTTTTTTTTTTTAAACAAATTTAACACTGACTGTAAGCATATTTTTTTTATAAAGTAATAGAAATCATAATATATATTAGTTCTAATAATGAATTGAAAGACGCTAAGTATTCATCTGATGTCTCTTAATAATAAATGTATCCAAAATTTCAGTTTCCATAAGCACTGAATAGAAATGGACATTGAAATTAAGATTCCTTTACAGATAACTGCATATTTAAATCTCACTAATATATTTTAAAAATTTATTCACCTCACCTTCCCCCAAATTTTGATGTCAATTTTCATTGCAATACGAAAAATATGTTATATAAACTTTCGGTAACGCTACGCTTATATATAAAAATGTGTACTTAAGATGTGCTGTACTAAGTGTAAATAAATACTTAAGATGTGGAACCTATGACCTATGATGAAACCATGCAATCAATAAAAATTTGTTGAAATAATACCATTGCATTTTGACATATATGAAATAACGAATAAATTAAAACATTGAAAGAAATAAACAAACAAATATGCAATGACACTATTTCCTCGAATTGCCATCAATTTCACGGTTTCATGAAAGGTAATAAGTTTCCCATCCTAAGTTTCAGACTTTTATCTATTCGTGGCTAAGTCTCATATAGCCTCTGCACCACGAAAAAAAATTACCCCGTGGCTAATGATCTATTATCACTTTTGCGAAGCGGACATGCTGAAGCAAAAGCCGACAGAAATTTCCCACCGATACCTTGAAGAAACTTGTACGGCTTCCGATGCACTTTCTACCAAATTGTTATCGAAGTTTCACGATTCGATGGCCGTTTGCTATTAGGGTTATTACTTTGGTTTTGTCGTTTAAAGTACAGTTGAAAATCTCACCCAGGACACGGGGGATATTTCTGGGCTTTAAATGTTCAGACTCAATCAAAAGTTGTTTTAAAAATTATATTTCTTTTTTGAAAAAAATAAAAGCAATATACATATATGTATATATATATATATATATATATATATATATATATATATATATATATATATATATATATATAAATTATTGAAAGAAAATCTGCTTCACACAAAAAGCTATTTTCTTCAATGTTAACATGCTTAAAAAGTCGAAAAATAAATTAGCTCCAAATACTTACTTTCATAAGAATTATTTCTGAATTAATCATATGATCATTCACGTTTTAGTAACGTAGTATAAAAGTTATTTTAAGTCCAATTAAAAAATTGTAGTAATGTCTTATAGTCACAGCATTGAATAATATATCGTCACAAATGAAAAGGTAAAATCAGTTTCATGTAAATGTACTGGACCCTCGTACTTGAAACTATAGTTAATATTACAAAGTTTGTGCTTTCCGCAGATATGTCGGGGAAAGTTCAAAAAGGACATAAAATGAATTATTGCCTTTTTCAGCATTATTTATGCATTCTTTCAATGCTATCCCATATTATTTGAGATATAAATATAGTATTCTTACATATGCGATATAACTTAGAAGTAAGATATACCACTAGAAGATAGACCGCGTTGTGGAGTCAATTACAACGGACGCTAGAAAAAACATTCGACGAAAATGTCTACACTCACTATTTTTAATCTTCGTCCACTTAAAATAAATAACTTCAGTTTTTATTAGTATATACCTAAATCAAATTTAATTTAAAAAAATAAAGCAGTTTGATTTAACTTCAATATATAGACGGTATATTTGCCCTGTTTTTTAAAAAAAATGATATTTTCAATATGCTTCACGATTGAAAAAAATGCATTTTCGCATTTCATTCCAAAAGCATAATAAAATGATATTTTTAATTTAATCGTAAATTTGCTTAGAGACAGTAAAAAATATGTGTCTTTAAACTTAATCTAAGTAACATGATGCGATATATAATTGAACAATGTGAGGCAAACTTTTCTATTTTAGTTTTGAATTAAATAGCACAAGAAACCTTTTGTATTCTTTTTGCATTATTCAAATAAGATGTAATAAGATTAGGTATCAAGAGTAAAAATGGAGGTATTCAATTCGTTTCAGCTGTTTAACATTACCTTAAAAAATAAATTCCTTTAAATAGAAAGCTGCTGTTGTATTGGTAAAAAAGAAATCTCAGTCTCGTAGGTAAGCGGCTCTGAAATCATATTCTTTCTTTGTAAAACGTTTTATAAGCTTCTATTCTGCAGAGATTTCTTTTAAGTTAGTCCAAAGGTTCATTTAAGAAGAATGAATATTTAATTTCATACCATTATCATGGAAATTTTTATGCAGAACAAATCTTTAGTTTGGTCTAGTTCAAATCATTGGTGTTTTGGAAAATTTATTTGTCTAAGTTCCTGAATATCTAGATAAAAAAAAACTAAAGGAAGACACGTAAAATATTTTCTAATTTTACAATCCGATACCAAACATTTACTTACTAAGTAAAATATAGAGCTTTTATTTACTAGACTGAGAAACGCATACTTACATGTAATACTTTAATTTTTTAAAGTCATTTAGATGTGGTTTTAAGCTAAGATTTATTTATGATAAGTAGTATTTACAAATCTTTGCATTAATGTACAGCGTTAGAAAAAAATGAGATTTCAGCTTCAGAGGCTATAGTATGGTCTTTTGGGGACTCTATTGGTCCAAATACGATAAAATTTGAACTACAAGTAACTCAAATGAGTTTGTTATTTATTTAATAAAAAACAAAACAAAATTCATCAACAGGTGACGGCATGTCATAAATTGTATTATTTGTATAGATCGTATAGACGGATTATAGGCCAAAAAACAACATCTTAATATTTTCTGAAGTATGAAAGATAAAATGATTGAATTTGGCATGAAGTAAGCTTTAAAAAAACAAGAAATTATTCGAATAATCACTTTATCTGAATTTTATTTATTATTAATTTTATTTAAATTATGAGTCACTTCTTTTTTTACCGTAATGCGCATATCAAAATAAATAATATTCGAAATTATCATTATTTGGCACAAAAACAGGTTTTTAAATTATCTGATGTGTTGCATTTAAGAAAAAATTGATTTAAATTATAAGATTACTTTTGAAGAAAGAATTGGGGACAAATCAGTGTTGTTTCTCCCATTTCTGAAACAAAAATTGGAGACATTTTATAAATTGATGAGATATATAATGGAACAATACAAAGCAAACTTTTCTATTTTAGTTTTGAATTAAATACCACAAGAAACCTTTTATATTCTTTTTGCACTATTCAAATAAGATGTAATAAGTTTAGGTATCAAGAGTAAAAAAATGGAGGTATGCAATTCGTTCAGATTTAAACCGTATAAATTCAGTGCTCCTTCAAAATAGCTTCAATTTATTCAACTAGATCATTCTTAACATTCATAAAATAACGGAAACATGATTGATTTCTTTTTAAATTTGGAAGAAATAAGTGCTTTAATTAAAATTTTGTCCCCAGTTGTTTTACATTTCGAGTTCTGAAATTGGTGGCGTTTGGTCACCTTAATCATAATACACAGAAAAGTATTTCTGCTCTTCACGTATTGTATGAATTCTTTGTATCACCTTCTTAGAATCTTCTAAGAGGGAATTTTTATTGCAGTTTCTTCAATCTTATTTTCATTGCCATTAGATAGTCCTTTATCACTAAAAAGTTCAGAATTAGCTCGTTTTGCATTTGGGGGCACTCTATATCTCCCAGTTAAAATATAATGTGATATTACAGTAAAGTATAACAGTTATAGTAAATACTAATATTATTTATACAAAAAAAATCCATCTAATATATCAAAAAATATCACTCACCAAGCATAACCCCAGTAAAATGAGAGTATAAATCGACGTACTTTAAAATTAATTTTAAAAATAAAGAAGAAAAAGTATATGTACGTTTGAAAAGCTTAGATCAATTGCAAGTAAAAAACAGCAACAGCAAAATTGTTTTATCAAAAATGTTTCACTGACATGAATCTTAAAAAAAATCATGATTTTTCGAGATAACGTATTTTGAAGTTGGTTTTGTAGTAGTGTAGTCTTTTTTTTCTCTTATTTGCTTTATAGTTACATTGTTTTGGACTTATGTAAGGAAATAGAATATTCAAGCATGGCTTGGCATAATTCAGCTGTTCTATACAAAAAATAAATAAAAACTTAATAAAAATAATAATGCTATAAAGTGAGTGACCGTTATTTTCCCAGAGAACAGAGTGACCCATAATGACCCTACATTGAAAATCTGAAACGTCATTTACTTTACAGTATGTAGAGTAGCTCGCAAAACGTTTGAGACGACATATTTTTCTGTCCTAACTTTTCTGTAAACTAGATTGACTAGATTGTATATTGACTAGAAAAAATTAGCAGATGAAGGTGAAAGATGACTTGATTTTTTGAAATAGAATTTGCATTTTTTTTTATTATTAC
Source organism: Cheiracanthium punctorium (assembly GCA_038373885.1). Classification (NCBI taxonomy): domain Eukaryota; kingdom Metazoa; phylum Arthropoda; class Arachnida; order Araneae; family Cheiracanthiidae; genus Cheiracanthium; species Cheiracanthium punctorium. The sequence goes on from JAWZYV010013897.1 coordinate 118,747, forward strand.
TGGGAAACTGTACAAAAAAATCTTGAAAATAGCAATATTCATGTATTTATACAGAGCTATCTTGATGCATCCTTCCCCTATTTCAAACTTAGTCAATATGTTTACTTGAATTTTAAGATAAATCTTTTTTAATTCTTAATATTTCACCTATTATTGAAACTACCCATCAGTAAATTCCGTTTTTGAAACCAACGTAAAAATGCAGTCAGAAAAAACCCTACCCCCAATTGGTAACGCAGTTAAAACAGTATAGAATTTTTTTTTCCCATTTAAATGAGTAATGTTATTTAACTAACGCATTAGAAGACAAAATATGTAGAAAACTAATTTAAAATATGCCTGGATCACTTCAGTCTCTGAAAGATTAAGATAAGATCCGATAGTTTGCCATTGACATCTCTACTTATTATAAAAGAAGAAGTCTGTGGGTGTGTCTGTGTGTGTGTCTGTGTGTGTGTGTGTGTGTGTGTGTGTGTCTGTCGACAGCGTTACGGACAAACGGCTATACCTAGAAACACCAAATTTGGTACTCGGGAAGATGTAAATATGTAGTTGTGCACCTCAAAGCGATTTTTTCAAAATTAGACCTAGAATTTTTTTTTTATTTTATGTTTTATGCGATTTTTCGCGTTTTTTCTCACCTAATTCGTAATAACGGCGGAAATTACGCTCGCAGCAAAACAGCATTTGTATCATCGGATAGAGGAGAAAATTTTCTTTTAAAAACAGTTTGTTCTGAATACGTAACATAATTTACCGATTTTTAGGAATTTTTTTACTAAGCATCTGTTTTGGCGAATTTTTCGTAAAATAATTTTAAAAATGTCGCATCTTGAATTCTATCCGTCATCACTTTTTGATACTTTGACAAATCGTGAAACATTTTTTTCTCCCTCTTTTAAAATGAAAACAAAAAGAGTTATGTCAATTAGATGATTTTTTACGAATTTTAATGCAACCGAATGTTTAGAATTTAATAGCATCAACGCGATCTTACGCCATTCATTACATTGCGATCATGGCACGAGAATTTATGTTCTGTTGCTGCCACAAAAAGGATTAGAAAAAAGGTTTTTTTCAGCCAATAAGGTTTTTAAGATGGGATATCGGAATTTCAATTCGCAAGTGAGGATCTATGACGTCAAATGCTTTAAGATACGTAAATATTACGCCACAATTTTAACTCATTTATTGCCGATCTTTTTTCAACACAGGGAGAAGATATTTTGATTAAAATTTACTGTAGAAATAAACAAAATAAACTAAGAAATTCACGATTACTATTATTAGAAGTGGTATTTTAATCCGTTGCTTATTTAAAAAAAACTGAAATGTCTTAACGCACATGAAAATGTTCATTTTAAAAGTTACAAAGTTCGTTTTAAAGCGCGATATATTAAAACTTTTCTATTTACTTTTTTTATTTTTGGCATTTAATTATGGCACAGGCGTTGCCTAACATATGCATACATGTTGTGAGTATAGTTTTATTTTAACGTTGAATTACGTTTCTTCATAGCGGTCCTACATAAAGCAAAGTTTTAATGATACCGTTTGAAAACTAATATGCGAAATATCGAAATCAACTCCCTCAACCAACCGGGGTATCCTTTGCGGCAGTTAAACAGTGACGTCATAAATTTAAAAAATGGGTGAAATTTGTAAACTCTGCAACTCTAACGCCCTGTTATAACTGAAGCGGGAATAAGTAGCTCTTCGAGATTACACAGTTTGATGTTTTTCAGGAGACAGGACTATGGAGGATAAATAAGATATCGCTATATTAGATAAATGGATATATAAAATGGCACCCCTTGGATATTTTCTCCCCAAGTTAAGATGAAATGGTTTGCGGCGCTAAATATGCTAATCTTATACATCTATGCATAAATTAAATATATATGGAGAGTTTCCTTAATGGCAACCATTATGTGAAATGATCATTATTTATGCTAATGCGTAAATTGCAAAGAATCGCCATAGAATCAAAAGATCCTATTGAGGCCAAATAATCTAAGCTGTTTAAGCCAGCTTTGAAGAGGGAGAAGCTTAGATAGTATTAATGTACGTAACAGGTAGTATTAGATTTTTATGGGTAATATGAACAAATCACAATATAGCATGCTAATAAATATTTCATGAAATTAAAGGTGTTTATCCTTTTTCAACGGTTGTCTTACAACCAACTAAACTAAAAGTAATTCTAATTTGCATTAATATATCCCGCAGTAATTTCAACAGAGGAGACTACTTGAACTCTTTTAAAAAATGAAATTCTGTTTTGTCACATGCGATATATGATTTTAGTAAAATATTCGCTTCTTCCCGTATGAAGAGCGGGTGCGCAGCTATTTTAAAAACATCTCTTGAGAATAGCATAAATGAATTCAGAAGACCTCAAAACGTGTAAATACACCAAAATCTCGAAGTCGAATTTTTTCATGATTATAGTACTTTCCTTACATGGTACATGTTCGGAAAGAAATAAACGGTTGTCCATTTCATGTAGTGTCTTAGGTATTTAATGCTACAACTTTGAACCTAAATACGGTATGATCTAGAAATAAGACATTTTGAAAGCCAGGAGTTCCCTGCAAAGCATTAAGCTTTCCACTTTTTTGATAGTGAATGACACTGACGTAGTTTTTTGAGTCATTATACTGCAATGATGCCAAGTTAGTACTCATGACGCAAACTTTACGTCAAGAGTCAAATAATTTTGCTTTTTTTTAAGATTCCACATCACGAATAAATCCGAATTACACATGTAAGGAAAATTTTCGTTTCTTACCGTGCGAAGAATGGGCACGCAGCTAGTATTTTCATAAAAGCATTTAGTATTGTTTGTATAAATAAATCAAATACAAGACATTCTTCATGCCAACTTTGTTGTACATGTAAGAAGTTGTGAGCTCGTAATACAAAATAATTCAGTAAAAATGATTAAAATTTCATTCACTTATTTCGTTATCTAGATGTGCCAAAAATTAGCAGTTTTAATCCATATTGTTTTCAGTTTTTAAAATTGTTCACAAATTTTTATTTCATTCATAATAATACTAATATTTTCGGAATGAGAAAACATTCACTGAATTATTATTATTAATGTTATGGTAAAACGCATATTATATTTTATTAAAGAGTTTACCATAAAAATAAATTAAAACTAATTTAGACCATAATGAAAGTTCTAAGTAATAAAAATAAGTATAAATTGAAAAAAATAATGTTAGTAATTAACACTTAATACTTTAAAAGATGGTACCACTGGAAATGCCTGGAGTTTTCCTTGATATCTATAACTCTACTGGTCATGATGTGGTTCGGGATGTGGTGGCGCAAATGATCTGCCTACAGAAAGTATGTATGACATCCCAAGGAAACGGAGGAGCAAAAAACTAAATTCGAACTACAGGTGTAAAAAAAAAACGCCATTCATTAGTGATTCAGCTTAGGGCGAAGACTGACCGTCCTGATGAAATCATTTATAAGGAAAGGGGTCATACGATTAAAAGCCCCTAATAAAAGTGGGGAAAAGGAGTTCAAAGAGACCAAAACAGAAGAAGGTGAAGACCAACCTGGAAAGAACGAATAGACGTATGAAGAGCCCGATGGTTCCGAAATCTACAGAATACCGGAGAAAGAGTCTAATGAGGTTAGATATGCCGTATTCTTTGCTATGCTCAAGAAGAGCTGTACTCGGCGACTTGACTTGCAGCTCCTGTGACTGCTGTACTTTTTTTAACCGTGGTTTGTACCCTTTTCCTGATTTGCGAATGAATGATGCCACTAGAATACCACATCGCCCCAGATATTATCATGTGAGGTATTGTGAATTTGATTTCATGCTGTGTAACGTCCTTTAGGTGACAGAAATTGTATTTTATAATCCCCTAGATACAAATTATGTGAATTTTGATGTCAAATATGTGGATTTATCTTAATTTATTTCTTAACTTATTTAAGTAATTTATAGGAATACCTGTGAAGCAGGATATTGTTGGCATATCTTCTATTACGATCACTTTCGGCCATTTCAACTTCATTCAAACACACCTACCCCTGAAGAAAAAATACAAATGCATTTGGTTTTAGCTGTAAGGTTCCTCTTATCATCACGTTGACAGCCTTGTGAGGACTCCTTCGACCGCCGTGTTCAAGATGCGTTCTTGAGTTGGAACTGTTTACGAACCATCATGTACGTGGTTCCGAGTGTTTGGGTATGAGGGAGCGAGAAAAAGATGCAATTATATTACGAATCACACATCTTTATATATACATAAATACACACAGTTTTCATTCTAGTTACATATTACCGCACATCGCGGTTAGCTCACAAAACAGCGCGCGTTACAAGTGCTCTTCTTTCCTCGCGGTTTACCGTTAAGTCCGTTAAGTCCATAGACATGGAGTTTGGGTTTTAGAGTGTAGGTGCAGACACCACATCTCCTCCCCCTTTAGAGATCCAGTCTCTTGGGAGGCCTTCGTATTCTTGTAGAACGTCTAAGTACCGGACTCTGATCTGTAGGTACTGGTGGACCACTTGAATGAGTTTAAGTAGGTGGGGATGGCAATGGGGAACTCTGATTCGGCACATCCACCGATGAGGCTGCTGGTATAGATGGGACAGCTGGTTCACTGGCCGGGATCTCAGAACCAGGGCTTCCAGAATCGGTGGAGGTATCTTGTTTGATCCCTGTAGAAGTCGTTGGAAATCCACGATATGCGTCGGGTGATGAGCCCCTTTCTTCCACGTTGTGTCCCACTGGGCGTATCTGATCCACGTGTCGTCGCACTATAGTACCCTTTACGTCGACTGTATAATGGAGAGCACCATCCTTATTGACGACTCTCCCAAATTTCCACTTAGAGTTGGCTGTTCTGTAGTCTCTCACAGCAACAGGATCACCGGCATCAAATTTCCTGTCTTTAAATTCAAAGACACCCTTCCGAATTCTATCCTGAATTCTCGATTGTAGTTCAGGCAAAAGCAAATCTATTCTAGTTCGAATATCTCGCTTCAGGAACAACATAGCAGGGCTATAGTTTGTTGTGGCATTCGGTGCTTTTCTGTATTGAAGTAGGAAGGTGCTCAATTTCTGTTGGATGTTACCGTCATATTGTTGCATTGCTCTCACTGATTGCTTCAAAGTGTAGACATAGCGCTCGGCCTGACCATTGCTTGAAGGCTTAAATGGTGCGCTAGTTTTGTGCTTTATACCATTGCTTTGCATAAACATCTGGAATTCGTGTGAAGAGAATTGTGGTCCGTTGTCGCTAACGAGAACCAATGGCAGTCCAAATCTTGCAAAACAGTCACTGAGGCACTCAACTGTTTTCTTAGTTGTAGTCACTTTCATCGGGTATACTTCTAGCCACTTCGAGTGCGCATCAACAATTACTAGGAACATATATTCAAATATAGGCCCAGCAAAGTCGATGTGAATGCGCTCCCATGGTTTACTAGGATATTCCCAATAGTGGACTTTAGCTTTTGCTGGGTCGGCCTTGTGCCTGGCACAATCGGTACAATTTCTAACAGCTTCCTCGATATCTTTGTCGATATTATTCCAAAAGACAAACGATCTGGCTATTGCTTTCATTTTTACCATACCCAAGTGTCCTTGGTGAAGTTCTTCTAAAACTTTCTTTTGGTACTTCTTTGGAATGCAAACTCTGTGTCCATACATGATACATCCGTCTTCGATGGTATATTGGGCTTCTCTCCCTTGCAAATTCTGGCCTGTACGCAAGGCTTCTAAAAGTGGGCCCAGTTCATCATCTTTCCATGTTTCCTGACGCAACTCCTTTGCAGTGACTGGTAGCGTTTCAATTTGGGTCATTTGAAAGATTGTTATGTCATCTTTTACGTCCAATTCTTCAGAGGTCTTTGGTAATCGGGACAAGAAGTCTGCGTTTCCATGATCATTAGTACTTCGAAATACGATATCAAATTGAAAAGACTGTAATATCAATGCGTAATGTAAAAGTCGCGTAGCTGCCAACACTGGTAATCCCCGCTTTGATCCGAATATCGCTACTAAAGGCTTATGGTCAGTCATTAAGGTGAATCTTCTCCCTTTCAAGTACAAGTAGAATTTGTTTACTGCCCAAATTATTGAAAGAGCCTCCTTATCGATTTGTGAATATTTTTGCTCTGTTTTGGTTAAAGTTTTTGATGCGAAAGCTATTGGCCGTTCAGATCCATCTGGGTAAAGATGAGATAACACACATCCAATACCAACTGGTGATGCATCACTTGCTAAGGTTAAAGGGAGTTTTGGATCATAATGAACTAATATCTTTGGCGAGCATATTTCCTTTTTAATTTGCTCAAAGGCTACCTGACAATCCTTCGACCATTTAAATTTCACGTCTTTCTTTGTCAGGTTATTAAGTGGATGTGCGATGGTAGCTAAATCTTTACAAAATTTCCCATAGAAGTTCATTAATCCCAAAAAACTTTTTACCTCCTGTACATCTTTTGGTACACAAGCATTCAAAATTGCTGAAACTTTCTCATCTGTTTTATGGAGTCCGTTCGCGTCAATTTTATGCCCTAGAAAATTTATTTCATTTTGGAAAAACTGACTTTTATTTAAATTAAGTTTCAGTCCATGTTCCTTACATTTTTTAAAAAATTCCTCTAACGCTTTAAAATGTAACATCTCATCGCTTCCAGTTATCCTAGCATCGTCCATAAACACTTTAACGCCTTCCATACCCTGGAATAATCCATCTATGTAACGCTGCCAAATTGCTGGAGCCCCGTTTAACCCATACATAAGTCTCTTACAAACATATAATCCCTTATGCGTGCTTATTGTCAACAGTCTTTGACTTTCGGGGTTAACTTTCATTTGAAGGTAAGCATGTTTAAAGTCTAATTTTGAGAATTGTTTTCCCCCATTTAAACTTGAAAATATTGCCTCTAATCTTGGCAAGGGGTGCTGTGGCACAATTAAATTCGGGTTCAAGGTTACCGAATAGTCTGCACACAGCCGTATACTGCCATCTGACTTTACTACAGGAACTACCGGCGTTGCCCATTCCGAGCTTTCGACCCGTTCTATAATACCCTCCTTTTCCAGTCTGTCAATTTCGGTTTCAACTCTACCCTTTAACGCAAATGGCACCGACCTAACCCTGCAAAATATGGGTTTAACGTCAGGTTTAAGCTCTAATTTGACTTCGTAGTTGTTTATTTCACCTAGAGTATTATCAAAAATTTCTTTATATTTTTCCAAAAGTTCATTTAAATTCAACTTCTTTGTAGCACTGACAGCTTTAATAGCATGCCAATCCAAATTGATTTTATAAAGCCATTCGCGACCGAGAATGGTGTCTAAATTCTCTTTTACTATATATAAGTTTAAATTCAAAATCTGATTTTTATATTCAACCCTTACGGTGACATACCCCATAGGTACCAGTGAGTCACCTTTATACGTTTTAAAAACTATTTCAGTAGGTTGAATTTTCTTATTAGAAATTTTCCTAAAATTCCTTATGCTCATTACACTGACCGCTCCCCCCGTATCTAATTCCATTGAGCAATTTTTATTCTCAATTTTCAAATTAATCATAATCGGCGGTCGTTTTGGTTCTTCCTTGCTTATTGTCCCTTCACTTGAATTCAAAGCGAATAACGGGACTGGAGTTTCGTTTTCAACAACCTCTTTAACCTGTTTTTGTTTAACCGGCTTCGCACCCGCTTTTTTTGCTGCAAAACAGGCCTTCTGGATATGGCCAATTCGAGAACAAAAATTACATTTACTTGAAATAAATCTACATCTATCTTTAGTATGATTTGTCCCTGTGCACCGGGAACAAAATAAATCTGTCTTTTGTTTCTGTACTGAGCTTGATTTCCTGTTCATTTGCTTTTTTCCTATGTGCACAGCATTTATTCCACGGCCCATTACATCATTTGCCCCCTTAAATGCTTTTTCCATCGCTAATGCTATTTGTAAGGTTTTTTGAAGATCAATATTATCCTCCTCAAATAGCCTATCCAGAATTGTTTTATCGCGTAACCCACTTACAAAAACATCACGTAACATAATATTCAACATATTAGTATCGTAATCGCAATTAATTGCAAGCGATCTAAGTTCTGCGATATAACTACTTATACTTTCCCCCTCGTTTTGTTTTCGGTTCAAAAACTTATGACGGGAAGGAATAATCAACGGTTTCGGGGTCAAATGTTGTTTTAACACATCTTTTAATTTTTCTAAGCTTTGATCAGAAGGAATGTCAGGAGCCAGCAAATTCTTAAGTAATTGATATAACTTTGGGCTTAGAGAGGAAATAAAAACCTTAGATTTTTTATCTACAGGTACATTTTGTAAGTCTAAATAACTATCGAATCTTTCGAAGAAACAATCAAAATTTTCATATTCTTCGTTAAATTTCTCAAACTGGACAGAAACTTTCTGCGCAGAATGATTTTTTCTCTCTTTCAAGGCCTGGATCAGTTCCTGATTCTGCTTTAATATTTCTTCGAATTTCTGCTCCATTTGATTACTTCTGATATAAACGAAACTAAAACTTTTTACCTTGAGCCGTCTTCGGGCATTGCCCTATATCCAAATTGTTCTTACTTTCGTTATCGTCTTCGTCGCCAGGTGTACGTGGTTCCGAGTGTTTGGGTATGAGGGAGCGAGAAAAAGATGCAATTATATTACGAATCACACATCTTTATATGTACATAAATACACACAGTTTTCATTCTAGTTACATATTACCGCACATCGATGTTAGCTCACAAAACAGCGCGCGTTACAAGTGCTCTTCTTTCCTCGCGGTTTACCGTTAAGTCCGTTAAGTCCATAGACATGGAGTTTGGGTTTTAGAGTGTAGGTGCAGACACCACACATCACTCGAATGAATTCGTTGTTGCGATTGAACTGAAGAGAAGATACTTCTGTTGTTTCACTACAAAAGTGTGAGTTGGACAGGGGGAGTGCGCGGTGCGTGGAGCACGTGAAGAAAACAGCCCTTGCATGGGTTATTTTAATTGCTAATGAAACACTCCGATTAAGGAGTTTGCGTGGAATTTTATTTATTTTGTTTCATAAAGTGTCAGTGTGAAATTTATGTAATTATTGTAAATGGCTGGAATAAACATATGTTAACCCAGAATGACTTTTTAGCTGGTGGCCGTATCCTGAAGACGTTACATAGCTGAATCCTATCTTGCAAATTATGGCAGGGGAATAAAATAGTGTCGCCGATTGTATGAAAAACTTTCATAAAACTGTTGACAAACTGAATTCGATTGTATTTTGCTGTATTTGAATCTATCGGAGAATCTTACTGTTAAACATGGACTACTAATATGGCGAGATGTCCGCCATAACCAGGGTTGGCTTTTTACCGGTAAAAACTGGTTTTTACCAGGGCATGGAAAAAACTAGGTTTTTACCGGTAAAAACCTGGGAAAAAGGGGTAAAAACCTAATGATACCAAAAACTCCCTAGTCATAAACTGCATATTAATGCTATTTATAAAACTGTATTTTCATGTAATTGATGTGGATATATCATCAACAGGACATCCTGATGATGCAAACTACATTATGTGATTGTGCAAACTACATTATGTAATAAGTAATATTTGTAAGCATTTGGTTTTCATTAAAATGGTTGATGAGTTCAGTGTAATAAAAGTATATTTACAATTTCCCTTTAAGTAAAAATTATTAACTAGCCTGCATTACATAATTGTAATAAATATTGTAATGTGCCTTCTCATAATAAGTTTTAATAAGTTCCATAATGATAAATGTACATTATCTATAAATTTAAATTCTTGTTAAGATGAAAACATGGATGAAAGTTTTCTGTGTTTATTATATTCCTCAAAATGAACTATTTTCGTATAGCATTCTTTTACTTACCCAATCAGACACTGAATTAGGTGAATAGTGTTATATGGAAATGGAAATAGTGATATTAAATGTCCTGAACTTTTATCCCCGAGAAAATGAAAAAATAGCAGATAATCTTCATTGTTTGCTTGTGGATTAAGGCCGATTGACTGCACTAGGGACCCAGTCCTATAGGGGAATACCTTCCTATTTCTAAGGGATCCTAGCCAGTATTTATGTGCGGGTTTCTGAAAAAAAAAAAAAAAACACGGAAAACTCCAAACAGCTAGATCAACAGGCAGGAACCTGGCACTTCCCACCATCCAGTTTCGAGAGCAGAACCCTCTCAGCCATTGGTGGAGAGATAAATCTTCAAAAAATAGTCAAACTAAGTTTTTCTCAAAGGTTGTAAAAACCCTGGTAAAAACATGTTTTTCCAAAGACGGTAAAAACCATAGTAAAAACCGGTAAATACCGCCCAACCCTGGCCATAACTACTATTTTTTTCTACTCAAAACATGAATTTCGTTTTAACTGAATCGTATCCCAGGTAACATCGATCGTTAAAATAGCGTTAATTTAAGGCACTATAGACAAAGTCTATAGTTCCTTAAATTAACGCTTAACCGCGTGCCTTAAACGCGTTTCATTAACGCGTGCCTTAAATTAACGAATTTAAGGCACTATAGAAAAACGTCTTTTTCCGTTTAAAAAACATTTAGATATCCCTACTAAGATCGGAAATTGGCAACGATTTAAATCCGCATATTTAATGGAAATAAACGTTTAAAATGTGCTTCGCAGAATCGTAAATTTGATGATATAGCTTAACGTTTAATATGCTGTTCGATAAACGTTAATTTTACGATATATTTTGTCAAAAATGCGCTTCGAATAAACGTTAAATAGACGACATTTTATCGAAAAAATACATGAAAAGCTTGATAATTTGATGTTATTTTAACGGTAGTCTGAGGTTTGAGATTTTTTTTAGAACCACAGACGTTAAGTCAATTTAAAAATTTTATTTCTGTATCCAACCCTAAACTATTTATTAAAATATTGTCTCAGTATAACGCTGTTAAAATACTCGAAATTGTTAAAAAAGTAAAATTTATAAAGTGTGTTAATTTCTGAAAAAATGCATTGCTTTATAACATGTCTAACTTTTCAACTCATATCATTTCTTAATTAATATATTTATATACGACAAAATATTTTTAAGGAAATACGTATACAAGTTTTTCTGCTAAACGCTATTTTGCGAAATTATGCGAAATGAATATGGAATTAAAAACGTATAAATTCTGTGTATTTCATAATTCTTACATCTTACAAATGTCAATTTAGCAATTAATAAGGCAAATTTAAATTCTGAAATCCTGATTTTTATGTTAAAGTAAATACTGAGTTTCCATTTTTTAATTATAAATTAACATAGCGAAAAACTATACCAGAAAACCCAATTTCGCAGAACAAAAGTTTAAAAAATAAGAATTACAAAGTGACAGCATCTTCCTTACTAAATGATTAGCATCAAAAGCCAGCTGTCCGCATTATTTTACTTTTAAAACAGGTGCATATGGTCAGGTATTGCCTCTTTTCGTGTAGCCTTTTATTCATAGGAGGGTAAGAAGATTTAAATATTCTCTAATAATCCGCTCTGACCACATTAGCCCTGAAAATACCAACAGCGGAACAAAATGTCTCTTTAAAATGGCACACCTCTAAAAAGGGCGGGGGGGAAGGGGTTTCAAAATCTTGATTCTGTTAAATTCTTTTCTGAACTGAGTGTAAATTTTTACTCTGCAGGCTGCTGGAAACATTTATTTTATAATTTTTTTGTTGCATCCTGAAATGCCTAATTAGAGAAATAATTATAATTAATTTTTAATTTTGCAATAAAAGACCTAAATTAGTTAAGATATAATATTTCAATTTTATTTTCATAAATATAAAAACGGTATTTTGAAATGCGTCATATTACTTGAAACTTGCCTTGAAAATAATTTCTAAGTCCCATTCTGAAAATTCTTCAACTTTTCAATCTTTATTCACTTACGGGAAGGTAAAAAGCGTTCTAGTGGTTAGAGCAGCAGCTCTGGTGTTGTTGGTTCTTTCCCAGGCAAGTAAGATGAAACTTGTAATAATTCCTATGTTCAATGATTAAAAAATATTTTTAATTCATTATCAGTAAATAACAGCACCTGTTAATCGTTATTTCTTACTTTTTAGCTTAGTAAATAAATTATAATTGTGAGTAGTGATATTTTATATGCTTAATGTTATTGTGCTCTTTAGTGGATCACGTTCTCGCCATGGATAAGATATTCTCTCCTTTAACGAGAAAAATATTTGCTCTATGTTAATAATTTGTTTAGTAATAAGATATAAAATTAAAATTATGATTCTTAAAAAATTAAAAAAAGCGTGAAAATTAAGCTAAAAATAAAGTAGAAAAAGCGCAAAAGTTACGTAATACTAAGGGCAATAATTAACGTATTTTTATATTGGAAAGTGGCGGACGTTTTAGCATTTATATTGCGCTCCGGAGAAAGGTTAATTTGACGAAAATTAGTCAAAAGGACTGGGCAAAAAGATGGTATTTTGCCGTTTATTTAACGATGGTCTACGACTTATTGGTATCTTGTAAAACTTTGCAGAGGAATAAAAATATGTCGCCGATTGACTGAAACACTCCGACAAAACTTTTGAGAAACTGAATTCACTTGTACTTTGCCGTAATTTAATCTATCGTGTCGAATCTTACTGTTAATCATGGATTACTAATTTTTTTTCTCTTCAGAATATGAATTTCGTTTCAGCTGAATCGTACGTTGTAAAGCATTGCAGAAGAATAAAAAGATATCGCCGTTTTATTGAAAAACTTCCACAAAACTATTTAGAAACCGAAATCGGCAGTATTTTGTCGTTATTTAATCTAACGAGGAATCTTACAGTTAAACATGAATTACTAAAATTTTGAGATTTCTGCCATAGCTATTATTTTTTTCATTCTAAATATGCATTTGGCTTTAGCTGAATCGAATTTTGTAAAAACATATCAGAGGAATAAAAAATGACTGGAAAACTTCCACAAACTATTGAGAAACCGAATTAACTTCGTAATTTGTCGTAATTTAATCTAACGAGGAATATTACTCTTAAACATGGATTACTAACATTGCGAAACTTCCTCCATAGTTATTTATTTTCTCTCAAAAATGATCGAAAGTAAACTTTCGCAAAAACTGTTTGCTGTGTTACGTGAACAAAACCCATTCGCATTGTTTTGTTTGAACAGAAGAATATTGTTATCATTCGAAGGCTTCCCCATTCGCAAGGGAGAACGTCCGAATTGTGTTTCGTTCGAATCTAGCATGTAATGCATTTTTGAAAATACAAAATAGGAATTTAAAGCTACTGTTCAATGCTTATTTATTTTTTACACTACCTAAACAGTACCCATTATTTTTAAAAGCGTAATAAAATTTTATTTGCTGTTTCTGTTACTGAAAGTACATTTTTTATAAGTGTTTATTTTCTTTGATCCTCTCTCTTAGACGTTGATTTGAATTTGACTCTCATAATGGGGCAGGAAGATTGTTTTTTTAATGTCTAGTTTGATTATCCGTTAAAAATTGCAGCTTCTTTGTTTTATTTAAATCTCAGAACGGACTGCGTAACTGATTTTTCGTTGACTTTTAATCTCAGAGTCTCAGTAGTAACTTGAAATGGGTTATTTTACTTAAAATTACCGAGAACGTGGTAGCAAAATTAGCTGCAAAATTTTTATTGAGAAAAAAATAGTACATTATCATTTGCTTCCCTTCATCAGTTTAAGCAACATATCAAGGTTGAACGTATCTCCATAGAAAAATTGCACCTCATATTGCAAAATTTTATATTGAAATGTTGAAATGTTTCTAATAACAGTGTCTTTAAATTTAGGTAACTTCCAATTCAGATGCGTCATTGAAATTACTTGTACTTTAGTCGGCTGTCGTTCGTCGTAGAGCAAAGTTACATATACCAATCGTTTACGATTGACGTACTCTTTCATTTGCTAAACATAAAAATTGTATAAGGGACCATCTCCATATTAAAATTTGCCTACAATTTTCCCCCGATAGCAAAGATTAGATTTCACTCCATATTTCAAATGATAATGTTAATAAATGATAATGTAAACTTTACGACATATAACACATGGAACGTTCTGAAATAAGTTTCTTCGATATCAAAAGAGATTTGTATGATTATATAGTGGTAGTCGTCTATGATTATTGGAATAAAAAGACCTGATTGTGATGCATATCACACATTTTTAATTAGTTCCGATTTCCCTTTCTCTATTCTAAATTTAATACTCTTTGCCATTTTTAAATTTTATTATCTGTCCGATCGCTGTTTTAATTCCTTTCTTGTAAGTTACTTTGGCTTTTAACTGTTATAATGTTATTTATCAGGCAAATGGTATCCTGTCTATACTCTTCCTTAGGGTATTCTCACGGGGAATATTCTAATTCTGTAAATTTTGTTCTGTAAACTTCTGTAAGGGAAATTCTGTAAATTTTCTTGTTACGAATTATCCTTCATTTTCCCCTCTCGGTGAGCTTGCATATAAATTTTATTTCTACTGCGTTATCTCTAACTATTAACTCACATTTTTTTCAACCTTCCAATTTAATTGTCGACCGTTCTTTCTTGGTTCTAGCTCTATCACCAAGTTGGCTTTTTGCGTTCTACTACATTTTTCTTGCCATAAATATTTTTTTCCTTCGCTTTAGAAGCCACGCATATTTTTGTCTTGCTGCAAGGTTTCTGAGAAAACCACGGAAAACTCCAAACTGCTATGTCTACAGACGCGACCAGAGTTTGAACCTGATACCTCCCTCCTTCCAGTTTCGAGAGCACAATCTCTCAGACACTGGTGGGGACCTGGATATTGTAGGAACTTTTTATGCAAAAATGGCAAATAGTGCTTTTAGGTATACGCATTGTATTGTATTGAGTGTAGGATTACACTCTATGTGTATCTCATTAACTACTGAACAGATTCCGAAACTTTTTTCCCTGATATAAAGCTACACTATTTCCAAAGTATTTATAGGCTAAAATTCATGCATGTAGCATAAATGGTTCTTTTACAGGAACACTCAGAATAGTTCGCAAATATTGTAGTAACTGGAAAGGTTGTAAAATAATATAAATGTAGCATACCCTCTTATTTTAAATGAAATATACTATCATGTACTATATTTCATTTGAAATAAGTAAAAAATAAATAATATTTAAATACAGTCACTTTTGTCTATAGCGCAAACATATTTGTTGTTCACAAATACCTCATTTCTCTCTGGACCTAAATTATAAAGCCGACGCGGACGAAGTCGCGGTTAGCAACTAGTAAACAATAAGTCATATGAGCGCAAGATGGGGTATGGGTATAATTATGCTTCCTGTCTAATGATCGTGGTTTTATATTTTTTTCAGAATGGTGTACACATACAAGAGAAGAGCAGATATAAAGGATTGGTCGCAAAAAAGTATGTCAAAAGCTATGGATGATCTAATAGAAGACAAAAATCGATTACATGTTAGCAGAGAAGACATTTACAGTACCGTAGACGGTTTAGAAGGAAAAGGTAGCACGCGAAACCTGATTGCTTTCTCATCTACGGGTCCGGAAACTGCCTTAGATCGCTAATTAGGTGAATTTCTTATGTAGCAGTTGGGAAAGAAGTGATGTACCTCATCTTGCTTTCTAAAAGTGGTAGGACTTTTTTTTTTTTTAGTTTTATCATTCAGTTTTATCATTTAGGTTTATCATTCAGATCTAAATTTGGACCTCCTATTTCAAAAGAAGATTCCAAAAATAAAAATTATGGAAGCACAAACTATGTAAGTGAAAACTTTTATTTTTCTTGTCATTTTAGTCTGAGGTCACCCCCCATCTTGCTCTTGTCTCCCCTAAGAATTTTTTAATATTAACCACAAGGCATTTCAAGAAAAGATTTTAGGAAAACAAAAGTGCAAGTTAGCTCTTTTTTTAAAATAAAATCTTTTCAGCAGTTGTATTGCAATTTTTAATTATTATTTGAAAAATTCAGTTCTTTCCAAATCAAGAAAGTTTATTAAATGACCACTTTTATGACAGAATTAATTAACAAAAGGAAAATGAATATTTATTTATATAAAACATTGGAAATAATGAGACATGAATTTGATCGACAGAAAAATGCATTTCATTATCGTTATCTGCATTTGCTTTGTAATGCAACAATTTTGTTAAAAATATCTCTTCATAATGTATTCGGAATATCGACATTTTCGAATACTCCTCTTGATAAAAGAATAATCAAATACCATTTTCTTCCGAAAAACCATGCTCTCGGTATGACTGGTCATTATAAAATACGCTGCCCCTAATTAATTCAATCAAAAATATATGTCTAGATATAGCTCGTATCTATTCAGGGTTTACAAAAAAAAAAATAGTTCGTATATAACAAAAAAATATATTCTACTTAATGCTGTGAATCTTAAAGAAATCCGAGTTCTTTAAATTAATTATCAATTCCAGATTGATATATGCAGAATACCATTCCACCGTACATTACTTATGTCGTTTCTCCCACTTACGGTGGATAATTAGAAAGTAAATTAGATATCGGATTTCTAGGAGGAGCTCGAAAACCCATCATTGTTATCGCTTCAAATGTAATTAAGAGCAATTAATTCCACATCAGTATCTTGACGTTAGGTAATCTCATTTTCACATGTAAGCCCCTTTCCGAATTCTAGAACAATTGCGGTGTGGCTCTATTGCATTTATAAATCTACTGTAAATTAGATAAAAGACGATGAACTTCGTAAGAAGAGAATGTAACACAATATTGCCAGAAAGGGTGCTGCGTGTTATTTACGCGGTTTGAAATATTTGCTTGCACATTAAAATTGTAATATATTAACCAAATTAAACATATGATAGTAGAAATATCATAGAATGATATAAAAAATAGCCAAAAATCTGGTGTTTGAATAGCTTTGTAAAATAAAACACATAAAATCTGAAACACTTTCATATTTTAAATACTCGCTAAAGAAAGGGCTATATGCCGGGTGATCCAAAAGTCAGGACAAACTTTAAAAATTCATTAAAAAAGAGCAAATAATGATAGAAACTTGCTGTTTGCACAAATAGGTTTAGGGGATGATGGGATTTTTTTTAATCACAAGAAAGTTTGTAGTTTCAAATGTTACCGGTAGGTGGCGCTGACATGCACAATGGGAACCATATTTCCAATTTTAAAAAAAGTCCGAAATCTCTGTAATGCTTTCTACGCAAATTGTAATTTTGTATCATGGTTTGTTCTTTTTTAATGAATTTTTATACTTTGATGCACCCAGGATGCATCAAAAGCTAGTGAGAAGTTCAAAAATTCATTAAAAAAGAACAAATAATGATAAAAAATTGCAGTTTGCATAGAAAGCATTGCAGAGATTTTGGATTTTTTTAAATTGGAAATTTGGTTCCCATTGTGCCTGTCGCGCCACCTACCGGCAACATTTGGAACTACAAACTTTCTTGTGATTAAAAAAAATCCCATCATACCCTAAACCTATTTGCGCAAACCGCAATTTTCCATCATTATTTGCTCTTTTTTAATAAATTTTAAAGTTTGCCCTGACTTTCGGATCACCCGGTATTTAAATTGGTGTCATAGTCCATTTGTCGTCCCTATTTTTCTTCCTTATTCCATTACGTTGGAAAGTCTATCATTATTCTTGAGTGCGCCGTACTTTTCTTCCTTGTTCTATACATTTTTTTCGATTTGAAATTTACATAAAAATCGCGTATTAAAAGGGTTTTACAATTTTTGCCAAGCATATTCTTATAACACTTCTCTTATGTAATAAAATTTATTGTTTGAAGTTTTCTCGCCAAAAATTAGATATAGCCAAGCTAGGTTTAGATTTGGGAACTTATATTTTTGGCGATAAATCACCAATCATTGTGATAAATCCCCAAAAATTGCATTCCTTGGTGAATTTTAGCATTTTATTCTCCCTCATACCCACGCAATCTGGCGACCTTACTGTAACGAAAACGTCCTAAAATCATGTCCAAAAAAATGATCCCCTAAAAAATACGTCGTTAGAAAAATCCGGGGAGAACGAAATAGAGCTCCAGTGCTAATAAAAAAAAAATGAGTATGTTTCTGGACACAATATATTTCACTTTTTTTCAGCCGAACAAATTTCAATCACCTACACAGACAGGAAAATGTGAACTTACAATGTCCTTTAACAATTTTAACATAGAAATTATCCTTTTAAGAGCATTTCTAAAAGCAAATTGGATGAATACTGTAAGCATGCTTGTAAGCATTACAAATGGAAAGATAAATAATATTTTTCTTGATAATATACATATGTATATATATTTAATTGACAGAAATCTTCTTTTTGCTCTGGTAAGTATTCTTTGTTATTCTGAATAGTAAAGTTGGTCATAGAGAATATCCATAAATAACACAAAAAACAAATTTTGAAAGCTAATTGATAAATCTAACACATGGATTTTGAATTCCTCATGTTGAGAAATGGAAAATGGAAAACGCTTTCATTAGCTTGAAAAAATAATCTTTTGAGTAAAATTAATCATATTTTAAAACGTTATGATATAAATAATGAATATATTTGATATTTTCATTTTCACTGTCATTTTTGGAATAGTGCAACTAAATAATGATGCAATCAAGAGTTTTCTTTCTTTAATTTTTATCATAGAACTGATAAACTGTATACTTTCAAATCATCTGTTTTCGTGAATTTCGCGAGCCCGTCCTAAAATACCTTATGCAAATTTTTATCATAGAACTGATGGTAAATATTTAAAGGTGTTAAGTATTTAGATACTTTTGGGATTTTTTGACTTTCGTTTCTGTTCATAACTCGCGAAATTTTCAGTTCGTGAAATCACCGATATCTTCATGCTCGCGAAAATTACCGCTCTCGAAAATAAATGATTTTTTTAATTGCACTGAGGAAGTAAAATGAATGATTTGTGCATTAGGGTGGAGTGAAAATGGCAAAAGAATTTTTTTTTTATTTTAATATTTCCTGACCCAACAAATGGTGCTGTTTGGCACCAGTCACAGAAAAAAAAAGTCGCAGAAAAAAAATTGTAGTCCATTCACTGATTGTCTTCAGGTTCCACACTGGACTCAAAGAAAGTAATCTTAACGTAAAAAGTAAAAAAAAACAGTTTTTTAAATTTAATTTTAATGTTTACAATAACTTTATTTTCTGACTCAAAAACAGTTCTAACTATTAAAAAGAAACAGTACGGCAATGTTTATTGCCGTTAAAAAAGAAAAAAAAAGAAAGAAGGAAAAAAAAGTCACTAACTTGCAACCGATCGTCATAAGTTTTGGGGTATATTTTGAATACATAGCTATTAAATATTTACATATTACTTCCTTTTTAAAGACAAGAAAGCACACTAATAAAGAAAAGGAAATGATACAAAATTTACCTTTCGAGTATTATTGACTAATAAAACACTTTACTTTAATCAGTCTTCAATTTTGGAGTCCATATGCCTGGCAAAATAATGAACTTCCTTTCGTGATTTGATTCCACAACGATTGTATCCATCTCTATCTTTTGCTGCGCATGCTACCAATGATGCTTGTGTTAGTAGTCTTGCATGCCTTTCTACTGCTTAAGAATGGCAAGAGAGCTTCTCTACTTCAAATTCTGAACCGTTTCTGATCATACTTGTTACGTCTTCATCACTGAGGTTAATGGTAGCTGGTGGTTCCAAAGGACTGTAACAGTGAATCATATGAAAATACTCCTCTGCTTCGAAATTTATATTTGGAAGATCAAATTGGCGTATTTTTCCTTTCCAGTCAATTTTTCTTGCTTTCAATATTCTTCTTAGGTCAAGTTATCGAATATGTGATCATCAAACAGCATCGCCAAACATCAAACAACATTGCCAAAAGAATATTTTCAGAATGAGCAAAATAAGAGTTCCTCTGAATAACTTCATGAATGATTGACTTAAAATTTTCTGGGAAGAAGGAACTTCTTTTCATCATTCCGTGCTCCATGAGTAGCTTCTGGGATTTTTCTTGTTTCAAAGCAGGATGGCATGTAAGCTTTCATCACATAGTCTACAAGGAGTTTAAAGCATTCTGTTGGTTCGGCAGTCGACACGTACAGGCGCAGTATTCTGTTCACTGTAGTGAGTCAGCTTGAATGAGACATTCTTCCTGGACTCCTGTTTCCCAAATCTGGATGGCACTGTTCCAAACATACTGCCCTAGAAATATCGAAGAAGTACTTTTGGTCTGTACTGATGTCTTTTTTATCAATTTCAGGCAGAGCAACAGGAATAGAAACAAAATTTGTCACAGCAAACGTTTCATACGTTTCCAGAGATTTTCCTATTGTTCCAGAAAACTGGTCTGGCCCAGATGTCTTTCCGTCAATGGAAAAGGTAGCGAAGAGGTAGTTCATTAGTATGCAATAAGCATACAAACCAGTGCAATTTATGGCCAACAAAGATTCAAGCCGTCTAACTACGCTATTTTTCTTCCCAATGTTGATTTTCGGTGCATCTCACCCAACGGCACCAAGATTCGAAAGTGTAATCTCTTTCTGTGTAACAAAGTTGATGATGCTGCAAGTAATATCAGTACTAGAGCCTGAATGCGTAGTCACATGTCCTATGTGAACAGAACCAGGTTCTGACAATGTAACAATATGCTCTTCCACAGATACAGTAGTATATAAAGAGCTTGCCTTCTTACATAATAGTTGTGTCATTTCTTCCATCGAAGTATATGGTGTACAAAGACTGTGTTACTTGTATAGAATTAAGTTGTGATCGTATCTTTCATTAAATTTTAATAAGGGGAATTACTTCTTGGTGACTTACCACATTCAAGGAGCCTTTCTTCCAAATTTTTTCAACGTCCAAAGAAATAATTTCGATGATATCTTTTAATAAAAGATCCTTTTTGTTCCCCTGCTTCCACAGTATATCATTTTTTGTGATTAAGAAATGCTTCATTAAATCAGAATCCGTTGGTGGTAACACTGTCTATTTCAATTGTACTGGAATTCCGAAAACACTACAAAACGTTTCACTTCTAGTTGTGGTCATATTTAAATTCAAAACTCCGTATTATTTTGTCAAATATAAATCAAAATTAATAAAACGTATTGCTTCAACCTTACAAAGTAGAAACAAGTGGTTGAAACAAAGGCAATCGCAAAAACGAATCATTCCACACAAAAAAAAGTGACGTGCCTTATTAGGTTACGATGTAATAGTTTGATTAGAACACGCGCTGCCATCTAGTAGATTTTAGAGTATAATTTGCTATTTTTATGTACAAAAAGCCATTTCTGGATCTGATATCTGGCAGTAACGTTTCAATGAAACAATTTATTAATGAGAAAGTAATTCATTAATATTATTTTGCAAATTAATGAGCTATTTAATAAAATATTAAATTAAAAAAATAATTTTTACATAAAAATCATTAAAAACTTGAAAAAAAAAACCAATAGAAACATTCACTTGAGGTGTGGAAACTCAAGATGTCAACATTTTAAGCTGAAATTTGGAGACAATTGGTTAGTTTGGCACCATATAATGACTCAGGCAATGTGAATTTCGAAAAAAAGTTTTTTCGATCCACCCTATTGTGCATAGGTATGATAATATAATTTTTTTAATTTATAAAATATTAAACCATAAATATAGGTAAAAAGCTTACATTTTAGAAAATTATATCGCTAAAGTCACATAAATTCATATCTTCAAAAGAAAGAGCGATGTTAAATTCACAATCCGAAAGGTATTTTTCGAAAGACGTTATGAGGGAGTTGTCGGAGGACGATTAAGAGAAACGTTCCCTCGGCCGCTCACATGACGTATAGTGTACAAAAGGTATTTGAGAAAAACTGACGGACACTTGAATACACAAAAAAAGCTGCACTTTATTGTAGGTATCTTCACAAAAACAATTATTAAAGAAACAAGTTCAATTACGCACCGCACATTGCTTCATAAAAAATAACACACCAGGAACCTATCTAATTGTTCCGGCCACACGGCATGCCGGAGTTCCATAAAAAAAACGAACACAACCTCCTCTGACGGAGAGCAATCGAGAAGTCTTCCTAAAATCTTTCTACAAAACTGCCAGCTCTCTACAGGTTGGCGAGTAAAATATGAGCACTCATAAGCCACTGCCCCACGTGACAACCACCGTCCGGTAGGCGTAAACAATATAAAAATTTGAAACAAACGGATTAAATGATTGATGCGAAGACAGAAGTGCCAGAATTTGGCGGATGCCAATACGTAAGGCTACAACCCCGTGAGAAAACACCGATGGAAGACCGGGAGACGCTATGAACTAACACAGCATATGCTAAAGCGAAATTAATTTAGAAGGGAAACCCCGAAAAATCCCAGACATAGCGTCGCGCAAAAGGAAAGAATATTTTATCGAGCTGAAAAAACAAAGTGGAGAGAGATTAATACGGACAACGAAATTTTGATTTAGAAAGACGAAACATAGGAACATTATTTTAAGACGCGAAAAATATGTGAACTTCGTCACATATATCTCTCCACAGCCCAACAAAAAATTTTGACGCCAGAATTTTTTTTTTTTTAAACAAAGAACTTTAACCCTTGAATTAAACAGAAAGCCTAACATGCAGCGCTTATGAGGGCTCATCACAAAAATACAATACCAAATAACATAACAAATTATAAAATACATCACAAAATACCATTTGCAGAAATATCAACAATATTCTGCTACAAATAAAACAATATAAAACGATTCAATTATCCATTACATATCAAAATTACACATGTGCAGAAACTAAAGAAAAATAACCTTGAATATTCAAAATAATATATGTACATATGACGTCATAAATGTGAGATCTCTTTATGCGAACAACTTTGCAGATAACTTTGCAGATAACATTGCAGATAACTTTGCATTATAAACGTCCATGCGAAATAAGAAATGAAAGTTTCTCAATATTATCAACAAATCTCAAATATACTTAGTGCACTTACTCAGGTTTAAATTTTAAAATAAAGTTCAAAGATGAAGCTTCTAATTAAATGAATGTCAAAGAAGATTCTAATAAAAGTCATGACACAATTTAAATAAATCAAGTCAAAATGATTGCAATCAAATACCTGAAATGTGTCCAATGCAATTTAGTTGCAGTACAGGTATTGCTATCAACTTTCAAAACAAACTCTCTCTTTTTTCTTAAAAATTGTTTATTTATTTATTAATATATTTTTTTTAATATCAAACACAATTTACTTTATGAAAACATAATAAAAACTTTCAATGAATAAAAATATCAAAACATATATAAATATTTTTTTTTTTTTTTAAACATGAGCTTCAAAACAAATTAAGATTTTTGTGACCAAAAACAGGAAACTTTCAAACAGACGAAACATGAACATAAACAATATTTGCAAAAAAAAATGGTAAACACAAAAGAAAAATGTATGTTTGTGTGTGTAAGGAAGGTGCAGGTTAGAAAAACCCATTAAATTGTGTAGAAAAGAAATGATTACCGACAACCGCAAGCTCACCTAAGAAAACTATTGTTCCCTTTTTTTTTTTATGTATTAACAACAACTTGATTGACTAAGTTTCATGAAAAAGAGATACATATCATACAGTATACTGAAGTGTACATCTTTAAAAATACTGGACCAGCCAGATACAAACAAGATATTATACAACAGTGCACAAAGCAAGGAAGTGTCTGTGGGCACCTTCACAAACACGCCATTACTAAAACGAAAATATGCATCTACTTTCTAGGTCTTAAATTATACTGATTATGTGAAGTTGTAGGTAGATTAAAATTATCTGTAACACCATTATGGTAGTGATTATTACTATGTAAAGAAAGATATTCAGAACGTGGAGGAGCTAAAATTAATCTATCAATATGTACTCTCTGAGGTTCGAGATGGGGAGCTTGCAAACGTATAATAGAGAAAGAAACAGGTGAGTGTTTTTCAGTGATCACATAAGGACCTGTGAATTTAGGTTTAAATTTATCCAAAGACTTTATATAAACAATGTCATTTACATTTAAATCTCTGAGCCTAGCATGTTGTGAGTGTCTCTGAAAGCGAATCGTTTGTGAAGAAATAATGTTTTGATAAGCTTTCTTATAAATAGAGTCTAATTCTTGCATTAATTTATAAGTGTGTATGTCATTAAGATTTGGCGGAGTTGTCTCAAAGTTAAATGTGTCAAAAATAAGTGATAATTCTCTGCCAAAATGTAATAAATTAGGTGTAAAACCAGTAGTTGAATGTGTTGAACCATTATACAAAGATTTGTGAATTAAAATTGCATGTTCGAAGTTGTGGCCATCAAGTAATAAAGAATTTACAGAGTATTTAATGGAAGTATTTATGCGTTCAGCAATCGAATTACATTGTGGATGACCAGCCGAAGAATGATTAATTTTTATACCAAGTTTGTCATGAAAATGATTATAAATTGAGGCAACAAACTGTGGCCCTAAATCTGACAAAATCACTGCAGGACGACCAAAAGTTGTAAAATATTTAAAAAGAGCCTCGACTATTACATTAGCAGACGTAGAACTAAGAGGCACAAGCTCCATATGGCGAGAGAAATGATCAGTGATTGTTAGAACAGTACGACCATTACTGAAAGGACCAACAAGGTCAATAGCAATAGTATGTCCTGGATAAGTTGGTGTGTATGTTTGTTGTAAAGGAGCAGGTCGAGTAGGATGATGTTTCACCTGTAAACATACAGTACAAGAGGCAACAAAATTGACAGTATCAGTATAAATACCTTTCCAAAAATACTTCCTTGTTAGAAATTCGTAAGTCTTTTTAAACCATAATGTGACAGATGAGAAATTGTTAAAGCTTTTGCTTTTAACGAATGTGGAACAACAATTACATGATGATAAGTTTGATTATGAACATTATACTTTTCACACATCAATAACATAGTTTCTGGATGAATAAAAAAGGCAGGATGAGTTGCAGAGGAACCCTTACTTAAAATTTCATTATAAATGACAGACAACTCAGGATCAGCATTTTGCTCTCTGAAAAAAGTTTCATTTGAAATTTCCAACAGTGGATCAGTACTATTTGAATTTTTTGTAACTAAAAAGTTCACATATTCATTATTTTTAGGAACATTATCAACAATTGGTATAACACCTTTATCATAAATTAACTGAGGATTACTGTCAAGAGTTTCAGTATTATTTTCAAAGTTCTCCCTAGATAAATAGTCAGCAAGTACATTCTTAGATCCAGCAATGTGCTGAAAACTAAATGAATATTCTGACAACTCAAGTAACCACCTTGTGATTATGTCAGCTGGGTTGGTAGTCTTTTTATACTTTTTCAAAGGAGCACTATTAGAAAGAATTATAAAATGTCTATTATACAAATAATATTTAAAGGCATTAACAGATTTATATATAGCCATTAGTTCCAACTTAAGAGCAGGATACTTTTGCTCAGCTTTATTTAACGATTTGGAAAAATAAGCAACTGGAAGTAGTTTATTACCATACATTTGTAAAAGACAAGCACTTATAGAAATGTTGGAAGCATCAGTATTTAAATAAAAAGTCTTATTCCAGTCAGGAAGTCTTACCATAGGTTCAGAGAAAAATATTTGTTGCATCTTTTGAAAATTTTGTTCATGTGTAGAAGTCCAAACAAATTTAGCTTTAGGAGTAGTTAATTGAATCAAAGGTTGAGATAACTCAGAAAATGCAGGAATTAAGTGTTTGTAAAAAGTTGCCAAACCAATAAAGCGTTTTAATTGTTTTTTTGTTGTAGGAGTTGGAAAAGAAACAACTTTTGCAATGTTACATTGAATAGGCTTGATAAAATGATTTTCAATATGAAAACCCAAATAGTTTGTTGATGTTTTATGAAAAGAACATTTAGTAGGAGCAAGTGTCAAATTATATTTACATAAAACTTTTAAAACTTTTTCAAGTTTATGTACAGTGTCTTCAAAAGAATGTGATCCTATAATAAGATCATCTTGATATGCAAAAATTCCATCTGAGTTAACCTCGTCTAGTAAAAGATCCATAAGAGCCTGAAAAGTTGAGGCAGCGGATTTCAAACCGAAAACCATTCTTTTATATTTAAATGAGCCAAACTGAGAAGTGAAAGTTAATTTATCTTGTAAATCTTTTGGTAAATCTATTCGATGATAAGCCTGTTGTAAATCTAAACTGGTGAAAAATTTATATGTTGATAGATTAGCAATAATTGTCTGAATTTTAGGTTAAGGATATGATGAACCTTGTATGACAGAATTCAACATACGCAAATCAAGGGCTAACCTATACTTCTGTTTGCCAGAAGAGTCAGGCTTTTTCTTTACTAAAATTACAAGACATGCCCATTCAGAGCAGTTACGTTCAATTATACCTGCATTCAGTAATTGGTCTATTTGCTCTTTAGCTTCACTTTGAAGAGCCTGAGGAATTGGAAATGGCAATGTTTTTATTGGAAAATCATTAGTAAAGTTCAACACAGGAATAACTCTGTCAGTGTGTCCTAAAGTAGACATATCTTTTGAAAAAGCAGCAAAATTGCTTAGTAATAAACTACTTAATTCACTTTGTTCATTACATTCCAAATGTGCTAAGTCAAAATCAGATGAAGTTAATTGCTGTTTTCTTTTATTAAGCACTTCTGATGAAGGCTGTATTAAATTACACATTTGAAAATTCTCAGAATCATCGGTTAGGTCTCTTTCTTTAACTTCATCAATATCATAAATATTACCAATCTTGGTATTCTTATTTAAATGAATTTTCTGTTCAGATACATTATGAATAAATATAGAAAATTTTTGAGAGCACTTGTTACCATTTTTGTTTTGATTAAAGTGTTCATTTAAATAACAAGCCTCATAAGAAATGTAATTTTCAGCATCATTTGGTGAAAAAAGAAAATATTCAGTGCTAGACTTATTATCACAACAAACCTGAGCATAAATATGCTCATCCGATTCTAAAATGACCTTTTGACATAGATAAACAGAATTGTCATTTACTTTAATTGAATTAGGACCTTTTTCATTATTATCAGTTGCACACACATGCATATTGCTAGAGTCTTTATTATTTAGAAAATATACCTTTAAATCATTAACCATAAGACAAGAATTTTTCATATCAATTCAAATATTGTTTTCTCTTAAAAAAGGAAAACCCAAAATACCATCAAAATGTTCATTAACTGGAATGTCAACAATATAGAAGCAGTGGTGAAAAAACATTGATTTAATTTTAAAGGTTAATTTAATACAAGCAGAGAATTTTATTTTTGAATTAATTGTAGATATAGTGACTGAAGAAGCCAGGTGTTTGTAATTGATTTTAGATTTAATTTCATTAAAAACATCCCTTGTAAGCAAAGAAATAGAACTACCAGTATCAATCAAGAATTTAAGTTTTTGTTTATTCACCATCACTTCAATTATTGGTAATAAATTACAATCATTGTTCACATTTGCAATAAAATATTCATTTCGTTTTTCATCTTCAAAAAAATTATCAGTCTGTACATATTTAGATTCAGCAATGGTAACAGGTACATTAGTCTGAGTCGAACAAGAACGAACTCTACGCTCATTAGACACTTTTGGTAAATTTTTAGACAAAATTGGGAAATTGTCTGGTGTATGTATGAAAGAACGAGATGTGTTCCCACCAGTCAAATCACACCTCGAAATTAGTTTAAATTACAGTCATTAGAAAAATTTCTTCCTGAATTTCGGAAGTTGGGTCGACGACCAAAATTATTATTTTGTGGAGTATTGTGCAAAACTTTAAATTTTCTACACTGGCGTGCAGAATGATGTCTGCCGGAGCACAATTGGCAGATAATACTACTTTGACCTCTATTTCTGTCATAATTTTGAAAAACTGTATTTCTGTTTTTAAACTGTGTATTATGAGGTCTACGTTGTCTGAAAAAATTCCGTTGCTCAGAAGCAGAAGCAGAAGCATTACGATTGGTGTCAGCAGAACCAGAAGTAGAATTTTTAAAAGTCAAATCATTAATTTTTGAAGCTAATTCTTCAATTTTTTCAGAAATAGCAAACACTGGGGCTTTTTGTTGATTAGCCAAAACAAGTGATTCAGATTGTGTAATATTTTGTAATTGCTGGGCACGGACAACAGCTTTAGAATAGTCAGTTATGTTATCCTCCAAAATTTTAACTCTAATGTTAGATGGCAAAGCCGACATCAATTTAACATATTTAATATCATCAAGAGCTTGAGAATCTTTAATTTTATATAACTTAGAAACCAAAACATTTAATCGATGAACAAAAGCAGTTACAGAGTTAAAATCTTCAAATTTTAAATTATTAAGCTCGGTTACTGGAGCTAGAATTTCATTATTACAAAAATATTTTTCAAATTCTAATTTAATTACATCAAAATCTCTCGCTTTATTTACAACCTCATTTTCAATAAAAAACTGTAATGCTGGACCAATTAGTTTAGTCTTGAAATACAAAATAGTTTTTTCTTCTGACCATTTGTTTAAAGATGCTAAGTCTTCCAATATACCAAAGAAATGTTTTAATTCTACGGCATTACCATCAAATGATGGAATATTAACAGAAAAATGAGAAATTTTAGACATTCTACAATAAAAATAAATGACTTACCTACAAAAATGACATAAAACACACAAAACGCAAAAATTATCCTCTTATGAATGAAAATCAAAACATTTATCCTTGTGACACACATAAAAGTTCCGAATCCATTATAAAAACACACATAATTCTGAATACCACACTCGTCTTTCGGTTTCCGCTAGAGTTGACTCAGAAGTATCGGCGAAATACAGGAAACATAGGAACAACAAACACTGGTAGCTGAAAAACACAGGGCGGCGAAACCAGAAGCGCGAGGCGAAACCAGAAGAGCATCGTAACACCGGAACGGTCACTACGGAAAATGTAGACACAGAGAACCATACTAGTCTATGACTTTCGATTTCCTGAGCGTCATACACACCGCTGGCTAGTAGGCACAGGTATCAGAACGAGGAACAGCAAATTCTTTTCGGTCGCACACCGCTGGGTAATCAAAATTCTGATGACATGGAGACGGGAGAGTCCACAGAACATTTGTTTTGCTTAAGAAGGAACAGTTTCTTTTTTTTTTTTACATATATATATATTTTTTAAACATTCTTACACTGGCAAACGGAAACTCCGACATGTGCCGGAAACAACTACTCGTGAAAACGAGCTGGTCATGACGCAACAAGTTTATATGAGGGAGTTGTCGGAGGACGATTAAGAGAAACGTTCCCTCGGCCGCTCACATGACGTATAGTGTACAAAAGGTATTTGAGAAAAACTGACGGACACTTGAATACACAAAAAAGCTGCACTTTATTGTAGGTATCTTCACAAAAACAGTTATTAAAGAAACAAGTTCAATTACGCACCGCACATTGCTTCATAAAAAATAACACACCAGGAACCTATCTAATTGTTCCGGCCACACGGCATGCCGGAGTTCCATAAAAAAAACGAACACAACCTCCTCTGACGGAGAGCAATCGAGAAGTCTTCCTAAAATCTTTCTACAAAACTGCCAGCTCTCTACAGGTTGGCGAGTAAAATATGAGCACTCATAAGCCACTGCCCCACGTGACAACCACCGTCCGGTAGGCGTAAACAATATAAAAATTTGAAACAAACGGATTAAATGATTGATGCGAAGACAGAAGTGCCAGAATTTGGCGGATGCCAATACGTAAGGCTACAACCCCGTGAGAAAACACCGATGGAAGACCGGGAGACGCTATGAACTAACACAGCATATGCTAAAGCGAAATTAATTTAGAAGGGAAACCCCGAAAAATCCCAGACATAGCGTCGCGCAAAAGGAAAGAATATTTTATCGAGCCGAAAAAACAAAGTGGAGAGAGATTAATACGGCCAACGAAATTTTGATTTAGAAAGACGAAACATAGGAACATTATTTTAAGACGCGAAAAGTATGTGAACTTCGTCACAGACGTGAATCGGATTAATGATATCTTTAAAACCGTGCATAATTAATGAGAGAAATGCATTATGGTGTAAAAATTATGTGTTTATAAACATAAAAATTTAACATTGATGATTTAAAGAAGAAGAAATTCGATTTGAAATTGTTGAAGAGCTTGGATATTTTCCACCAAGTTGACTTTTCATTCTCTGGTGATTCTTTGGCGATTTATGTATGCGCATAATCATAGTCATTTCGATTTATGGCTCTCATTATAACGGCTATCCCCAAATTCTTATACATGATCTTTCACACAATGCCGTATTAAGAGCCGCGAAATATTTCGAGACGCCGTAATTGCATTTATCCAAGCTTTGAACAAATAATTTCAACATACCGAAACATTATTTCCATTGCAAACCGTAAGGTTGGGTAATTTCTTGCCAAATGTAGAAATTATCGCCAAGCTGGGTTCAGTTTTAGAAACTGAATTTTTAGTGCCCATCTAAATGACCAGTTGATAAATCCCTAAAAGTGGCCCTAAAAGTATCCCTGTTGATAAATCCCTAAAAGTGGCCAACCTTGGCGACTTTTGACATGCTGCTGCTATTAAGGGGATGATGGTCATTAAAAAGGTTTTTTTTATTTAATAAGATAGGATTATGAAATTTTGTATTTTAATATATTAAACTAAAAGCATTATAAGCAACTGAAAAAAATTTTAAAAAAATTTAAGAAATATTAGTAATTAATTAAAAATTAATTAATTTTTTAGTTTCGAAAATATGCTCCATGCGTTTTAATTTTAACTTATTTTTAGTAATTTTGTTTTATAATAGCATAAAAATATATTTTAAAAAAGTCTGTGTATCGGTTTTTGATTCGACCGAGTAGTTATTTTTTTAGAAATATTTTCATGGATATATACCAAACTTTCCCGAAATTTTTCAGTTTTCGTAAATAAAAGTGAAATTTCATAATCGAAATTTTGACCGTATTTAAAAAGGATATACAGATTTATTGTAATATATGAGAAGAATGTTTGTAGTAAATTTTGTACAATTCCGCCCAAAATTAAGTCGCATGGAGCATCTTGAAGATTAGAAAATCGCAAAAAGCATAATTTGGAGAAAAAAGTTTAAAGTGTAATTTTCAATTTACCTTTAATACTGTCTCTTCTGAATAATTTTATTTATGATTTTACCTTAACAAAACATATTTTTAAAATAATTTCATTCGAATATTAGCTTATTTTGTAAAAAGTTCAATAAAAATTGGGACGTGTTTATTTACGCGTTTGTTTGCATTTTTGTGGTCATTTAACTGTCCCTTTTAATTTTTTCAAACCCTAATATCTTTTTAAAAAATTGCCGTAGACATACGCGGTTTTTTCTCCATGGTTCAGCTTTAACTGTAGAATATTAGTATATAAAAAAGAAAAAACACATTTTTTGGGCCAATTTTGATGATTTGGGTGTCACCATCCCCTTAAAAACACTTTAGAAAATGGTTTAAGAGCTTTCTATTTTTTCAGAATGATAACGTCATCAGACCGTGAACAAGTTAATATGTCCATACCCCTAAGCTATCCACTGTCGAATAAAAAAGAATCATTTAAACCATTCCAAGTGGTAAAATTTATCTCTGTACACATATAAAAATTTACTTGTTGAACACAGTACCTCCTCTTTTTTTACATCGGTAAAAAGCTAGCATTTAATGTATAGTTCATAACAGTATATAGTATTAGGATCCTTATTACCAATTCAGTACACATGTACAGGTCTGCCAAAGAAATAAAAAAGTTACAACCGGGTAACAAGTGCAAACATAAAACCCATGAACGATGCATCGTTGAAAATGATAATTAATAAAACGAAGACACCCTTATTTATATTAGTGGCTAAAATCAATTCTAATATTTCTAACTGTCCAAGAGACGTCAAAATATTGATTAATTTTATTCTTATTCCAGATATTTTTTTTCTTTTTTTAGGTATTCATATCTGCAATAATGCTATATACTATTAGAAAAGTTCAGTTGAAAATGAAGCCTGCGCGAATATCCCTGTTTCTAATCAACGCCATTATGAAAGAAAAGATGATTAATGGCCTCTGACAGGCCGTAATTACCTGCAGTAATTGAATTGGTATACGATACTAGTTTTTTCAACATTGTAATTTCCTGTAAACGAAAACGCAAGATGCACCAGTAGCTACAAAATTACATGTTTCGGGATGAATAAATGCGGGAAATATTTAATTTCAAAGAATAATAGTACGTCAAATGATTCAAATGAGTATATGAGATTTTTTTTCAATACTTATGTTTTTCTCGAGTAAGATAGTGCTTAAAAGTATTGAAAGCTGAAAGAGGTAGAACTTTGGGATCAATTAAGCTATTTTTTTAAAGTTATCTCTATTCTAAATTTAGTTAATGTAAATTTGTCAAAATAATGGGCAAAAGATATTGCGAGAAATACACTTTAATCCAATGTTGTGTCATAAAAAATACTTGTTATCAAGTTTGGAAGTGTTTTCATTTTTTGTTTAAACTGATTAAAAAAAATGTTTTTTGAATTATTATTTCTCTTGAAAATATATAAAAATGGCAATTTTAAAAGCAATTTTATGATTATTTTAAATTCAGTTACAAACATATTAAGCTTTGTGAAATACTGCGAGATTAATTAATTATGCATTTTTTAGCCATATGCTAGCTTCTCTTTTTCTTTTTAAGCAGTAAATTGTATCTATTTGGATTTCAGGTCTTTTATTTTATTTTATATGCGTTTTCGAGCACTTCCGAATGAAAGTATTTTTTTTATCTAATGCTATTCACTTAATTGGTCTACGGCTAAACTATTCGCTGTTAAAATAGCAATAATTTTGGAACTATGTTTTAAATTTGAATTGTTAATAATACGAAATCGCAGTAAATTTTTTGACAATTTTATTTGAAACACAATGGATACCATTACTATTGTAATTTATAATATATAGATATATATTAAAATAAAAAAAATTCGAGGTGTCACTATCTTAATTATCAGCAGTCCAATTATTGACTCATAACATGAACCTGTTATTGACACACCCCGTGAAAAATTGGGTCTTTTGTTATATTTAAAAAAAGAAGCACAATTCTATCCAAAATAAATAAAAAATCTTAATAAAGCGCTAGAAACATTTTTATTTGTTCACAAAAACGCCGATAGTTACATAAATATATCTCTTGGATTTCTAAGTGTTGACACCCTTAAATACAGATTTTAAAAATAAAAATTTACATTTGGAAACTGTATTCTCATTACTTAGAAATAGCAACAAACTAGTTTAAATAACATGCAATCGCGGAAACATTATGTACCTAGATATTAGGGGCGAAATTCTGACTTAACCTCTTAAACGAAACATTTTTGTTTAAGAGGTTAAGTCCTTTCGGAGACACTTAAAAACTTTTTGTTCCCGGGTTTTCATAACTGAATATGACTGGATGTTAGTAAAAATCTCTGACTGATTAGTTTGGCTTTGTTTACCTGTCAAGTTTGAATATCTAGATGGCCCTAAATTCTAATTTTTGAACGTGGAAGGTACAAGTGTCAACAGTTAAGGTAGTGTCAGAAAATTATGTCTTTACCCTACTTCTTTAGTGACTAATAGTAGCTTTTTTTATTAAATATTATTTTCATTATATTTTAGCTTTGTAAAAATTTTAGTTATTCTGTACTGATTGCTTTTCATGTTAAGAGATGATTGGTAGTTAAAATTAAATATCCTTTACAAACAGTATTCCGCAGCTGAAAGAGTGGGTTGATTGTCACCAAATTTGGTAAATACGGACTGGACTGTATTCGAGATGCGCTCGAGGAAGATTTAAAAAAATGTTTAGTTCCGAAAATTCCGCCAGGTGGCGTTTTCAGTATGTAGGGATGTAGGGTTGGACGAGAGACAAAAAATAGGCTTCTTGTGTCTCGCAAAACAGCCTAAAAGCTTTGTCTCGTCTCGCAAAATTCCTATATCGTAATGTTAAAAATGTATGTCTCGTCTCGCAAAAAAAAATTGTAAATCTGTGTCTCGTCTCGCGTCCATCCCTAGAAGTGAGCATAAAACTGCGACCCGAATGAGTTAATAAAGCTTCAAAATCTATTCAATGAATGTTGAGATTGTTAGTACATTTTAATCAGACATTTCAGTTGCTAAATTTACTGTTTTTCTATGCGAAGCGGCATCTAGTACTTATTCTTTATATCATTTTTTTGTCGGGGGCGGGGGGGGGATTGGATTCTTTCAGAGCATCTCATGTATAATCTATAAACCAAATTTGTTTACAATCCCTTGACGCGTTTCTGCTGTAGAACTCTGCTTATAGTGGAAATTTAACTAAAACCACTCTGTATGATAACAGTAATTTTTAAGCGTTAAAAGGTTCGAACCGAATGTGAACTGTATCAAATAAAAATAGAACAATTTACTAACAATTTACACCCCTTTTGATAAAAAAAATTATGTTTAACTTCTTTAAAAATATGATAATGCAAACTATATATTACTTAAGCATAATAATTCGAATTCCATAAAATTCATGCGAGCAGTACTAACAGGTGCATGTATGCAATAAATAATGATGCACATAAAGAAATTTCAATTACAATGGTGAACTCTAATGTAGTTTACCAAAGTGCATCCAATTAAACTCGTAACAAAATTAGAAGGGGTGGACATTTCTAATAATTTATCATTGCAAAGAATATATATGATTGTTTCAGGGTAATTTATTTTACTTTACTCTCATGAAAATGTCTTATTTTCATTTTTTAAAACTTTTTCAAGACTGTTATTATACAAAGCCTATAATTTTCTGCTACCGAAATGATCATTAGAGTAATTTTATTTTAATCAAAGGTAAGGACGTTTGTTTTGAGTTTCAGTAGCTTATCAAGCATTATAATTAGAAGAAATGAAAAAAAAAGGCTACAATATTTACTGACTTATTTGATTTAGGAAATATGCTTAATAGAAATTTTCTACTTTAAGTGAGTGTGTACTTTAAATTAAGGAAGCTTGGTGATAATCTCTTTTAACTTATTATTTTGGCAAATAAAATTTTTAATAACAAAATATATTACTTTTGCTTAATAATTTTAAGACTTGTTAAAAAGAAAAATTTTAAAATACCTAAGTAAGCATTGAATAGTAGTCATTATCTTCCAGCAACAAGAATATTTTTTTAAACAAATGTCAAAAAAAACTGTTAGAATGTTATCATGCTTTACTTATTTTAAAAAAGACAAAGATTTCATTTTAAAAATTATTCTATCTGTAAAACTAACTTGTTTCCGTCTTATATTACTTATTTTGTTTACGATTTAAATAAATAAATTCGTGAATAGGGTATTTAAAAAGTATTATTGAGTTTTAATTTCCGTATATTATTTCGAGATAGTATCTCCTTCTCTATTTGTTTTCGTAGTTCTAAATATATTTGTATAAATAACTTCTCTTAAGAGCATTTTCAAATTTATAGAAGTGTGAATCCAGAAAAGAGTGAAAGATGAATTTTTACTTCTACTTTCGCTTATAAAATATTGTTCAAAAGCGGAAAAGTCTTTCAGTATGCGTTCTTTCAACAAGTTAATTAGTAATTATTCAAGAAGCAATACAGGAAATAAACTTATACTCGAATTTTTTTTTGAGCGAATGTATGCCAGAAACATTTTACAGTTCATTCATTAAAATATGAAAAATACATTTTGTGAATATTATAATAAATTTAAGTTCAAAACTATTGCTTTATCAATAATATTTGAATCTACAGTTTAATGTAAATAATATTTTTTTTTAATTCGGATTTAGCATTTATTTATTAGCATTTCAAAAGAACAGCTGTTGAAAGTGTAACTAATGTATACGGTGTTCTACGAAGGAATTATTAAACGTAGGCTGTATGTATTTCAGTGGTTAAGATTTATTTCGCATGATATTATGAAATGAAAAATGCTTAAATATATTTTTAAAAAGATAGTATAACTTTAAAAAGATTCATATCGCTTTAAAAATGGTGGGAATAAAGATTTCTGAGAATTAACGGGATGAAATTTTGGAATAGCAATTAAACTTATATAAATTATTTCAACGTTCTTGCATGAATAAAGAAATTCATATCAATGTCTCTCATTAAATAACTCTTGATGAAACTACAGGTGTAGTTTAAAATTTTTATTCTTCAAGGTAAAATAAGTAAAAACATACAGAAAAATATTTTATATTTATCACTACTAATTTAGTTATGTATTGTTACATAAAAAATACACAATAAATGTGTCAAAATAATAAGCATATTAAATATAAATAATATTGAATATAAATATCTATTTCACTTTCTAATAACACTACAACAAATGTTTTTGCTATAATTATAAAAATACAATCGTTAATATTATTACAATAAAAATGCATCATTGAACGGTGCTCGTGTTGAATATGAGCAGCAATTTCAAACACAAATATATGTTTTCTATATAGAATTTGCATGTCAAAACAAAATGTCTTTTTTTAACGTATAATATGAATTTCTTTCAAAGTGGAGTTCTTAAGAAAATGGACTAAATTTAAGGATAGCGGAAAAAACACTGAAAATACTGGTGTGAAACGATAAAGTAAATAAAAAACTTTGTAAAAAACACACATAAGATGTTACAGATAAGTTGATACGTACGTTTCGGCGAAAAATTGTTTCGGCCTTCTTCAGTCAACAATTTTTGGCCGAAACGTACGTATCAACTTCCTTGTAACATCTTATGTGTGTGTTTTTACAAAGTTTTTTATTTACTTTAAACTTAAGGATATATTGTGTTTGATGCAATGGTTAGACAATACATTCCTCAGCATCAAAATTAAATATTTTTAACCCTCGATGAGAATTGAAAACAGCAGAAAATGTGAATTTATAAAATAGCCAAACAAGAAACTTTTTACATATATTTGCAGCGATGTAAAAATATTAAAACACAAGTCATCTACTGCACATTCCTATCTCTGAACTTTCAATCCTGCAACCATTATGATCATTTGTTTAAAATTCTGTCAAGTATTCTTTCGATGTGAGAGACACATTCTCCCGGATTCAAAAATTTTCGAATTACCGAAAAAACAAACAAAGCCTGGATTATTTTCCAGAATTTTAAAATCATGAACTTTTTATTCAATTTTTTATATGCATGTTTAAAAATTCATATCGATTCTTTAAAATTTGCGTATTGATGTTAAGATGAGGAAAATAACTAGACTTTCGACTTTAGATGTGAGAGACACGGACCTGATTACGGAACGTGTACAATTTTCGATCCTGAAATTCATTGTTTATCCCAACCATTTTACCATTGCGTCTGGCCGTCTCAAAATATGATATACACCGCTTACGCTGGCCTACCTTCAATTACTCTAATGCGGAGGTTCAATCCGGGGATGCGCATTTCTCTTATCATGATAAGCACCGAGATTTGGCCCAAACTATTCTCTTAACAGAAATGCACAAATCACTGTTCCCGCATTAGGGATGTCATCGCCCGGGACGCTTTAAGATAGTAGCGTGTACTTATTTGAAGTTTCATTTGAATTTATTATCGAAACTAATCCCTCCGTGACACAAATGGCGATCTGAAATTCAACAGAAATATAGCTATTTTCTCCGAATTTAATAAAGCTCCGCGAATCAGAACTGCGTAATGTGTTAATGAAATTTTATGAGTTCTAATATAAAGCGAGGTTGTGTTTGAGTAGGATTTGGTCTTCAAAATTAAGACAAATAGCATTGTGAGGTTTTGGGAGCGGTAAGGAGTGTGGAATTTTGTTAATTACTCATTTCTCGCTAATAAGTTTATGGAAATTTGTTAAATGACTCTAAAGTGCACTGCAAAAAATAATCTTAAAAATACAGAACTATTCTGTCATTTTTCCAACAGAAAAAAAATGTTAACAGAATTTAACCATGCTTTCCACGTAAACTTGCTATATTTTATGTTATAAAGCGGGTTTTGTATTTTAACGAAGTTTATCTGTAGCTGTGGCAGCCCGGTGGCGGTGGCGGCGAACGAAACACAAACAACCATTTACGACGTGAAACGCTTGAGGATCCGTAAAGAATTGAAAAATGATTTTAAAGGTAATTTTTTTTAATTTTTACTTATATTTTCTGAAATCTTTCTGCTAAGAAATATTACTTTTTCAAAAAAACTCATGCTTTAAAACATAACGACGTGTATTTTAAAGCCGTTAAGCCTAATGTTTACACGTAACCTATTTCTCTTATAAAACAATTAGTAAAGCCTGGATAAATTTAATTTTCTCGGTTTCTAATCATTACTCTCATTTTATTGAAGTATTTTACAGAAACAGTTAAATATATATTAGACTTATGAGGTTTAAGAACGGCACTGTTCAACAAAACCACTCTCCTTGGTTTATTTATGAAATGCATTGTTTACGTTTTTTTCCGTATCGGTGTATGGGGAATTACGATTGCAAAGTCAAAATAATTTGTGATTATATTCAATTCCTGTTACTCTAGTCATATTTTTTATATATATCTGTAAAAAAGAAACAGAGAAACACTAATTTTCAATTTTAAAATTAAAGTAATGATACGATTTGAGATTCATACGCCACCGGGATTAAAAATTAGCTCATAAATTGCCAGAGAAATCTCATGGTAAGTTTAGTTTTTCTTTAAAAACCTGGAAAATAGAGCTTCAAGTTGGAATATTTTATATTTTCCCACTTATATTTTCTGTTTTCTAGCATTCATCACTGAATAATAATAACAATAAAAAGCTTTAACGAGTTTTGCTTTTATTATAAACTTAGTACTTTTATTTAAGACAAATATTCCATTGTTGGGGTGAATTCCGTAAGCGGGGGCAGTGTAGAGCTAAGTGTTTTGGTTATGTTCAATTTGTTTTATATTGCATTTGAAATATGTTTAGAAATGTTTTAAGAAGGTCCTTAGATAAGTGTATTGTAGTTTTGGTTTTATATTTTCTTATATATAGACGTTGAAGACAAAAACAATGTTGCCAATTAAACCTGCCCCCTCTTACGGAATTATTCCCCCATTGTTTATGCGTAATATTGCTCGGTTTTGCTCGTATTAATACTGTTTAGTAAATGGAGTTGTTTACCATTAACCTTGTGTACAGACTATCAGTATAAGCTTGTTTTACTAACAAAAGTTGTCCCCAATTTCATAGGTGCCCTATGAAAAGTTCTACAGACCTTTTACAAGTCAGGGGTTGATCCAGGAATTTTTTTTCCAGTAAAATACATTTTGTTAAAATAATTGATAAAACAGGTTAAGTGACAGTGAAGTGCTGTTATAATTGATTGCATTTTTGTAAAGGGCCATATTAATCGTTTGTAATTTTGTGATGAGGCTGCAATACAAACCCAATTATCGTATGCATTGAACCCTGCAATTGGTGTCTGATATCAAGAGATGTATTACCTATGTAATTAAATTTGAAATTTCGAAAAAAAAACCATTTAAGTTTTTCAGTTGGGCTTTTTTAAACCCACCTGGGATTTTTTGGGTTGAACAAAATCCTGTCAATCGATAAAGTGATTTTGGTACTTACGTATTACCCTGCAGTCCGCCAAGACGAGCGATTTTTTTTTTTACCCTCCGCTAAAGAGGGTAATAGTTTTGGGCAGACAAAAAAAGTCGTGGATGATAATTGATAGTAAATAAAATCTTACAGATCTCACGGAAATTTGAAACACACCAAGATCCGACACATGATTGGAATAATGGATACTTGAAAAATTTCAAAGTAACGTCAGATGAAACAAAAGGGGAAACTGTAAGATTTTGTCAGAGCGTCTGCGACTGGCTGTCAAGTTCCCGAGGTTCCGATTTCATTTTTTAGAACTTGGATTTGTTTCCAGAGTCGCGTTCAAACTTTTGTCCCTCCTCGGAGCAAGTGGTGGTGTTCTGTCGTGGCATTTCTAAAATTTTCATTTTTGCGGGATCAGTGTGAAATAGCTCGTAGGCTTGGTATTTCACGCTCTACTGTTCAGTATTACATCGTTAAATATCAGAAGAATATACCCGGGACTGTTGTTCAAGGCCGCGCTGGCCGTCCTCGCCAGTTGTCTGATCCGGAAGAAAGTCATCGTGAAACTAACCGTCTATTTATGCAAAGAAAAAGGGAAGATCCAGATTTTCGTGCTCAAGAAGCGGAATCCAAATCCAGAAGACAAGACAGAAAACGTTTACGACTCTGTCTAGATATACCATCGAAAAGACCAAGAACAGATACTGATCTAAATGTAAGGTGTGAAGAACTAGAATTTCGTAAATTAGCTGAGAAATTTTTCGAAGCTGTTGCTGATGGTCCAATCCACCAATGCTATTGTTGTGATCGACTGTGGTTCAAAAAGTCAATAAGAACCCATTCCAAAACAATTTTACTGTCCAAAGGAGCTACAACGGACTTTATAAAACTAGTCTTTTACAAAGATATCGATGATATTGGCAAATTTTGCAAAACATGTTACGATTGTTTGATTAAATTGACAATACCAGAATTAGCTATAAGCAATGGCTTCGAATTCCCCGAAATACCGGATTGTTTAAAATACTTGACACCACTGGAAGAACGGTTGGTTTCTCCCCGTTTGATTTACATGCAAATACATCCTGTACATGGCTGCCAATACAAATTAAAAGGTTCTGTCAAAAAACCTCTTTAGCGGAGGGGAAACTAATTTCAGCTGAAGGCTGAATATTTTTTTATTTCTTTTTTTTTTTTTTTTTTTTTTTTTTTCCGCCAAGAGAAATGCCGGGTATATGAAATCAACGGTTTTGAATACGATTGGCAACTCATTTGACGGAAAAATAGTTTGGCAGGATAATACGTAAGTACCGTGTTTTTTTAAAAACTCATTTCACCCTTGAAATAATTTTTGACTTTTTATATGCAGAATTTAATATGGAACTGTGTTTGATTTAATGAATTAACATTATTTATGCTAGAAGCATTGCTGCCAACATGTAAGGTTTAATGTAAGAAATTGATTACATTGTAAGATTATTATAAATCTAATTGGCATTATTGTAAGATTTTTAGAAAGAAGTGTTTTTATTCAACAAAATTTTTAAAAACAATTTTTTTAACTTTGGTACCTCAGTCACTAATGTTCAGCTAAATTATGCTTGTAAATTTATTAAATTGAAAACCGTATGAGATAAAGATATGATTGATTTTTTTGCTTATCGAGCAGAAACTCCATTTTCTCTCTAACTTGTCATAGATACCACCATTTATTAATAGCTTAAATGTGTAAATTTAACTAATGTTTTTTATAAATGTATGCTTTTGATACACAGAAATCTAAGTAATAATAAGAATGAAACTGTGTTTGTGGATTTAGACCATATACAAATCCACAAAAATGGACCAATCAGCCTGAAATTTTGCACAGATGTGTAAAATAATATGGAGTAAATGATAGTCCACTTTAAAACTTTGAAAGTCCACCCGTTCCCAGAGTTTAAGATTTTTTTATGATTTCCACATAGAAAGCTTTCTGTAATTGTAACCCCCATTCCCATAGTGAAAAACGTGTGAAATGAGCATCGTGGTTGTCATGGGTTGCAATTTTGCCGAATAAAATGTTTTCAATTCTTAAATAAGTAAAAATAAAAGAATAATAATGATTTTTTTGTTAGTTTATTTTTGTAAAGTTATTTTTTTAATTATAATATCATGTGCATGGGAAATCAGAGCAGGAATGACATGTTTTGTATGCAAAATAAGGATTGAAGATTTCCGAGGCTATTATGTAAAATTTGTTAGTTTGGCAAAAGATAAAATGGCTGATATGCCGGTTTTGAGAAAGTAAGTTCTAGTGGTTTGCACAGTTTTAGGCTTGGCACAATATACTGAGAGCTATTGGAAATAGCATTTTTGAAAATAAGTGTATAGGTTTTAGTGGAATACAGCGTTAAATTTTAATTATCTGATCAGAAATAATGCACTTATTAAGGGATTTCTAGCGATCTATCTTCAGAATTCTCACCACATTGAGTAAATTGATTTAAGTTGGGGGAATTCCGCCAAATTTCAGAGAATT
Source organism: Cheiracanthium punctorium (assembly GCA_038373885.1). Lineage (NCBI taxonomy): Eukaryota > Metazoa > Arthropoda > Arachnida > Araneae > Cheiracanthiidae > Cheiracanthium > Cheiracanthium punctorium. The sequence goes on from JAWZYV010013897.1 coordinate 160,895, forward strand.
GAAATCTTTGCATTTAGTACATCAGAGTTAATGATAAAACTCGTTATAGTTTATAATTTTTAAAATGCTGCTTCTTTTCAAATAAATGCCTGCTTTACTTTTTGGTGATCGAACCATATAAGTGACAGATATTTCTCATTTTGATTGCTATTAAGTCGATGCTTCGAATGATTCCCTGAAAAAAATCTTGCAAAATGGTGTATGTTGGCACTTTGGAGAGCCTTAGATTTGAAATTGGATATTATTTGAGACTGATATATATAACACTGGTTGCATGTCCCCACTCGCTAGTGGGGTGTATCATATATATTTTCCTCTCACATTTGAACACTCTCTTAAATAATAACAATCTGTCTTATGACAAATTTAGGTATGTTGATCATTTATGACTTTCTTTTGCAGATGTTGATATAAATTTGTATTTCCATTAATCAGCTTATAAAAATCATAACTGATTTTCATACTATGAAAAAAGATTTCTCCATAACTTGCTTTGAATTTTATTTAATAAAATGGATATTTATAATTAAACTGTATTGTAAGGATAAACATTTAATCTTTAGTTGATTTTTATTGTGTTCTGTAAGATTTTCAATAACGGAATGTTGGTACGTAGGTAGGAGGAAGAAACAAATAATTTTAATTGTTGTAATGCTTTAGACACTTAATAATTATTTTTTTCTTGTGATTACCTGGAAATTCTTGAAAAATCATCCTAAGGAATTCTTTTCTTTTAAGAAACAAATATAATCCCAGAAAGTGTTATTAATACCAAAATAACAGCCCCAAGTGTATAAAAGTGATCGTTTATGATATCACTGCTTGATTTGCTCTTGTGTAATACCTTTAAATTTTTTGTGGCCTACTGTCTGCAAGTGATTTTTATACCTGTGTTGTAACATGCATAGGGGGAAGTGTCCTGCGATTTGATGGCTCAATCAGAAAAAGCTTCTTTCCAGTAATGTAACGTCAACTGTAATTGACACAGGACATCTCTACACTGGTGAATTTGGTAGGCCGAATACTGAACAGATATTTGGCCAAATTCTGCTATATATTCAGCTAAATAATTTCAGAACGAAGAGAAAAAAGGTATTTTTAACAGATTTTTAAATGTATTTACAAATAATATTGCTTAGTTATACTTTAATATGTTAATTTCATATTATAAAATATCCTAAGTCATTGAATTTTAAGATGAGTGAAAAATAATCTAATATATTTAATAATATTACAGAAATGCAGGCTTTTCTACTGGGTAACACTACTTGACATGGTTTTCTACTTTTCTTTATCGGGTGGGGTGGGGATAGGAGGATTTTTTTCTGATCCTCAATTAGAAACATAATTTTGAAAAACTGCTAAATATGTTTTGTAAAACTCAAAGCATGATGCGATTAAGCATAGTTACCAGATTAATTACATTTATCATAGCATATTTATTAAATTATTAATATTGCAAAATATAAGTATGCTGCTATTAGTGTTTAATTTTGTAAAAGGTATTTTTTCATGACCAAGATTTTTTAGTTTTACATATAATATACTGTTGTGTGTTTTACCTATGAATAATATAAAATGAATTTTAATTAATCTTTATTTAGTATTTAATTACAAATTTGAAAAGTTATATTTTATTTACAATTAAAATGACAATTAAGGAGAGTATTGATTATGTGTGCATTTTATGCTGAAAGCTTTATATTAGCTTATACATAGTATGATCCAAAAATTCCGGGACTGTGGTTATTCCTGATGATGTGGCGAAAGTAAGTACCTAAAGTTAAATTGCTTGGAAAGGATTCTCCCAACCTACCCCTACCTGACTGAGTTGATTTATCCCATGTCATGCGGACGAACAGCACTCACAGCTGTTACTTTCCGAAGTCAGTTGTCTTAGCTTGGTGACATAAGAAAATTGGCTTTTCTTGAGCAGAGCTGTATCATTAAATTGTGTCAACAGTTAGGTAAAACACCAATAGAGACTTTGGAAATGCTAAGAAATGTGTATGATGAATCTACCATGACGAGATCGAAGGTTTATAAATGGCATCTGCATTTTAAAGAGGGCTGAGAATCGTTGGACAATGTTGGCCGACTTTCGACTTCATGGAATACAGATAATATTTCATTGGTGTCTTGAATGTGTTTGAAAAGATCGTCGTCAAACACTTGTAGAAATCGCAGAGTCTAGACACTTATATACAAGTTGCCAGTGCATTCCAATGGAAGGTCTCAACATACACCAAGTGTCCCAGCACATTGTCCCTCGATTGTTGATTACTGAACAAAAAGAATAACGAATGACAATATTGGGTGATTTAATTGACAAAGTACCCAGGTTATTCACATTCTCCTATTCACCCGACTAGCCCTATGTGATTTTCACCTGTTCCCATTAATTAAAAAATAATAATACAGGGATGCCGTTTTGTTTCATCAGAAGAGATGAAACACTTTTGTGTCATCTGAAGAGATGAAAGCAGCTTTGCAAAAAGCCTTATGGGAGGTTGGGGAAAATGGCTTCCAGAAATTATACGAACGTTGGCAGAAGTGTATCGTCGCCCAAGGTGACTACTTTGAAGGTGGATGTAGTACTTCGGTGATGTGAACTATTCAGGGTAAAGAATTTTACACGTTGTCCCCAAACTTTTGGATCATACCTCATATTAAGCTTTTGGTAATTTCGTATGCAGAGATCATGCTGAAGTGCTATAGCGTATATTGTAAGCTTTTTTTTTTTCTTCTGAATCGCTGGGTTCCAGAACTGCCTTTTTTAAAACCTTAATCATACTTGTGAACCCCTCTTTATGCCTATGTTAGACTTGTAAATGCTTTCATTATTTTGTTACATTATCTAAAAAGGAAAAATGTCAGCGAAAGACTCCGTAAGTCCCTAGAACTTATAAATTAAAAAAGCCACAGCATTCTCTGTGTATATGTACAGTCAACTCCAGATATAGAGACCTTTCAGCTATAGTGAACACATTTCCTTAGTCCTGACTCACATACATTAGAAATGCACATAGCATTTTTCAATTTTAATGAACCACGACTTCCGTTATAGTGAACTTAAAAATTTTTGGACAGTAGGGGCAATGTTGTTCTATTCCCACGAAGAGTGTCTCTTTAGTGTTCAAGTAGAGAGAAAGATTATCAAGCTCCTGTTCCAAAATACAGTGGTCCTCACTTATTCCAGTTACATCAAAACGGATTGAAACTGGCTGGAATAACCGAAATCCGAAATAAACAGCGGGACTAAAGTAAAAGTAAGAGACAAAGTATGAAATATTGAAGATAAAAAAAATTGTGAATTTAAACAAAATATATAAACAATATTATTCAATAGTTTGACATATGAACATATTTAAGAATAAAGAAAAAAAAAATAACTATTACAACTTGGGGGAAAATCTGAGATTAAAGGCTGTTTTAAGGGTATATTGTATTTTAGCGCAAACTGAATTTAACTTAGTGGTGAAAAGAGGTAACCATTTATGTTATTCTCCTCAAAAGCTCTACATAAAATGTCTGTAGTGTTCAGCGAATCTACTCATGTGGTTCAGGTGCACACCATTGTCATCATCATCGGGTGCCTGATTCGTTCAGGGTGTCAGATTGATCATTATTTTTATTAAAATTCTATTAAGTGTATTAACAATTGTTTTGATTAAATTATTGTAACACCTCCACACAAATATGAGTCATCTTTGACTGGCTTCCACATGACCCTAAAAGCTAATTGCGTCAAAATTTTACCCAATCTCCAGATTACTTAACTGGATAAAGCAGCACTCACTACCGAGGTAACCGGTGGACAGTGCTGTTTGGCCATTTTGTTCTGTTCATAACAATTTTGACCAGAATAAGCGGCTCACAGGATAAACCACTAACCGAAATAAGTGGTGACCACTGTACAGGTGAATTGCCAGTGTCTAGACTAAGTTGATTATATTAAACAAGGGGGGGGGAGGGGGTCATAACATTTTCAATGCTGCAATCCATCCTATCCTTTAAAAGCATTCATTAACAAAAGTGAACTAAAAGTTGAAATTTCGTCTTGACTTAAGACGATTTCATTTTCCATCCTCAATGAATATAGATTCTTTTTCCATCCTCAATGAATATATGCTAAAAGTCTTGGCTCCTTTTTCCAACTTAATGGAATATACATTATTTCCATAAATGCGATTAATTGTGTTTATTTTACTTAACTAGTTCTAGACTTATAAATGCAATCCATTATGTTTGATTTACTTAATAAACATTCAGTACTTGTATAAAATTCTAGTTTTGTATTGTTCTATTGTTATCGGACATCAGAACTTTGGATATAGTGAACGAACTCCAGAACAAGTGAGATAACTGCTCTTTGCCTTAAATCTCCAAAATCTCGCACTCCCTGCAGGGGTGACTTCAAATCAAATTTGCTGCTCCCCAGAGGCTCACTATAACCAAAGACATAATCATATGGTCGGGAACCTATAGTGTCATAGAGTATAAAAATGAAATATTTTTTTTTATTTAGGAGTTTGCTGAGCAGGACAGTTCCAATGTCTGTGTGTTACCCATAAGTTTTCACACATGTTACAAATTTTATAAAATTAATAATTAAATATAAAATGTTGCAGATAGTTATATTTATTGTGTATATGTTCGTTTTATAAAAGGATGTAAAGCAAGATAATATTGATACCTGATTTTTCAATGCTGAGTTATGAAAAAGGAGTTAAAGAAAAGCAGTTTACAGATGTCGCACACATAACAGTGGAATCGTCCAGCAAATTTATCAAATATATTTAAAAATGTATCTGATTTTACTTTTTCTTTTTTTCAGGAAATGTATCAATTTACTTGCAGAGAGAAGTCCTGTGTATCTGTATTGCATCATTAATGTTTAGAAAAGATAATTTGTAATGTATATACTACTTTTCTAAAATAAAATACTTTATGGCATATATAATTTGTTGAAAACTTTTACTAAAAAATTTTTTTTTCATGTTTTTTAACTTTTTGAGCATGTATCTGTGTGTGTATGAGTGAACACGATAGCTCCTAAATGGTGCATTCGATTGAGCTCAAATTTGGTATGCATCTTATAGACCATTGCCATGCAAACGTTATTGATTTTGGTGTATATATGACATAAATTTTTTACAGGGCTACAAAAAAAATTTATGGCCTATGGATAGAAATTCTTCATTTCTATCTATAGGCCTAAGTGTGTTAGTGTCTGAAGTGTGCTGGTGTCTGAATGATGCATTCAATTGAGTGCTAATTGGTTATGTATGTTATAGGTTTCAATCACATGACCTGCATAGATTTTGGTGTGCATAGAGCTGATAATTTGTTCATGGGCAGTGATCCATCTAGGATTTTTTCAGATGAGTAAAAATACTCCTTAACCTTTTTAGAAGTATTTTCTATTCCAAACAAGTAATTAAAACAACGAACATGCTAAATTTTCAAATACATAATTAAATAGCATTTGACACATAAATAATAACTGATTTTTATATCTAGGTACATAAATATCAGTTCAACAAAAACTAGTACAAAAATTGATTTTTAAAATTTAAAATCAGCAAATCATAATTATTTATCAAAATATACCTTATTTTATATGGAAAAGCAATGCGTAAAAACACATATTCCGAAATTTCTAAGGTGTGTATTCACATCTAGAGGTGTTGTTGCGATCACTGTTCACGGGGTTAAAAAAAAAAATTCTCATACATAATGGCCTACAGATGCAAATCATTTATAGTGCGCTAGTGCCTAAATGGTGCATTTTAATAAAAGTTCATAGGTCACAGTCACACAACCTGTATAGATTTCGATGTGGGTAGAGCACAGATGTTAAGTACAGTGCTACGAAATATTCTTATACATTATGGCACAAATTCTTGAAAGTGTAGTAGCATCTAAAGAGTGCTCAATTAGGTACGCGTGTTATAGGTCACTGTCTTGCACACTGTATAGATTTTAGTATGTGGAGGGCTTGCAGTTTTTTTTTTTATTTATTATATAGGGCTACAAAAAATTATTCTTATACATTGCGGCCTATACACTCAAATTATTTGAAGTACACTAGTGCCTGAATACTACATTTGATTGAGCTGATTAAATTTATTTAAATGCTTGGTAAGGATCAAGAATTCGGAAAGTCAGTGGAGTTATTCCAGTTTTTTTCTTAAGTATAAAATGAACTGCCGAAAGTAAGCTAATAATATTTTTTCACCCTCTCTGAAAACTGTCTCAAACAAAAAAAAGGTTCTATAAAGAAGCTTTTATTTTGTTTGAGATTCATAGAGGGGGAAAAGAAATCCAATGTACAATTTTAGTATGACAAATTTCAGGGAACCACGATCAGATTTGTAATTTATTAAGATTTTTTTTATGACTTTATGATAGTAAAAATTACTTTTTCATATTTTAAGATTTTCTTTTGCAAAAAAAGCAGTCATAAGTTAAACACTTATTTTAAAACTCATTAAAATTAATAAAATTCAATTTATTAATAGGAATATTGCATATTAATTCGCAAACCTTTGTGAAATAAAAAGAGGGGTTACTGAATATTTTCCCCGAAATATACTGAAATGTTACACATCTATTCACCTTTTATCTGGAAACCTTTGCAAAAAAAAATTGGAAAATATTTAAATATTTTTCCAAAATATGCAGAAACATTTATAAATACCGTACCCGCCTAGTGCAGAAACGTTCCTGCAATTTTAAAATACAAGAGCTGCCCCATATTTTAAGGTAACACTTCCGATTCTTTTTTTTTTTTTTTTTTTACAGTGTAGCTAATAATTTTAATTAACTAATTTTGTAACTTTTAAGTCTAAATGGTTTGGATTTTTCCGAGAATACCAGGCGTCACTACCTATGCTAGTAGTAAAGTGTATGTGTGGTTCCAGATAATTTTGAAAACTCTGTTGCTACACATTTGGGGAAAAAAAAAATGCAAAATAGCTACAATAGCATTCAAAATCAGATTATTTTTTAATGCTCTATTTGTTTTATATTTATGCATTTTCATTTATTTTCAAGAGTTTTTCTAGAAGTGACTTTCCTTTAATGGTTCAATTTAACAACTTATGGCAACAATGCATTCTTGTAACTGTAGTGTTTAAAATAGAATCTGAAATGAGTTATTTTTAATTTAAGTGAACAAGATTAAAAGTATTGAGTGTAGTTTTCATTATTACAGCAAAACTTGGATAACTCCATGATCAATTCAAAATTTCAACTTTGAATTATTCAAGTTTGACTATATAAATAAGAATTATTATTATTATTTTTGCAAGAAGATCGCGAGAAAATGCTCTCTGATGTTGGATAATTCCTCATTTGTTTTTCACTATTAGGATACCTATGCTTAAATTTTTATCCTGCAATTTAGTGCCAACTATTTATAAAACAATTATTTAGTTGCCAGATTCTAACCAAAGAAAAAAAAAACAGTAAATAAATAAAATAAGCGTGCAGGAAAATAAAAGGTGAAATTTTCAGCATTTGTTTTCTCCCCCCATATTTTTCTCTTGATCTGCTGCTGAGTTCAACAATGTTTCATTATACTGGAAATCGAATACTTTGTGTATTTCTAAAATGATAGGAAAAGTGTAAAATTCTCTCATTTTCTTTCTCCTTTTTAGACAGACTGCAGGTTGTCAAGCTCTGCTATAGATAATTTTTTGCTTTAGAGCTCTAATGGCATGATTATAAATGATATGTAAAAGTTTTCATTACAAATACACTCATCCTCCTATCTTTTCATGGGAAAAGAATGCTTATTTCTCTTGTTGAAATAAGTGGGGCACATGATGCGGGTGCTGTGCTAAAGGGGGTGCCAAGATCAATTATCGCTCCTTGGGAGGAGAACCCTAATTAAGGTTTGACCCCAGGTGTCGTATACAGTAGTTGCGGCTCCGGTAAGTACTAGTGTTCTTGAAACAGCTCTCAATTATTACTCACACAGAATGTTTAATTCAGACCTTTAATATTTTAATTTACTGTTGAACTGAAGAGTTATTTGTGTCTATTAAGATTATTTTAAAGTATGAGTATACTTATATCTCTAAGTACAGATTTTGAACACAAAAAGTTCAGATTCAGTGATTAAAAAAAGAAAAATCAATTTTTATTCTTGTCAGAAATATTTCTAATTTTGTTTGTCTGTGGTTGTCAGTGTCACAAAAAGTTAAGTAAATGAACTAAGCACTTTTACATGTCATCATAAGGCCACCAACAGTTATGCTGGTAATGTTACTTATTTATAAAATATGGCTACTTTTACAGAAAGATGTTCCAGTTTTTCTCTTAATTTACAGAAATAGTATTTTTAGTTATTTCCTATATTACTATTATATTTCTCCAAATGTTTAAATGTTTTTATACATATATTTAAAAATTTTAATACATTTACAAAAATATAATAGTAATAATAAAATAAATATAATACCAAACTACTTACTGGTATTATATTTATTTTATGTATTACTATTATATTTTTGTAAATTTATTAATTTTTTTAAAAGTATTTGTATAAAAAAATTTAAACATTTGGAGAAATACGATAGTAATATATGAAATAACTAAAAATACTATTTCTGTAAATTAACAGAAAAACTGCAGCAAAATGTTGCCAGAATGTAACATCTTTCTGTGTACAGAAAGTTTCTGTATACAGAAGAATTACTGGCAGCAAAAAGTTGCCAGAAAATTTCTGTATACAGGAATTTTCTGTATACAGAAGAATTACTGGCAGCAAAAAGTTGCCAGAAAATTTCTGTATACAGAAATTTTCTGTCGACAGTAATAAATGTTATTCAACAGAAAGATTCTGTAACCCTTACAGATAGTTTCTGTATACAGAAATCAACTGTAAAACGCTGCTTGGAAACGACTTTTATATGTATACGGAAAATTTCTGTAGGGAACAGAATTTTTCTGTCATATAACATACAGCTCCTGGCAACCGAAAATTTCTGCCTACAGAATATTTCTGGCAACTTTTTGCTGCCAGACTTTTTCTGTTGATTTACAGGAATATTTTTTGCAGTGTGTACCACTGGATTTAATGAGTTTATTATTCTTTGTTCCTCCTGTATTTTAAAATTTAATAAAACACATCATTGTATAACTTCAAAATACGAGTATTTAATTATATGAAAATATTTTAAGCGTGTCACAGAAGTTCTAAAATTAGAATTATATAGCTATAGCTATAAGCTATAATTAAATTAAATCTTTTATAAGAAAGAATACGCAACAGCTTGTTCGTTTCTATTCTCTCATTGTTTCTTGAATTCACAATGATTCTGAGAAATATTTGAATTTATTTAAGGGACTGGCTTAAAAACAATCATAAAAAATTCGTCATTTAAACTATACAGATTGTGAAAAAAAATGAAGGTTAATGTAAAATATTTTAGACAAAATATCAATTAGTTTACTCAAAAGTTATATTCTAGACTTCCGGGGGGAGGGGGATCAAACAATAATTATTTAGCCCTGAAGACGGAGCACTTAAGTCTTCAGCATATCTTGCACAATTACAGTTCATGTCAAACAACTTTGCAGTAAACGCTTTTTGATACAGCTTACGTTCTGCTACAGAACATTTTTATGCAGCACATGCAATTTGGAATTCTCGCGTTTGTGCTTTTGCCTCTGTCTGCTTGCTGAGTAATTAGGTCGATCGATTTTTCCTATCTTCCTCGCCATTTCTTTTCTGTAACGACTTTTGTCAGACTGGATGATTTGAGAAACGAATGAAGATGAAAATGTTGATTTCGTATGGATAGTTGTTATTTGATTTGGTTTCTGAAGTCGTAGATTCCATGCCATGTGATTGGCGTGTATTTATTTTTGATGATTTTTCATTTTTAATTATTATCTTATTAACCAGGTTCTACAGAAGCTTTTCGTTTAGATTTACTTCCGTTCCTGCAAAAAAGTTTATGATTTTCAAGCCTAATTTTTACTTTCAGATATTTATTTACTTCTTTTAAACTTTCAAAATTGTTAAAAAAAGAATGTGTTAAATATATGCTGGTCAAATTTTACTAAGAACAATATTGTGAGGTATTGTAAACTACTGTAAACTACCTGCTTTTTTATTGTATAGCATTGATACATTTTACCATTTTTAATCCAAAAATTGTCCTCTAAAAAGGGGGGGGAGTCGCTGCTTGCTGGACCTGAGATTGCGGCTGAGGTTCAGCAGGACAGTAGGACACGTCAGGAACTAAAACAAGCTTTCAACAAAATAGATAGGCCGTTCCTGAAGGTAGTATCCCATAGTATCCTGCACTAAATTAAATAAGCCTACTTCTTATGCTTAGTTACAGTTATAGCAAGTTAGTCAAGCACATTGTGCTGAAAGAACTATAGCACAATAGGCAACAGCTTTTGAAATTTTCCAGTGTGTGATTTTAGATGACAAAGTATTTAATTTTTCTTATGCAATAAGTTTATTACGCAGCATGGACTGTAACACACACACGCACGCACACGCATACGTATTATATAATTAATGAATTATTTGCGTTAAAGTGTAATATCATGTTTTACTCTAAATCTGTACTGATTTTATAAATTCGCATTTTCCATTTCAAATCACCTTAAAATGTATTCTTTACAGTCTCAAAATGTTTTATATATATATATACTAGCTGAAGTACCCGTTCTTCGCACGGGAATGAATGGACTTTTTGATATTACGATTTGTGGTGATTACTATTCATTGTAATAAACAGATATAGCAAAATGGATATCGCGTTATATTGTGTTCAATAATCATGCATACCGAATTTCAAGGCAATCGTTTGTACGGTGCAGAAGGCGATGCGACGTAGCGCAATCTAGTGGCGAGTTTTAGCAAAACGGATACGGCGAAAATATTCTTCGCATTCAGATATCGATGTATACGAATTTTCATGACGATCGGCTGAATAGTCCTGAAGTTCATGTGTGGACGCAACATCGAGTGGCAAGTTATAGGAAAATGGATAGCGCCAAACTCATCCCCGTGTTCAAATATCTATGTATACCTATTTTCATAGTGCTCAGTTAACCATCTAGTGATTAATTAAAGTAATGATTTGCTACAGCGCCGTCAAGTGGCGAGTTGTAGCAAAATAGATAACGCCAAAATATTCTCATTGTTGAAATAGCTATGTATACTGATTTTCATAGCGACCGTTTGAATGGTCAGGAATTTGGCCTGCTGCTGGGTCATCTAGTGCCGAGTTATAACAATAATGCATTGCAGTGCCATCTAATGGTGAGTAACATCAAAAGGAACACAGTTAGAAAATATTTTTTGTGCTCAAATGTGTAAGTATAAAAAATTTTATGCCGATCAGTCGAACGGTATAGAGGTTGATGCGTTGCAGCGCCATTTAGCGGCAAGTTACAGCAAAATGGATAGTGAAAAATATTCTACGTGTTCTAATATCCGCGTGTACCAAATTTCATCGAAATGGGTTGGACGTAATTCGCATAGCAAACGGCTAAACGGAAAAGAATTCGACGGTCTGCTGCGCCACCTAGTGGCAAGTTAGAGGAAAACGTATAGCATAAAAACCTTCTCCATGATAAAAGACTTAGGTGAACCAAATTTCATGGTGATCAGTTAACGGTGCTGAGTTTTTCAACCTCCTACACACATACCAACATTCATTTTTATCTATCACCAGTCTTATTATATATACCAGTCTCAAGTAAAATCCAGTTTCAAATCTAAGCCTCGCCAAAGTGCCAGCATACGCTATTTTGCAAGAGTTTTTTCAGGGAATCATTCGAAGCATTGACTTAGCAGCAATAAAAATGGGAAATGGTTTGATCGCTAGGCATTTTTTTGAAAAGTGCAATCCCTTAATACAGCCTCATTTTTTAAATTATCAACTATAACATGTTTTATTCATCGTTACCTCGATGTACTAAATGCGAAGATTTCAATTTTCTGAAATTTGACGGATTTCCCCCAAGTTAAATCAATGTACTGAATTGGCGAGAATTCTGAAGCTACATCGCTTGAAATTCCCTAATAACTGCATTATTTCTGCACGGATAGTTAAAATTTAATGCTGTATTCTAAGAAAACCTATACACTTGTTTTCAAAAATGCTATTCCCTTAAGCTCTCAGTAAATTGCGCGAAAAAGCCTAAAACTGTGCAAACCGCTAGAACTCACTTTCTAAAAATCGGCCTATCAGCCATTTTATTTTTCGCCAAACTAAAAAAAATTACATATTAGTCTCGGAAATCTTCGATCCTCATTGTTTTGCGTATAAAACTTTTCATTCCTGCTCTCATTTCTTATGCGCACACGATATTATAATTAAAAAAATAACCTTACAAATATAAACTAAAAAAATCATTATTATTCTTTTATTTTCACTTTAAGAATTTAAAACATTTTATTCGGCAAAAACGCCACACATGGCAACCAAGATGCTTATTTCACACTTTCACTACAGGGGTTACAATTACATAAAGCTTTCTGCGTGGAGAACATAAAAATCTCTTAAATTCCGGGAACGTGTGGACTTTCAAAGTTTTAAAGTGGACTATCATTTATTCTATATTATTTTACATATATCTGTGTAAAATTTCAGGCTGACAGGTCCATTTTTGTGGAATTGTATACTACCCAAATCAACAAATTGACAAACAGAATTTCATTTTTATTTATAAGATAACCTACGCTTGTTTTTAAAAATACCCTCTCATTAAATTGCGCTAAGCGCTAGAATCATAGAAAATCTGACACACTTTCAGATTTTAAATACGCACTAAAGTGCTATATATAAAAAGAGTTATAATCCATAGGTCTTCAATATTTTCGTTCCTTATTTTATTAAGTTGGAAAGTGTATCATTATTCATGAGTGTGATTAAACAAAATTAAAATTGATATTTCTAACATCCTTTTTTCTGGATGTAATATATTAGAAATAGATGCAATAAAGCTGCTCAGAAAAATGCACAATTCCAACTGAATGAAAATTTCAAAAACTTATACGCAGGTGTATTCATAACCCAAATAGCAGACTATTAAATTACGATAAATAGCGCCAAGCGTTAGAATCCTCCTCAAAATCGCACATCAACCCCATTTATTTTTCGCCCAATTAAAAAGTTGCACATTTATTTTCGGAAAATTACCAAATTCTATTTTTCTTTTGAGTATAAATCATTTCATTCCCGCTATGATTTCACATGCACACGATATTTTAATTTAAAAACAACCTTACAAATAATCTAGTCAAAATAAAAAAAATCGTTATTCTTTTATTTTTACTTCAAGAGTCTGAATCATTTAATGAACTGCCGAATGTGGCAACCTAGATAAGCTTAATTGTCGCTTAATGCACTGTGGGGTTACAAATACGAAATGGCGGAAAGCAAAAATTAGCCTTTTCCGATACGTTTTTATCGATATTTCCTAAAATAGTTCGAATTTTGAAAAAATCGCTTCGAGGTGAGTCGGGACCTGTCATGGAGAATTTCCGTTCAAAAATTGGTAGGTCTACGATCACCCGTTTGCGAGCTACGCGAGACACAGACAAACAAACAGTTTACACATTGTTTTATTAATATAGATACCAGTCTCAAATAAAATCCAGTTTCAAATCTAAGCCTCGCCAAAGTGCCAATATACGCCATTTTGCAAGAGTTTTTTTATGGGAATCATTCGAAGCATTGACTTAGCAGTAATCAAAATGGGAAATGGTGCGACCGCCAGGCATTTTTTTGAAAAGTGGAATCCCTTAATACAGCCTCATTTTTTAAAATATCAACTATAACATGTTTTATTCATCGTTACTCCGATGTACTATATGCGAAGATTTCAATTTTCTGAAATTTGGCGGAATTCCCCCAACTAAAATCAATGCACTCAATTGGCGAGAATTCTGAAGATAGATCACTTGAAATCCCTTAATAACTGCATTATTTCCGCACGGATCATTAAAATTTAAGGCTGTATTCTAATAAAACCTTTGCACTTGTTTTCAAAAATCCGTTTCCTTAAGCTCTCAGTAAATTGCGCCAAGCCGGAAACAGTGCAAACCGCTAGAAGTCACTTTCTCGGCATTTGAGCCATTTTATTTTTTCGCCAAACTAAAAAATTTTAACATATTAGCCTCGGAAATCTTCAATTCTTATTGTTTTGCGTATAAAACATTTCATTCCTGCTCCGATTTCCCACGCACACGATATTATAATTTAAAAAAAATAACCTTACGAATATAAACTAACAAAAAAAAAATCATTATTATTCTTTTATTTTTACTTTGAGAATTTAAAACATTTTATTCAGCAAAATCGCCACACATGGCAACCACGATCCTTATTTCACACTTTTTTCACTACAAGGGTTACAATTACGGAAAGCTTTTTGCGTGGAGAACATAAAAAATCTCTTAAATTCCGGGAACGGGTGGACTTTCAAAGTTTTAAAGTGGACTATCATTTATTCTATATTATTTTACATATCTGTGCAAAATTTCAGGCTGATAGGTCCATTTTTGTGGATTTGTATACGAATCAAATCCACAAACAAACAAACAAACAGAATTTCATTTTTATTTATAAGGATATCCTTATAAATAAAAATGAAATTCTGTTTGTTTGTGGATTTGATTCGTATACAAATCCACAAATTGGACCAATCAGCCTGAAATTTTGCACAGATATGTAAAATAATATAGAATAAATCACAGTCCACTTTAAATATTTGAAAGTCCACCCGTTCCCAGAATTTAAGAGATTTTTTTATGTTCTCCACGCAAAAAGTTTTCCGTAATTGTAACCCCTGTAGTCAAAAAAGTGTGAAATAAGGATCGTGGTTGCCATGTGTGGCGATTTTGCCGAATAAAATGATTTAAATTCTCAAAGTAAAAATAAAAGAATAATAATGATTTTTTTTTGTTAGTTTATATTTGTAAGATTATTATTTTTTTATTATAATATCGTGTGCATGGGAAATCGGAGCAGGAATGAAATGTTTTATACGCAAAACAATAAGAATTGAAGATTTCCGAGGCTAATAGGTAAATTTTTTTAGTTTGGCGAAAAAATTAAATGGCTCAAATGCCGATTTTGAGAAAGTGAATTCTAGCGGTTTGCACAGATTTCGGCTTGGCGCAATTTATTGAGAGCTCAAGGAAATAGATTTTTGAAAACAAGTGCAAAGGTTTTATTAGAATACAGCGTTAAATTTTAATAATCCGTGAAGAAATCATGCAGTTATTAAGGGATTTCAAGCGATCTATCTCCAGAATTCTCGCCAAATGAGTACATTGATTTAAGTTGGGGGAATTCCACCAAATTTCAGAAAATTGAAATCTTCTCATTTAGTACATCGGAGTAACGATGAATAAAACATGTTATAGTTGATAATTTTAAAAAATTCGGCTGTATTAAAGTATTCCACTTTTCAAATAAAGGCTTGCTTTACTTTTTCGCGGTCGAACGATTTCCCATATTGATTGCTGCTAAGTCAATGCTTCGAATTATTTCCTGAAAAAATGCTTGCAAAATGGCGTATGTTGGCACTTTGGCGAGGCTTAGATTTGAAACTGGATTTTACTTGAGACTGGTATATATAATAAGACTGCTGATAGATAAAAATGAATGTTGGTATGTGTGTATGAGGTTGAAAAACTCCAGCACCGTTTGACTGATCACCATGAAATTCGGTTCACCTAAGTCAGAGGTTCCCAAACTGTGTGCCGCGGCACCCTGGGGTGCCGTGGAGATAATCAAGAAAAGTCTAAGTTTTGGGGGAGCATAATCAAAAAAATTCCTCTGAACCGATATATCATAAAAAGCTTTGCCAATCCGATGATCAAAGTAGGCGAAACAAAAATATTTTAGTCAAGTTCGAGAGAGTTCGGTGTCCAGTCGCCTCTATTTTACAGGAACTCCCTGAAATATGGTTAGGGGGGGGGGATTAAGCCTGACAAGGGTGCCACGAAGTGTTTTTAGCCTTACAAGGCTGCCGCGAAGTGTTTTTAGCCTGACAAGGGTGCCACGGGGGAAAAAAGTTTGGGAGCCCCTGACCTAAATCTTTTATCATGGAGAAGCATATTATGCTATCCGTTTTCCTCTAACTTGCCACCAGGTGGCGCAGCAGAACGTCGAATTCTATTCCGTTTAGCCGTTTACTATGCGAATATCGTCCAACCGATTTCGATGAAATTTGTTACACGCGGATATTCGAACACGGAGAATATTTTTCAGTATCCATTTTGCTGTAATTTGCCGCTATATGGCGCTGCAACGCATCAAATTCTATACCGTTTGACTGATCGGCATAAAATTTCTTATACTTACACATTTCAGCACGAAGAATATATTCTAACTGTGTTCCTTTTGATGTTACTCACCACTAGATGGCACTGCAAAGCATTATTATTTTAACTCGCCACTAGATGACGCTGCAGCAGACCAAATTCTTGACCATTCAAACGGTCGCTATGAAAATCAGTATACATAGCTATTTGAAGAATGAGAATATTTTGGCGTTATCCATTTTGCTATAACTCGCCACTTGACGGCGCTGTAGCAAATCATTACTTTAAATAACCACTAGATCGCGTTGCAGTGTATCACTTCTTGCCTGTGCAACTATCGCTATAAAAATAGGTATAAATAGATATGTGAACACGGGGAAGAGTTTCGCGTTAGATGTTGCGTCAACACATGAACTTCAGGGCTGTCCAGGCGATCGTCCTTTAATTTCGTATTCATCGATATCTGAATGCGAAGAAAATTTTCGCCGTATTCGTTTTGCTAAAATTCGCCACTAGATTGCGCTACGTCGCATGGCCTTCTGCACCGTACAAACGATTGCCTTGAAATTCGGTATGCATGGTTATTGAACACAATATAATGCGATATCCATTTTGCTATATCTCTTTTTTACAATAAATAGTAATCACCACAAATCGTAATATTAGAAAGTCCATTCATTCCCGTGCGAAGAACAGGTACTTCAGCTAGTCTTATAAATAAAAATGAAATTCTGTTTGTTTGTTTGTTTGTGGATTTGATTTGTATACAAATCCACAAAAATGGACCTATCAGCCTGAAATTTTGCACAGATATGTAAAATAATATAGAATAAATCATAGTCCACTTTGAAACTTTGAAAGTCCACCCGTTCCCGGAATTTAAGAGATTTTTTATGTTCTCCACGCAAAAAGCTTTCCGTAATTGTAACCCCTGTAGTCAAAAAAGTGTGAAATAAGCATCGTGGTTGCCTTGTGTGGCGATTTTGCCGAATAAAATGTTTTAAATTCTCAAAGTAAAAATAAAAGAATAATAAAGATTTTTTTTGTTAGTTTATATTTGTAAGATTGTTATTTTTTTATTATAATATCGTGTGCATGGGAAATCAGAGCAGGAATGAAATGTTTTATACGCAAAACAATAAGAATTGAAGATTTCCGAGGCTAATATGTAAAATTTTTTAGTTTCGTGAAAAAATAAAATGGCTCAAATGCCGATTTTGAGAAAGTGAGTTCTAGCGGTTTGCACAGATTTCAGCTTGGCGCAATTTATTGAGAGCTTAAGGAAATAGATTTTTGAAAACAAGTGCAAAGGTTTTATTAGAATACAGCGTTAAATTTTAATGATCCATGAAGAGATAATGCAGTTATTAAGGGATTTCAAGCGATCTATCTTCAGAATTCTCGCCAATTGAGTACATTGATTTAAGTTAGGGGAATTCCGCCAAATTTCAGAAAATTGAAATCTTCTCATTTAGTACATCGGAGTAACGATGAATAAAACACGTTATAGTTGATAATTTTAAAAAATTCGGCTGTATTAAGGGATTACACTTTTCAAATAAATGCGTGCTTTTTTTGGCGGTCGAACCATTTCCTATATTGATTGCTGCTAAGTCAATGCTTCGAATGATTCCCTGAAAAAACTCTTGCAAAATGGCGTATGTTGGCACTTTGGCGAGGCTTAGATTTGAAACTGGATTTTATTTGAGACTGGTATATATAATGACACTGGTTATAGATAAAAATGAATGTTGGTACGTGTGTATGAAGTTGAAAAACTCCAGCACCGTTTGATCGATCACCATGAAATTTGGTTCACCTAAGTCTTTTATCATGGAGAAGGTTTTTATGCTATCCGTTTTCCTCTAACTTGCCACTTGATGCCGCAGCACAACTTCGAATTCTATTCCATTTAACAGTTTGCTATGCGAATATCGTCCAACCGATTTCGATGAAATTTGGTACACGCAAATATTAGAACACGGAGAATATTTTTCACTATTCATTTTGCTGTAACTTGCCGCTGAATGGCGCTGCAACGCATGAACTTCTATACCGTTCGACCGATCGGCATAAAATGTTTTATACTTACACATGTGAGCACGAAGAATATATCCTAATGGCGTTCCTTTTGATGTTACTCACCACTAGATGACACTGCAATGCATTATTATTTTAACTCGCCACTAGATGACGCTGCAGCATGCCAAATTCCTGACCATTCAAATAGTCGATATGCAATTAGTATATAGCTATTTGGAAAATGAGAATATTTTGGCGTTATCCATTTTGCTATAACTCGCCACTTGACGGCGCTGTAGCAAATCATTAACCACTAGATGGCCCTGCAGTGTATCACTTCTTGACTGTGCAAATGATCGCTATGAAAATAGGTATACATAGATATTTGAACACGGGGATGAGTTTGGCGCTATCCATTTTCCTATAGCTTACCACTAGATGTCGCGTCAACACATGAACTTCAGGACTGTCCAGGCGATCTTCATGAAAATTCGTATACATCGATGTCTGAATGCGAAGAATATTTTCGCCGTATCCGTTTTGCTAAAACTCGCCACTAGATTGCGCTACGCAGCATGGCCTTGTGCACCGTACAAACGATTGCCTTGAAATTCGGTATGCATGATTATTGGACACAATACAACGCGATATCCATTTTACTATATCTGTTTATTACAATGAATAGTAATCACCACAAATCGTAATATCAAAAAGTCCATTCATTCCCGTGCGAAGAACGGGTACTTCAGCTAGTATAAATATATATATATAAACAATATACAGGATTAGCAAGAAATAAGTTGTACACTTCATAGGAATACGCTCTAGAATACGTTATATTGCCCAAATGAAACAAAATTTGAACTACTGGCAATTGAAATGATGCGTTTTGCATTTAGTAAATAAAAATTTTAGTACAAAAATTTACCAATGGATGGCGCGATAGCAAATATACAATTTATTTACATGTATTGCAAATGCGCCATGTCATTTGCGTTACAGTGCGTGCCAATTAGCATTATTCTTCGGATAAAAGGACGACGGATTCTGCAGGAGCGTTAATTACTTCTCCTGAACATCAGAAAAAGCGCTACTGTTAAAATTGTTCTGCCTGAGCCAGCAGAGCTCCGTTGCAGCTTTAAAAGAATTCCGTTGTATGAAGCAGATACGAAGGGGCCATATGTTCTACGGAAGATGATACGAAATTTTGAAAGAACTGGGCAACTCGGCAGTCTTCCTTGCGGACAATGATAGCCAATCCTATCTTCTAGCGTCGGAAATGTGACTACATCTGTCGCTGAAGATAGTAGTCAGTCGCCGCATGATAGTGTGAGCGCACCAGCTGTATCCCTCGTAGTGGGTATGCCGTATTCCACTGCACGGGAAATTTTACGGTGGATTTTGCATTTTTATCCATATAAAATCAAGCCTGCGCACCAACTCCAGGTCGGTTACTCTGAGGTTCGCAAAACATTTGCAGTTCATCTCTAATTTTAGTTGATGATCATGGAACATGGAGTGACGAAGTCCATTTTTACCTCAATGAGCAAGTTAATATTTATAATTGCCGAATTTGGGCAGTGGAAAACCCACGGGCTATCCAGAAACATACCTTGCATCCTGAAAAAGTGACAGTATGATGTGGTTTTACGGCTATCTTTATCAGTGGATCGTATTGTTTGAGAAGATAACTGCAAATGGAATCTAAACATGTTCCGTTGCAGGACAACAGTACCGTGATATGATGAGTAATTTCGTAATCCCGCAACTTCAACAGCATGGATGCCTTCAGGACATCATTCTCATGCACGATGGTGCACTTTCTCACATTACGTCGTGTACAGAAACTGCTAAAACAGCATTTCACAGAATCAGGTGTAATCAGTCGTTATAGCATGCCCTGCTCGTTCAAATGATATCACCCATGCGACTTTTGGTTTTAGAATTTCCTGAAGGACAAGATCTATGGTCAAGGCCAGCGTCTGTGCCAGATCTGAAGGACAGCATTCGTCGCCATGATTTTGATATTCCTGCTGATTCGCTCCGGTCAGCTGTGGAATATATGGCTTCTACGATTAGAACACATTGCTGGACGTGAAGGGAGACATATCATGCAGTTTCGAGAAGTAAGGCGAGTTTCATCGTCGGAAGTTCTAACTGGAAGCTTGAGCTCAACGGACTTCTAGTTTTTTTATATTATTTTACATTTATAAAGCATATAAAATACGTTTGTGTGTATTGCAGTGCCATCTATCGGCTTAATGCTGTACTAAAAGTTTTTCTTTTAAAAATGACAAGCGGGTCATCTGAATTAACCGTAGTTCAAATTTTATCTGATCTGGTCCAACCAATAGATTCTATTCTAGAGACCTCTGAAGTGGGCAACTTATTTCTTCCTAACTCTGTACATATAGTATATATATATATATATATATATATATAGAGAGAGAGAGAGAGAGAGAGTGAGAGAGAGAGAGAGAGACGATAAACTCCATTGTCACCCAGTAATTTCTGAAGGGCATTTTAAAAACTAGCTGTAGTCATAGCTGTAGTCATAAACGAGGGATCTTGGTATAATAAAATTGCCATGTGCTAGGAAAGAAAAACGCTTACAGTGACACCTGGCGTATAAATGGGGAGTTAGCGCTTTTATCACAAAAACGGCACGCGATACGGGTGGGGGGAAATGAATTACAAAGTCTTTGAGCATCATCGATTTAGTACGAGAAGACACCTTGCGTACACAGTAGACAACGTAAAATGCGAAGTGTAAAAGCGTTAAATTATACTTGCGACAACTTGTAACCAGTCATGTTCTCAATGTGCAGCAGGAATTGCCGTCTAGAGTTCAGATGTGCCTTTTGCTGACAGGCAAATAGGCCTGTATATATATATGGGCCTGTATATATATATGGCCTGTATATATATGGCCTGTATATATATATATATGGCCTGTATATATATATGGCCTGCTGACAGGCCTGTATATATATATATATATATATATATATATATATATATATATATATAATATATATAGAAAATTAAATAGAAAACACCCCCCAAGCCAGTCATTGTTAATACAACAAAAAATTACAAAAGAATGTAAAATGCATTGTCCTCTTCAGAGGGGGAAATGCACAATAGTACATCATAGGTTTCGAACTCACAGCCTGAGATTTTGCCCAGGTATTGTATTGTTTTCAAGACTGTAGTTTGGAAAGATTGATTGAAAAGTATTAAAACAGTTTACGTATATTTGTAAAAGTGTACAATATTAACTGTAACAGGCAAATCTCAGAGGTGTGACTCCCCCTTACCTATGGGATAATGTTCATTATATATATATATATATATATAATGAACATTTCATACATAACCCGCAAGCATAAACAGGAAATTTCACTTGTTCTAAAATACTTTATTGAGAGAGTTTAAATACATATAGTAACTATACAACAGCACATCTTGCTGCCATGAACTTAGTTGACGGGTAGGCACAATCACCGTCCGCAGGGCAGTGAACGGTGAACGGCACTGCTTGTGCCATGGCAGTCGACGCTGGTGGCTGGGCGGGTAGAGGAGTAACCTTTATCTCTTCCCAGCGGAGTCGTTTACATTAACAGGTATGTTGATGCATGTTATATAATTATATTAACACATCAAATTAGATTACTCGGACAAGAGTTGACATCAAAAATCCCTTTTCCAACCGTTCCCGAGGTTAAAGTTCACGAGGTCCTGTCGAATGGCCTATGCATGCTGCATATATTGGCTAACCCAGTTATGGCTAAACACAGAAATCCCATATCTTGTTAGGAATTTTAGGTGTCCTTGATACTGGAATTTGAGGAAAGGTCTATCAATTCTCCAATATTGTTTTTAAGTCACCCGCAATACTTTTATTCTTTAAAATGAAACTTGCTTCACCCACGTAATTTCAAAGGAATTTGCACATTGTATGCATTTTGCACAGTTAAATCTCAAAATAAAAATCAATCATCTTTAATCGCACGCAAACTACCCTAGCAGCAATCTTTCCTCGGGCTTTACCAGGCCTATGATTGGTGCATCGGCTATTCATCGGCTAATCATTACTGATCATCCTTAATTTTTCGTATGTTCATCTTTTCCCGATGATCGAATCTTTACACTGAGATCTGATAGGCGCTTTCAAGATTGCGAAGGGTAAAGCGAGCAAACAGGTTTATATGGGTCTTTCTACCAAGTAGCTGAAAGGCTCGATATCTCCGTTCCTTCATTAATGTGCAAAGAGCATCATTTGCACACTATATGTTTGTTTAAGGTTGCTGATTGGCTAAGCTATTACGCGGGAAGACAAGACAGGCGACAAAATGCTGAATCATGTTGTCCTCTTCCTGCTCTTAGCTTTGTCGTGTTCTCCTGTATGTATCTGTCTTGTGCTAGCTAAAAGGGCACCCTGCCTTAGTCAATCTCTGTCAAAGAGGGGAGACAAGGAATAATTTTGAAACAAAATTTGTCAGCAACTAAAAATTCTGGAAGTTTCCTGAAAAAGTGCGAAATTAATATATATATATATATATATATATATATAAGAAATTTTCCTTTGTTTAAATTTTTAATGACATTTCATTCAAAAACTTGCATTCTTCCCTAGAACAGCCTTGAAGAAAAAGATATTAGTTATAAAATTATATATGCATATGAAAGTACATGAATTAGTTGATACAATAAAAGAAATAAACAAGCTAATATGCAAATCAACGATATATGTGCCAATTTTTATCGATTGCTCAGTTTAAAAGTTTTTCCAAAGGTCATAGGCTTCATAAAAAGTGGATATTTTTTAATATTTTGTAAGCATACACTTTTTGTGCAAATTATATACAGTTTTTATGCATACTAAAAAGTGAATATTCTATATTGTCAAAAATTGTGCCCAAAAGTGTATACTTTTCAAAGTATTCAAAATATTCACTTTATATGCAAATTGTTTGCACAAGAAGTGCAAACATTTTCTAGCTGGGATTTAAGCAGTATGAACAGTTTTCGCAAAATCTCAAAATCTAATCCAAATTTTAAGAAACTTTAGGGGGCATAGTTTAAATTGTACGACCACCTATCGTGTCACTAAATTTTGCTTTATTCACTTAAGTCGTATGTGATGCGCCGACCAAAATTTACGCAGTTTGAAACGATTTTCAGAAAAAATCTCAAAATCTATTTTTTTTTTTTTTAATCCGACGATTATAGCTTAAGGTGAGTGATTGCCTATCATGTCAGTAATTTTCATTCCTTTCGCTTTAGTCACTTTTACTTAATGTGCGAACAAAAATTTACGCAGTTTGAAACAATCTTCGGAAAATCTCAAAATCTATAGAGAGATTTTTAAAATATTCATTATAATTAATATTTTTAAAAATTCAAAGCCTATACTTTAAGTTAAGTGACCACCTATCATGTCAACAAATTTTATTTAATCAGTCAGTTTTACGTGATGTGCGAATAAGAAAAGACAGAACGACAGACAGAAAAACTTTTTTTTTTTTTTAACGGCCGTACACAGGTCCCAAATGCTTAAAACGGATAGAAATCGCAAAATCTTTTTAATTTTGAGTAGTGTACAGGAAATGTCTATTTTTATTTAATTAGAAACTTAAATATTCCAATTCCGAACTTGAAGCAGCAATCACATCAAATTTTAGTCTCGCCAATAACGAGTCAGACCCCCGTCTAGTGGTTAGAATTCCCGGCTACCAAGCGTTAGTTCTCCAGTTCGAAACAAGTTTCAGAAGCTTGAAAAATGAAGTACAGATGGCAGCATTAAAATTCAAAGAGAAGAGGAAGAAGTTCGAATTTGCTTTTTTTTTTTACTTTTAAAAAATTTTATCTAGCTGGGATATACCCCAATTTTTATCGATTGTTCAGTTTAAAACTTTTATCAAAGGTCATAGGCTTCACATCCTAAGTTGCAAGGTGTTTGCTCTTCCGAGATGAATATAACCCCAATCGCATCGGCTTTACAACGGCTCTGCGCCCAATTTTCCCCCCTTGCCGGTGATCCAACCCTACTATTCGGGAGAGGACATGCCCAAGCAAAATCCGAGATAAGAGCCCCCGACGCGATGAAGAACCTTGCATGGCGCGCGCTGCGCTTCCTCCCTGTCCGATCATCGGCATTTCAGGAACCGATGACCGTTTGCTACTAGGGTATGGCGCAATTAACATATACCATAGCTAAATTCTTAAAGCTTTATTAAAAGCAATAAAGAAGCAAAGGGATTTTACAGATTCGAAGTGGCAAAAGCGCAAACCTTAACGATAAAGGGCCATGTTAGCCCAGCGGTTAAAGCGTTAAAATCAGAAGATTGCGGGTTCAATTCCGACATACCACTAAAGACCACCGTGTACGTGCACATTAAACTCTTGGTTCCGAAAGTCTTCTCCGCAGTCGCTTGCAGTTTCCGAGGGGTGCCACTATTCAGAAGTCCCGCACTTTCTAATGAGGATCTAAGTTGTGGAGGGAAACTCCTGGAATGACATATGTAGCTCTAAAAGACACATTAAGTGACGAGAGCTGTTCTGTCCTGGCAAACAAACAAACCTTAGCAATACATTCATACTTCCTTAATCGTATTTTTACAAAACGTTCTCTTATTTATTTACCTTGCCATTTGGATTTATAAAATATATCATCAGCAATTTGTATCGTTATTAGTTGCTAGGTTTACATAAATATTTCCAAATTACATAAATTCTAAACTTAAAATTGTTTGCACTAAATAATTACATTTTCTTTTATTAGATGAAAATCCAACTATGATATTTCAAAATTATAATGGGATGAAAACCTAACAAAATACTTAGATAATTTATTGTAAAGAAAATAAAATATACTAAACAACAAATATTGGATGCGATGGAAAAAATCTGATGTGTATAATTTAAAATTTCAGATATTCTTCCCAGTTCCCTATATTTAGAACATTTTAAAGTTTTAATAAGATGCGTGCTTTGTTTTGTTAAAAAATTCTTTTAATTGTTCAACTTTTAGTGGTTTCATACAATTACTGCAATATGGTTGTTTTCTTGATTTCTTAATGGCTGGTAATACGAACAAAATGACATAATTAAAATTTATGAAGCGTAAGAAAATGATATAATGCTTATAACTTTTACTCTTTTCTTCAAAGAAAGATAATATTTTTAAGAATGTCACTTTCGGTAATGTTCTATGATCTATTTCAGTACCACCCTCACACCGATACGCACACATTAATTAAAGTAAACATATTAAAGAGAAAAAAATTCAAGGAACAGATGTTTATGAAATATTTTATCCACTTGACACTTATCAAAAATTTAAGCAGTAATAAAAGTATCAAATTAAATAAGAGCGAAATTAACTGACATTTTCTAGGCATTTAATTTAGACGTAGCAGAAATTCACTGAATTTAAATATCACTTTCATAAACAAGCTATCATATTACTGTCAGCATAATAACACCCTTGTTGTATTTTACACTACCTGTCATTTCAACTTGACAGTTGAATTACCCAATCTTGTACCATTTTCTTTTCAATAGATTCAATGCAATAAATGTGAAACAAAAACTACCTTTTTTGTTTTAAATGATACAGTTATTTTTGTATCAGAAATCTCCTTTATTGTAGATAAAAGTATTTAATAAATAGTGTAAAGTGTATAAATGAATGGTTTACTTGATTTTGAGGCATGGATTAAATTTTCTTACAAAATATGAGATGGGATATGTAATTTATTTTGTGGTTTTTTGTACTCTGTAAATAAACTGCTGGAGTCTTTTGTTGTCGTTGTTTTTAATTTGGTTCTCTTGCTATTTTATACAAATCATTATTTAATTGGATTTTCTTCTGAATTGCTACATTTTACATATGTATGTATGTATGTATATATGTAGGGTGTCCCCTAAACACTGACCTACCCCTTTATTCCTTAAATATTGATCATAGACATACACAATATATTAAAGTGAAAAAAAGATACATAATTCTATAGTATCGATTAAATTTTCAGGCAATTTATTCTAAGGCGAGTTTGAATTTTTATACTACCCAAGTACAAAAAAATTACCAATTAGTCAAATGTGTCCCATGCATTAATCACGCAGCTTACAATGTTTCAGCCTTTCATCATAAAAAATATGGGATATAAGAAAATGAATATATGTTGACTTAAACCAATTTTCAGTGGATCTCTATACGGGAAAGTACGTATAAATGATTGCATTTCAGGGGTAGTACGCAAAGGAGGAAACAGTGATTGCATAAATGCAGAATACTTCTGCTATTAGTGTTATTGTATTACTGATAGCTCCACACCAAATTTGTTTCAACATATTCCCGAGTCTTTTATAATGAAGGACTGAAAGTTTGTTCATCATCTTATTAATGTCTGGTGCGCATTTTGCTAACTGGGAATATTTTTGACCGAGGCTGTGTAAAAGAGATAAATACTACTAATAATAACTATTTAAGATTATTTTTTCATTTTTAATTATTAAATCTCTAAATAATACAAATAACCATTTAGGATGTTTTTTTTTTCAAACGTTCGATAATCTAATTTGCTTTGAAGTACATCCCAAAATGTTCTTTATTCTTACACCATCTTATAAAAGTAATCGAATGTCTGACAAATTTACTGTGTTAATGTGTTCGGTCTTATGTTTATTGTTTTACGTAAAAAATAAATCATAGTCCAATAACAACTTCTAGTATTTCTTTTGAGTTATATGCTTTTTGAAAAATGAATCCGTAATCAACCGAAGTAAATAAGAAATGCAGTTTAGACTAGAATAGTTTTTTTTGTATATTTTTATACTAAATATTTAACTTAAATGTTGATAAAATATATGAACATAATTTTTTTGACTATTTGCATCACACCTTTGTTATACAAAAATGATCAAAATTTGGCCCCAAATTTTCTTTTCGTTGATCCTTTCATTAGCACTAGAACCGCGGCGTTTCAGATAAACCTAAAACCGCAAGTTGGGTCAAATTGACCCAACTTGCAAAATTCATGTTGTAATGCAGTAATAATGTTATATTTCAACGGTAATGATATTAGTTCAATCTTAACATTCCTATTAAGTTTAATATTACATTAAAAGTACAAAAATATTGTTGCTATAATTCTTATTGGAACCACGTCGCTTGAGATAGGTATACCTAAAACCGCGATATGGGTCAAATTGACCCGACATGTAAAATTCACGTTGCAATGAAAATGACATAATGGTATGCTATTATACCATTTATTATGTTATTACCGTTCATTTTATGAATGATAATGATATTTATTTAATTTGAACTTCGGATTCCAGACTTGTGGGAAGTTTTGGGTCAAAACGACCAAAAAACGATCAAAACGATATCAGGTATACATATTAAAAACAAAAAACTGATAAAAGTTACGAGCTTAATTCTTTTACAGATAATTAATAACATAAAGTTAGGAAAAGTCACGATTATTTAAAAAATTCCGTTCGTAAATTTTTGAAAAAAACGGAATCAAATCTAGTTTTGGGTCAAAATGACCCATCCCGCGGTTCTAGTATTAGAACTTATAACACAGTGTGTGGATGTGCGCTTGTTTTGGCGGGGAAGAGGGGGATAAATCTGGAGCGATGACTATGGCATATATTCACGCTTCGCCCCTGTAATACCGTAATAAAGTACTCTTTGTCACAAAGACTACTTTATTACGGTATGTAAAATATGTTCGATATAAAAACATGGTAAATAGAAGTAAAGATGCATGATGGATTTTTTAAGCATTACATGTTACAGTGACATGTTTTAGCTTGATGCAGTTCACACTTCATGAAAATGTAAGTAACTTTTAAATTATTTACTGAGGTTTCTTTTCTTTTTTAATAAAAGAAATTTTTATAAAATACGTGTTTGTATACTGACCTTGGTGACTGGACCCGGTGATTAACCCTGATAAATAAAAATATTCTATATTTCTTTTAAAAAACTGTAACAACACACATTAACCCTTACGGGAAAAATTAATGCTTATAATTATGAAAAGAATTCAGTGAAATAAAACAAAGCATTTCTTTACGTCAAGTAGAACACAAAACATGTCTTTCGGTTTGAACTGAAGTAAAAATATTTGATGCACTGCTCAACATAAAATTTTAAAAAGTGAAAATTTGTTCATTTTATTTATTTCTCACTGTTTAAAGTACAGTCAACTAAAATCAACTAAAAATAAATAATATATTCTATTTTGTTATCTCTGGAATCAATCTACTGACCTTTAGAATGAGAGATTGTTGCTCTTGTGCAACAATCTCTCATTCTGGTAGGTATCTAAAAATTAAATATATATATATATATATATATATATATATTTATATTTACCTTTGTAATGGGAATTTTTTTCTCATGACATTTACAAAGTACTCACGTACATCACATATTTCATCATTGCATGTTTAAATGATTTACCCAAAAGAAACGTTCAACGAGTTGTTCAGGGAAGCCATTTGTAGTAGAAATGACTGTCTACCAAAAGGGTAGTCTCTTAAGAATATTAATAAAAACTTTTTAACCTAAAACTGTTTTCTTTAATACTGCAAGCGGGTGAATTTGAATATGTGGATCATCCTAATTTTAATTTATTACAGACACATCTAAACGAAAGCTAATAATATTTTGATTTATTTCTTTATCTAAACTGGCAACAAGGAATTAATTAAAGTTAAAAATTAGCATTTTTCTGTCAAATGAATATATAGGTGTGATCAATCATTTCCAGAGTTTTAGGTGGAGTTCCTTTATAATGGTAAATTTCTACTGATTTCGAACGGATTTGTACTGTGCAGTAAACAACTAATATCGTGGAAACTACTCATTGGGAATAAAATCCAGAAATTACATATGCAGGTAATTACTTCCTTTCGAGCTTTTTGATTATTCCTTCCACCACGGCAAATATTCGTGTGAATACATAAATTTATTTCTAAGAAACAAGGCTGATACATCATTCGCTTTTATCATGTATTTCTCTGTTGATAAATTATGTCAATTACACTTTCGTTCGATGCCATGAAAATATGTTAAACGAAAATAAGAGTAAATTTTGTCAGGATAAAAAAGACACATCAAGTAACTCACGCTTAATAAATGAATCGAACACGGTTTCCTAGAACACGGTTATGGTCAAAATCACAAAGCTTTTAAGGTTATTCTTCGGAAAAAGTTTCATCCTGTGGGATTAATCTCTCTCATTAACTCTTTTGCTTACATACTTTTTTTCAGTTTTTATATTTTCTTTTGGCTTATGAATCCAATATATTTACCATGCACGTTAATAAATGCTCCTTTAAATAAGAAATGAAATAAGTATGTTAACATAAAGATAATGCTTTTGGATAAAAATGGAGTGTTTTCTGAAACTTTAAAATTCTCATAATAATATTTTATGTTCCGGAAAGAGAATTAATGGCCATTAGTAGGTGACCATAAAATGGTTGAAATTTAATTTATTAGAAACACATATTTAAAAAAATAGGATCGAGAAGTACAATGTTGTATACAGTGAAGTAGTGAGGAAATGTTGGAAAATCACATATGCAATACAAAAAAAGTTTAATCGGTGATTTCCAAGACAAACGTCGAACACAGAGGTAATATATAGTGAAACCTGTATAAAACGGAATGCGAAGGGACCGACAAAATTTTCCGTCCTAGACAGGTTTCCGTTTTGTAGAGGGCCCATTTTTAAATAAATAAATAAAAATAGAGAGAGAGAGAGCTCGATCAAATTTTTCGCTTACTTTTTAAAAGTGGAAAATTTTCGTAAAGAAGATAGCTTTTAATTAAATGAATGAAAATTTATTAAAAGTATAATTTCAGAAAAAGAAAAAAAATAATTTTAATTATTTTTTGAAATAATCAAAAATCATTTTTTAGCACTAACGGTGCACTCGCAATGCGATTTTCTATAGTGATTCTGACATTATATACAATATTTAGCAGTTCCACTTAGCCTTTGAAGGCAGAAAATTCATGTAAGTTCCTTATGCGACGTATTGCTTCGGGATACGAGTGTATAGCAAGATTCGGTAACTTTCTCTTTTTCCTCACTGCTGTTATTATTATTAATTGTATCGTTTAAAATAAGTTTTTCAACTTCACTAAATGGTGTTCCTGTGGCTAATTTGTCATCTAATGTCACAAAATCTAAGGCATTCAGTTTAATTTCACTTTCATCTAGCATTGTTTGTAAAGCTTCAATTTCTGAATTGCATGAATTTTCATTGACTCTACTTTCCCCTGGAAAATTTGCTTTCACAAAACAGAGCCTAGTGACTTTTTGCCATGTTACCATGCTGTTTCACTAGTGACTTTTTGCCATGATTTTCCTAGCCACAGTACAACGTCGAGAAAATTTATAGATTTAATTAACTGCCAAGGACTGGATGCACTTTTCATGTTCGCTAATAACGATTGCATTATTTGACTTGTGTAGTTTGTCTTTATGTTGCGAATTATGCCTTGATCTATAGGCTGGGTAACACTAGTAGTGTTCGCTGGAAACCAGGCCAGTTTTACATTTGAAAGTTCTATACGCGGATGATAGGTTGCATTTACTATAAATAATAGAACATCCCTTTTCTGCTTTTTCATTCTAGAATTGAAACCAACTAACCACTCTTCCATAATTTTTGCGGTCACCCAAGCTTTTCTGTTCGACCTCCACTCATTTGGGAAATTTTTCAGTGCTAGATTTTTAAAACAGGGAGGTTTGGCTGCTTTTCCCGATGACCAAGGGTTTTTCTTTTTCTCCGGTCATAAATGCACAAACAAATACCGCAAGGCGTTTTTTTAGATTTCTTTCCATGTACACAGCTTTCGTTTTTCAAACACAAAGTTTTGCCTGATAAAGCTCGGAAGAATAAGGCCGTTTCATCGTCATTTTCAATGTTTTTTAAATCGTAATCTTCGATAAATTTTTTCTTCCTAGTCATTCACAGTTTCTGGATCAAAATCAGCAGCCTCACCACAAATTTCTCTAGCCATCCATTTGATATTAAAATCTTCTTTCCCAAAGTCTTTTAGAAATTTGTTTAGCTTGTGCTTGTGCCATAGGTCCAGATATGGGTAAATTTCGGGATCTGGCATCAACAAACACCATTCATTGATTTGTTAATTTCAAAGTCAGCCATTTCACCATGTTTTTTTTTTTTTTTTTGAGAAATAGCTATGAACATGAGAACACAAGTGCATTTTAGAATTGGTGCTAGGGATGTACGCGAGACGAGACAGAGATTTACAGCTTTTTTGCGAGACGAGACAAGCATTTTTAACATTATGATATAGGGATTTTGTGAGATGAGACAAAGCTTTTCGGCTGTTTTGCTGTTTTCGTCTCGCGTCCATCCTAATTGGTGCATTTCTGTTTTCATCCAAAAACCATCCTGTATTTCTTCTCCTGTGAATTAAGGGATTCATCTTGGATTTTTCTTTGTTGCCAGTTTGCTAAATTTTTGCGCTAAAGATAGTACATTCCGTCTTGACAGGTTTTTTGTCCTAAAAATAGACAAACATGCGAGTTCGTTTCTGCGTTAAGCAGTTTCCGTTTCTTACAGGTTAACATACACTGAAAAACATGTACTGCCGCTGGGACTAACTGTTTTTTCCAGTTAAGACAGGTTTCCGGTTCATACAGGGTCCGTCTTAGACAGGTTTTACTGTAATTGAAAAAATAATAATCATATAAGCAAATATTGGTTAAAAGCTTTGTATGATATCAAAAATTAATTGCGTTGTTTTAGAAATTAAATCCAATACACTCAAGAGCCGAAACATTATGATCATCTACTGAATAACGCGTTGCGCCTCTTTCAGCCTGCAAAACAGCTGCAACTCGCCTGCCATTCCATCTGGATTCCAGCCTTGTGACATGGCGCTTTGTCCTGTTGTAAGATTCCCTTTCCTGCTGGGAAGACGTATGCTATCTAAGTGTCCTACTTATCCGCAATGATGTTAAGACTGCCCACAGTATTCATTATCTGTTTTACTACAGCTAAAGATCCCAGAGCCGCAGAAGAGAACGTCCACCGGAGCAGCTTTTCTACAGGAAGACGGCACACCCTGACACGATGTGATGGAGAAACCACGATTCATCCGACCAGTCAGTTTTCTTCCTCATATCCATGGTCCAGTCTCAATGTTGCCGTGCTCACTGTAAAAGTAGTTGAGAGTGACGCTTGGTAAACAGCGATACATGAGTGGGACGTTTGCTCCGCTGTCCCATTCCAACAGTGTCAGCTGAATTGTGTATTCCGAAATACTTGTACTTGGACCTGCATGATATTGGGCTGTCAGCTGAGCGACCGTCTTCTGCCGATTTTGCTGTACGAGACGGGACAATCTCCGACGTGCTCTTTGATGATGCTTGGACGCCCAACATTTTGGTGTCTACAGCTGGTTTTATCTCTTCATTAATCCAGTTCTTTAAATATACTAATAACGGCAGGTGGTGAACAACTGACCATTCGTTCAGTTTTGGAGATACTCGTTCCGAGTCTTTGGGCCATTGCAATCTGCCCTCTATCAAATTTGCTAAAATCAACAGCCATTCCCAACACTCACAAACTTAGTGCAAGAATGATTCCTTACCTTTTCCAGCCATAGTTAAATGCCATTCCCACTTAATTACTTGCTCTCCATGTCATCCAGATGAGTTTCTTGAAAATATGAGGTGTCATGTTTCGGCTCGTCAGTGTACTTTAAGATCTATAACCGAAACTTAAAAATCAATTTTAAATAAAGAAAACGGCTTCTATCTGACAGATATTAAAATGCTCGAATAGTAAAAATTATTCAGACAAAAAAGGCTGTATAAATGGTGAAACAACTTTAAAAAGTTTGATAAGTGATTTAGCCAATCATTAAAGTAAACAATAAATGCAATACATAAAAATAAATGAATTCAGGAAATTAAATTGCTGCAAAAAAACTATTCTCAGCTTTCGGGTTCTTAGTTAAAAAGCCCTTGTCTATGGAAGGTTCTATTAAACAGTAGAATTGACAGAACGAAACGCAGATTAAACAAATTTTATTGGTTGTAGAAAGTTGATCGACAATTTCCAGCACACAGTTCACAGAATTCAAGAAGCGATAACAAGTTTCATAACAGTCAGTTTAGCACAGAAGGTTTCTCAAATGATATATTTTTTTATACAATGAAATCCTTCCACAGGCTAAAATTCAATAGAGGAAAATTCTCAGCTGCCCAGGATACAACAATGAAGAATTAATTCACTTAGCATTAAAACATCAGCTTTTCAAAACCAGCAAAGGGAATCGCTCAAAAAAGCACTCAATTCAGAGAATTATAGGAACTAATGCAATGGACGACTATCTCTACGAGAGTTCGCTTGCACATTTTCAACTGAACTGCTGGGTGCGTTGGTGTGTTCCTTTTTCAGAAGACTTCTCAACTGCAGGCACAACTGGAGAGCAAACTGGAGAGCAACTCTCTCTACAAGCTACAGTTTTTATACAATTTAATGATTTATTAATGCAGGGCGAAGCAAAAATTTTGAAAATTCATATGAGTGACTACTAGATGTTGTGTCACTTCACTGGCATGTAGGGTGCACCCTCAAGAAAAAGACGATAATGCTTTTCAGTTTATGATGCAATAAGGTAATTCTATACTACTTTTTTCTCTTAAATGTTATTTTTAAAGGAGCAAACAAGTGCATTTTGTAGACGAGGGCTCACGTGTTCGATGACTTCTTCAAGTAGGAGTAGATGTTTAAATAACTCTGACTGATCTTGTTACATACGTGGGTGTTAAACACTTGTTTGTCAAAGACACTCTATTTTGTCTGTTTAGTTGCCACCTTGGCCGATTTCCCGAGAATCTTGGGATTGTAAGTGATGAACAGGGACTTTGGAGCAAATTGGCATGTAACATTTGGGTGAGGGCGCAAAATGTTTCTTCCTGTCTGAAACGCCCTATTAAAATAAGTGATATCTGAATTTTCTTGAATTTTAGGGGGTCTCTAGATCTGTGGCACGCGATGAACGTTTCGATCGTCCGCCTTCTTGCTGGTAGTTAAGTCGAGCGATGGCAACTGCTGCCCTTTTTTAACACGCTTTTATTAGCTTCACCTGTATGTATGTTTGTTTGCTTGTATGTTTGTAACCGACTCCTTTGAACTCGATTTTACCCTCTTTAAACGGTCAGATTTAATTTAAACTTTGTAGATATATCAAGGATCGATGACAATACAATAAATTTGATAAGTTTATCCCATTATCCTGATCAGGATCGCCAGGATTAAATAATTTCCTCAAATCTTATCCTGATTGAAAGTAGAACACGTCCAAAGATAACAATCTTAAGAAAACCTTCCTTACTGTGGGCGTGATCGTATGGGCGTCATTGCGTTGTGGCCGCAATAACCCAGGTTCGAATCCTGGGCACTGTAATATTTTTTTGTTTTTATATAAAATATCGTGATCCATCACATTATGGAAGAGTTGAGTACAAGAACATATTAAGACCATTCTTTTTAACACGCTTTTATTTGTTGATTAGAGACTTATTTTTCCTTTTTAGTGAGAAAGGTAGCATTTAACTGCAGGTTGATTAATACTTTGGTGCGCAGCAGGGGCGTAGCAAGAGGGGGGCTCAGTGGGCTGCTCCCCCCGAAATGGGACCCTTTACTTAGCTTACAATTTGATATTTAGCTTACAATTGAACTTTAGCTTTAAATTTTATACCCAACCCACCCCGAAATAAAATCCTGGCTACGCCACTAATGCACAGAGAAAATAAATTATCTCACAATTTATACTTTCCATCTTAGTATTCCTTAGTGTCTTATGGGAGATATTGAAAATTAAAAATAAATTTTAAATACATACAGTTTAAAAAAACTAAAAAACACGCTTTTATAGCAAATCGAACTAAAAAGTGAAAAATAAAAATATAGTTTAAAAAACCAAAAAACACGCTTTAGTGATAAATTGAAATAACTAAAAAGCGAAAAATAATTCTTAATATAGAAATAAATTAATGAACGAAAAATAGTATTATTGTGAAAAAAGCGTGGGGTGCTCCATATACCAGTTATTGAGAATATTCGATCGGTACGAATAGCAGAAAAATGATACAAAAAATATAGCACAAAGCGCCCCACGCTTTTTTCACATTAATACTATTTTTCGTTCATTAATTTATTTCTATATTAAGAATTATTTTTCGCATTTTATTTAATTCAATTTATCACTAAAGTGTGTTTTTTGGTTTTTTAAACTATATTTTTATTTTTCACTTTTTAGTTCGATTTGCTATAAAAGCGTGTTTTTTAGTTTTTTTAAACTGTATGTATATCAGCATTGGGAAAGGGTTGCACCTCAAAGAGTTAAATGTATGATACTTTTTTTCTCGTAATAAACATGTTTCTGACAAAAAACACTCAAAATAAGTGGCGTTTAAACATAAAATATTTAAAAACTTAAAAGTTATTAATAAAAACCTTAAAAATTATTTGCCAGGCCACACAGCTGTTTCGATTAAAAAAATTATCTTCTACAGTGGAGACATAAGTCACTGAAAGGTGAATAACTAAGTAAGACAACTCTAAAAGACCTAGTCTTCTAGACTTTTCTAATATGCATGGCTGTATATATGCATTTGTGCAGGGTGGTCATAGAAACACTTCCCCGATATATGGACCTGTAGCTGCCGTTCCGTCCAACCAGACGAAATAAGATTTCAGGTATAGTTGTTTAGATGTATGCACTCACGATTGTTTAAAACAATAAAGCTCGCATGGTTACGGTTACAGTAAAAGAATTGCAAAATTTTTAAACGGCAACACCCACTTTTTTCCTTCGAAAATTAATGAAGGCATTGAAAACCGTAAATTGCGTAGGAGCAATATATGCATGACGAAAATTGACGTCTTAAAACATTTACAAAGAGCCGAAGTGAAAAGAAAGAGAAAGTGCATTGACACAATTCGCATTAATTCACTGGAATAGACAGTAAACATGATAAACTAACACTATTTAAAACTTTCAGTTCCAATAAAATTAATTTTCAGTTCCTCCCCAGACAGCACAGAGAGTTTACATCAAACTTGCAGTAAGCTTGATTTATCAAGTCAATAAACTTGAATTAAGCTTGATTATTTCAAGAGTGTAAGATTATTGCAAGTTTGAATCAAGTATTCACGTGTACACTTGCCCAACTTGCATTAAGATTGACATAACAAGCTTGAATCAAGGCAATGACATGGCAAGCTTGATTCAAACGTACTACACTCTAAAAAAATTTCCCAATTTTCCTAAATACATGGGGCATCGGTCGGCGAACTCTCCCCATATATTTTAATTTTCCACACATTTTTCTCTCTACGCTGAAATCTCAAGTTATTTTCAATCTGCTTCCTTCTAGCGTCCGCGATCGATCTCTGGACCTAAGGTGTGTGAAGCCAGCGTCTAACCACCATGCAAATCTGACTCGAGGTGAAATGATTAACGTGTAAGTGATTGTTGTGCTGGTCAGGCCGTTTTTAGGCGAGATTGATCAGTATTGCCCGATGCCGATCTACGTCTTTTATTTTACCATGAGATGAATCAAAATTAAAATAATGTTATGTATGATTTATAGACTCCACTAATAGGGAAATAAGCATAATATAAAATTAAAAGCAGCACGTTTTTAAACTTTCAATATCGCAACACTCATGTTGGACAATATTGGCCAAAATCGAGACAAAAGACTGATTTTCGCGGTCGTCTGACAAGGTTGGCCAGTATCGCAATTGCTGTGCTACTGGGGTTGATTCGGAGAGTGGATAGATTTCCATAAGCGGAAAATTTCAAAAAACTAGTTCGTGAGATTTTTTCACTTATTCTCAAAATTCCGTTGCCCGCTATTCTCAAAATTCCGTTTTTGTAATTTCAACAGCAATATATGAGAGTCATACGCTCAGATTGCAACAAATTGAGAAATTAACTTATGCTCTGGTCGAGACAGCAATAATATAGTACGTCTGGAATATTCATTTGAAGGGCATGAGTGAAAAATAACGGTTTTCTTTATCTCCCAGACAACACAGAAAATTTGCATCAAACTTGCATTAAAATTGATATTTCAAGCGTGTAAGCTTAATGCAAATCAACATCAAGTGTTCAAATTTACACTTGCCAAGCTTGCATTAAGCTTGGCATAACAAGGTTGATTCAAACTTACTGTAGTCTGCTTCTGTGTGGAATCCAGAATGCGTGCGCAATTTCCTGTTTCGCTTTTCAAATCAAGCAGTAATCTAGTTGTATTCAAGCTTGACAGTTCGAATGACTTAAATTATGCGGGAAAATATTTTCTGACTCATTTCTTTGTAACCTCCAAGCTTGCTGCAAGCTTTAAATGAATTGAACTGTCAATCTTGCATTAATGCGTCAAATTGAAAGAAATGTCAAGCTTAATTTAAGCTTATGTTATGTCTGGGTCCCTTGATCTGACACTGATTCGTCACAGTGCTCTTCTTTGCAAATGTGTTAGGCCCAATTTTGGTCCTACGTGTATCACCTCAATGCCATTTATAGTTTTTCAATCGTATATCAGCTTTCGCATGAAAAAAGTAGGTGTTGCCTTTAGAAATTTACAATTTTTCATACAGTAACCGTTACCCTGAGGGCTCTAATGTTTTAAACAATTCCAATCTCGAGCTTATAACTCTCAGTAACTATCTCTGAAGAGTTATATTGATTGATTGAACATATTGGTGGACAGAGGTCCATATATCGGGAAAGTTTTTTTATGATCACCCTGTACATATTATATCTATAAAGTCTTACATATTAGACATAGTTTAATTAATTTTTTTCTGAAAAGCCTTAATGTGTTCCCCGTGTTATTGAAGGCTTTTCTTGTGAAATTTCAAGGAATAATAATATTTATACTTCGGAATACAGATCAAAATGCATCTTACATTTAATAGTTAACAAAATTAACTACTTTGAAAACCAAACCGTATTGCAAATAGGAAAAAAGAAAATCATACAGCTGTACTAGCTTTGTGGAAGCAAACAATGTTTGAAAACAGTGTAGCAGAAAAATCAGCCGTAGGGAAAAGCAATCACACCAGCAAATGATAGTCTCGTTGAACTTTACTATCCTAATAAAAATAAATAACGGACGAAAAGCAAAAGAAAAAGGCCGTAATATATACGGTCAAATAAATTTCTGAATTATTTTTAGGAGAAACTTCTGCCATCTAAAGGAAACGAAATGAAAACGAAAAAGAAATTTACAACTTCAACAGCTGCGAAGGGAAATATACACAGAAAGCACATTGTTCCTAGCTTTAGAAAGAATTTTTCAGGATTAATATTTGGACTTTATACTTCTTGAAATCGTGTTTTTAAATTGCATGATCAGTGTCATGTGAGAACAAAAAATTGAATTGGTATTAGAGTGTAATATAGACGGTACTTCACAACTTTGTATTTCCGTTAGCGTGTTATGTCGACTTCAGTTTTGGAGAACATATTGAAAAATGTAGAAAATTCATATTAGTGTCTTAAAAGCTTAGGAAAAAGTGTTTATGTAATCTTACTTTAATTTAAAGTAAACATTTCAGACAATTCGGTATAAGTTTAATTCAAAAGACCTTGTTTTATATAGATATACACACGCATTTATACATACATACACACATACATACATACATACATACATACATACATATATATATATATATATATATATATATAACGGCAAGGATAACGGATACGGCAATATATAACAGAATATATATATAAATATATATAAATATATATAAATAAATAAATATATATATATATATATATATATATATATATATATATGTATATATATATATATATATATATATATATATATATATATATATATATATATATATATATATATATATATATATATACATAATGTGGTAATGTGGACAACGGAAAAAAATGTTCAAAATAAGGTCGTAAATAAAACTCCATTAAGAAAAAATTCTTCTCGTTCATTTTCAAAAAGTTACACTTTTCAAATTTGTATACGACAGCTGTACAAATAGAGTCATCCCAGTTTGTAAAACTGTGCTCCTTACACTAATGAGGTGATAAACGAAATTTGAGTGTTATATCCTAAAAAAAAAACAGTTAGCGTTATGAAGATTAATATATGCTGACTTAAACCTCTTTTGAATGGCTCTCGAAGGAAAAGAAATAGAATGAAGGGAACATCACATGATCACTGACGGGTCGCACAGAAAATACGAAAGAAAATACTTGTTTCCACTTTAGCAATAAACCTTTACATTCAAATTCATGTAAAGATATCTTTGCAGATGTTTTATGATAAAAGAGTGGATGCGAAATATATGATTCTTTCATGCCATAACAACAAAATCAATAGAATTTAATTCTTGAAGTCACACAATTGGTAGTTTTATTTTTGTTTTATGAAACCCGCAGATTGTACCTGAACTAAATTATTGGTATATTGGTATACAAAATACTGAATTTTTAAATTTGTAGCCTTGTTAACTGTATCATGATGTAAAAAAGGAGAAATAATTCAAGTGCTAATAAAGTATTTGTATACAGTTTTGCAAATAAAACTCTGCATAATAATCTCGGTTCCTCTCGAATATCGCATTTGCAAACGAATCACTTTTCCTCCCACAGCTAATTGAAACAACCTTAAATGGCAGCAAAGCGTTAGTATAACGCATATATTGCGAAAACTTGTGACAGATTGAAATGACATAAGATTTCGGATATTTAGGTTATAAATTCTTACTTACAAATTCAAAAATAATGAAACATAACTTATCTTTAAAAATTCAATTTTTAAGATTGGATAGTTCAAATATCTGAAAAATCACTCAAAATACTGGTGTTAAACGATAAAGTAATTAAAAAACTTTGTAAAAAACAGGGAACTGGAGTCAGTCTGGAGGAACAGTCAGTTCCCTGTGTTCTTTACGACGAAGGGCTTGGACTGAAGAAGTTCAAAACAATTTTTGAACGAAACGTGCGTATCCTCTTACCTATTACTTCTTATGTGTGTTTTTTACAAAGTTTTTTAATTACTTTACCAGTTCAAATATCTGTATTAATACAAACATTTTTTAAAATAATTTTTATCGACATATTTTAGGAAATTTGGTCAATAAACACAAACAAAAGTGCCAATGAATATTTAAGCGTAACTGCTCTCTAATGGAAATTTCTAATACCCACTCTCGCGTCCCTGCCGAATTAAATAAAGGGACAGATAAAATAAATACAGTAATTTATTATTGTACTACTTACAGCTGAATAGTTACTGCATATATAATACGGTAAACTAAATAATTACACCAAGAGAAAGAAAAAGTAAACAAAGAACATAC
This sequence comes from Cheiracanthium punctorium, assembly GCA_038373885.1. NCBI lineage: Eukaryota > Metazoa > Arthropoda > Arachnida > Araneae > Cheiracanthiidae > Cheiracanthium > Cheiracanthium punctorium. Next base: position 201,672 of record JAWZYV010013897.1, read on the forward strand.
TAGAATGAAAAACATAAACAAAAGCTGAAAAGGAAATTTAAATTTTAGTATCTAGGGATTTAGAGCATTTATATTTATTTATAGACTTAAATACAAGAATACTAAAATATCTAGGATTGAATTAATGTGCGCGATCAGAATTTTTAAGAAGTATTAATGCATTCAAAATACTCGTGAATCGGAGATATTGGTAAAAAGAATTGGTATTTAAAGGAAACAACACAGTGCAATGCAAACGAAATGTGGAAATACAATGTACCCCCAAAATTTGAGTGAGCTAAGCTTTGAGCTAAGCTTTTATTCCTTAAAAATCGCTAAATAAAATTAATTTTTTATTCGTTAAAACATATTAAAATAAATATAAGTTACGAAATTATGTTAGAAAAACGAGCGGAAATTTATTAGCAGGCGATCAAATCTAAACAAATATCTTTTATATGGCCCCCGTGAAATAAAAACTAATTAAATAAATAAAAAAGCGAGTTAGTAAAATATGTCCCATATATTAATTAAGTGAGTACAAAGTTTCAGCATTTTACCCTAAAATATGTCAGAAATATGGAACGAAACTTGTGATGACTTAAATCATTTTTAAAGGCTTTCGAAAGGAAAAATTCATGTCGGATAATTGTGTTTCAGATGTCGTACACGAATTGTAAAATAAAAATAAAAAGTGCATGCTCACATAATATTTTTGCTATTCTTCTTACTGTATAACACCGCCCCCCACCACACACACACCTACTTTGTTGAATTATGTCTCTTAGCATTTTTTTTATGATGAAAGACTGAATCTTTTTTTGAGTTTGATTAGAAGACTTCTCGACTGGTAACAATTTAGAATGCACAGACCATACACATTTTGTGACACTGATTCAAGAAAACTCTATTGACTATTTCTGTGTTAATGACTTGGTGTTAATGAATGGTATTTCGTGTAACGTTTACATTAATAACTAAAACTGTAAATAAGGCTAATATATGTGCAGTTCTAAACAAAAACAAACTAGCATTCGAGTATCGTAGTTGATTTTCAAGTTCGCAGTTATCACTTTACTACTGTCTCCCTTTCAAAACCATCATTTTGTGAAAATGTACAAACAGCTAAAAATATGATTGTCAATAATTTAGGTTACATTTGACATTTTTATAGTTCAATTACATTGCTTTTATTCAGTTATGTATCCAGTAATTACGATTATGCATGACTTCTATAAATCAAAACGTTCTCTTTTAAAATAGATTGTTTTAGAAATTTTTTTCTGATATTCACAACAAAAGTTATCTCTTTAATAAAAAATAATACTGACTATACATAAAAATATCGTTAGTAATGCATGATTTAAGTAAAATGTGCTTTAAATCCGTGATCTCTTAACATGTTCTTTTGGCATGTCATGTATTTTTCCAATTAAGGATGGTTTATGTTTTCTTGTGCTAGATTACTACTTTATTAGTTTTTCCAACAACAACAATTACTGAAATGCCTTATTTTTACTGGTACCTATGTCTTTTAAGGATATGTGATTACAGAAAGTTAAAACAAGCAAAGGATAAACAATTAGAGTTTTTCGACTTCCAGGAATACTCCAAGAAATTTCATTAATGGGTGATTCGATAAATACCGTTATATACAGAAAAGTATTGGTTTATTAGTTAATTTATTTTTAGTCATTAAACCTAAGGCAAACTTTATAGAGTCTTTTTCCCTGTATAATATATAGTACACTATATATGCATGTACATTTCAACTCACATTTCGAAGACCTGAATCACGGACTTTGTTCGGTTTAAGGTGTTACTATTTTCAAGATAAAAATATTAATTAATCTTAGTATTTATTTTCATTGAAACCTGTCATGTGTGCCAGGTAGCATTAAAATATATAAAATGAAGGAAATTAAAAAAAAAATGATTATAATTCCGGAAGAAAAATGTAGACTTATACGAGCGATATTTTTTTACGTATGCCAATCATTTAGTTATCTTTAATTGTAATTATGGCTGGTCTAAGACGTAATTTGTCCAGAAATAAAGAGTTTGTGTGGGCGATTTATTTATTTTAAAATTATGGTTTATAACGGACAAGCTAGAATGCAGTGGAGAGGAGGTCGATCACTTACCACAAGCATACAGACTGATGATGATGGCTATTACATTTAACCCTTTCGCGACGGGAAGCGCAAACGCGCGCTTATCGCTGAGGCCGGCAGTCTCTTTCGCAAATGTTTGTCCAGGGCCGGAGAGTTTTTCGCGATTAAGCCTAAATCCATGAACAGAACAATCAGAATATTTTATAGTGCCACTATCACTTCTATCCGAATCTGCTTCAGAATCAATATCTCATAATTTCAAATAATTTGCGCTATTTCTGCTATTTCAAGCTCTAACACTTTCGAAGCTTCGACATTCTAACTGTAAAATGAGAAAAAATCCACGTCTACTAGATCTAATTATACACTAAAAACTGGACTGCAAACCGTAATACCCAACGCTGTAGCGAAAATAAAACTCCCTGCTTACTATAAAGAAATACCACATACGAATTTATAGAGCTGTCATAAAGTATACCATTCAGAAACATTCCTTTCAACTTACGTTTATATTATCAAAAACCACGTGTATGTGAGTCATGCTACTCCCATTCTGAGTAGAAGGTCAAATCTACATGTATCTGTAACCGCATGGGCATACAATGCCATCTTGTGCCAAAATTTATAGTTTTTAAAACGTTCCAGGACACTGGCACAACTGTGTGAGGGCCGGGGGTGAACGAGGAAACGCTCTGGCACGCCAGCGTGTCGGCCGGGAACTGTGTGCGTTTCTTACTGGCACGTATACGTGACAGTCGGCGCGAAAAGGTTAATGTAGCATTAAAATAAGTGGTACACCTTTTAGCAGAATTACATCGTTTGACATACTAGACGCACTGCATGCAAAACTTTGCCTTGAATCATTAAGCTTAGGAGTTTGTAAATATTTCATCAAGTAAGGAAAATTGCAAGAATTGCGAGGCCTATTAAAACTAAAAATTAATTAATAATGTAAAAGGAAAATTCGGACAGGATTAAAACGTACTCAATAACATTTTTCACTCAAGATTTCGAAATAAAATTATCTAAATTGGTCGAAAATAAGATAATGAGGTTTCGAGCTTTGGTTATAAGTTAAAAGTGAAAATGTTACACTTTACAAAGGAACGCTATACAATTTGTCATAAAATTGCATAAGTTTAGTCATGAGGATATATATATATAACTCGGCTGTTCGAGCCTCGTCAGGGGGAAGCCCTCCTGAACCCCCCTAATTTTTTAGTTTCATTATTACCATATTAAAATGATATTAATTGACTATGTCATTTTATCTCTCATCTTTCGTGTATTTCGCCTGGTAACCCTATGTTGAAATTTATATGATTGTAACCTATTTATAGAAAAATACATGTGATGCATATTCTACAGCTTACGAAATATTGGAACAGCAGATTAAAGCTGTTGTGAATTAATAGTATTTAAATATATGTAAAATTATGTCGCATACTTTTATGTCGTATCTTTATGTCGATTTTTTGGTACACATTTTTCGGACAATTTTCAATAAAGGGGGTGAGAGATAAAATGACATATTCATTAATATATACGCATATATGTATAAAACACATTTTTCTTAAAGCTTCAACAACTCCTATTTTTCTCCGTTCAATCTTTTCATAAACCAGTACAGTAAACTTGGACTCGTCATAAAGAAATTAAAATTTTTCTTTTATAGTAAATAAAAAGAGAAATAAAAATCGTACGTTTATTATTTATTTATCGTGAGAAGAGACTGTTAAATGGATAGTGCGAAAACATATAATACAACCAGAAAATATTAGAACAAACCTTTCAGACTGAAAATGCTTTCTTTAGCGCCAGTTTTTATTGCTCTGTAGCATGTGTGGTTGAACATATATCATAAATATACCCGATCGGTCTATTTTATTGATCATATAAAGACTTAATGACTTTTTTTTTCTTTAGACCTATTCATTCCAGACTGCTGAATTATTATTGTGGTACATTCAATAAAAGAACAGAAAAAATATCTAGCACTGTATATCTTTATCTCAGACTAATACTGAAAAATATTAGAAGTGTTGTGCATTTTTTAATGCTACGTTACTTTCAGAGTTTAGACAGAAAATTATGGTATGTATCTATTAGTAATGGAAAATATTACAATACATATTGTAAATCACGTAATTTGAAAACTAATACAAAATGTCACAAAAACAAATTTCATGATTAATTTCATTCCCGGGTGTAAATGAATCCGTCTATTTCTTGAAATACTCTATGTTATTTTAAAAATATCTCTCAGTTACAATTTATCAGAACTGCGAAATGCTGATTATCGAATAAAGATGCAATCTCTATGATTTCATGCGTTATGTAGAAAAATGACATATAATTCATAACTAGTTGAAAAATTGGGTGGCTAGTTATTAAATATTCAATTTATAAATATTCTGTCATGTCGTGAAAATTAAATAACATTCTAAGTAAATGAATATATAATAAATGCACCATCAATACGCTTTTTTGCATACAAAAAAATAATATTATTAAATAAAAAAAACATTATTTAAACTTGAAAACATCTGAAGTGATTATGAACTTAGTCCTTTTTTAAAAATTATAATACTAAGTGGCTTCTCCCTTTTACACGTCCCTTAATTTATTAAAATATTAAAACTTAATTTAATAAGCTGAACGAACTATAAACATCACAAAAAAATACTTTTAATGCGGTTTAAAATTTTGAGCAAATCAGAGTGTACTTTATACATCTTGCAAAAATTGTTTCAAAATGCAAACTAGGTTTTTAAAAAAATTAATTTGTTGTAAGTAAAATACCTTAAGTATCTGAAAGAATCAGACATTATCTTGTTTCTGTGTTCTATAAAATTAATTGAAAGTTTTAAATTAAATTAATATTTTTTTATATATTCTTTCCTTAAATCATGGACAACGCGAGTTTAAAATTTGATGTTAAATGTGTCAAAAACAAAGGCTATCAGTTCCTTTTGAGGATAAACATAACTGGCGCTAAGACGTATCAATCATATTCACCTAATTTTAATCTATAATAAATAACTGGCTATTTTAAACAGCTAACAATACTGTGCTTAAAGACATAGCAATAATAGTAAACGATGTTGTATGTGATTGATACTGATACAGTAAGGAAGGAATTCCATAATTTTGTCTTTGTAATTTATGAAAACCTTATGATTTATGAAAGTAATTTAAAAATCCTACTTGTGTTCAAAATAATAGGAAACAAAAATGTGTGGTTCACATCCTACACAGACAAGTAATATAAATATACATACATCCCTACTAGCAATTTTGCTCGGGCCGTCATCGGCTGGCTGCGTGGCCGGTGGTAGCTCGAGCAAAATTGCTAGTAGGGATATTCCTCTTATAGATCTTAATTGTATCGAGCGAACACCACGAAGTATCAGTGATATTTCTCTTCTAATGCTTAGCAGGATTCGAAAACTTATGTTCCAAGAGATAAAAAAATGAAGGTTTTTCAACTTCGCCGCATATAAATCTGTTAACTAGAGCTCGAAGTAAAAATCTTTAAAAATTCCCACTGAAATCACCAAACCATAGTTTTATCACAAACGTTAGGATTTCTCGTCAAATAATTAAAATATTGCTCATCTAGCTTCAGTTTTAGAAACTAATTTATAGTGCCAGATTTGGCAATAAATCACCAAAAGTTTTCAAGCTCGGCCCCTTTCCGCGTTATTTTGAAGGATACACACGAGACGCGACTAACGACTGCTGTCTTTGGATTCGAATATAGTATAATATCATCGAAATGAATGACTATTTAATTATTAACAAATGATTAAAAAAGGAGATTTTAAGTAACAATGAAATATATGATATTCATAATTTTAAATTGGCAGTAAAATATCGTTTAAATGAGCATCGATATTCCTACAAAATATTCATATTTTTATGTTGCCATTCTCAGTAAAACAGCGCATTGAGTACTGTGGGGTCACAGCATAAACACTGTGCATCAAGTTGTAGTTGAGAGTGAGTAAAACCTCTTCTTTGATTGCAGGGATCGTTCAATATTTTCGAAAAACGCTAGGAATTTTCCAAAGAATTCGCGATTTCAAAATGTCGTAGCGCACATCAAAATTGAGACTCCTAAATTTCTAGTACCAATATTCTGATGTTCGTATGATTTGGGTATAGAACATGTATTTTTAAGACACTAAATTTAGATCAGTACTTATTCAGACTTCCTATAATATAATTAAGACAAATAACAGCTAGTATTTCTCAATATTAACGATGAACTAAACCGTTTTCGTAACTGTTTTCAAAATACTTTCATTCACAGGACATTTGAGATCAAAAAAGCTTTTCTCCCACGCCATTGCGCTTAAACCTGACACTCTAATCAGTTTTACATTGGAATCGAATGTTTGATTTGCGACTTGAACCAACTTAAAGGGCTTAAAGGGCAAATTTTCGAACATGTGTTCTAATAGACCTGGACGTTATTTTAAGATTTTTTTTCTTGTATTTATGTAAAATTCGTTATGGTTTGATTTGCAACATTTTATGTATCGTCTTTTGAAATTAAAAAAAAAAAATGATTAGCTGCTTGATTGCGAAAACCCGAATTTCATTTTTTTGCACTAAAGCCACACGCTGTGTGATTGTTGTGCAAGCATCAACCGATAATGTATCTTTTAACACATTTAGCTATCAGTCACACCACAACAGACCTACAGTGTGTCTACTAAATGACCCACCCATTTTGAACTTAAATAATAATAAAATCTGGGTTTAAGGGAAAAGAGAAATTCATCTTTTGTTGCATTTGTTATTAGAAAAGCGGCAAATGTTGTCAAACACATGGAGCTGAGATAGCTCAAAATTCCGTCACTAAGTGGCCCTGGAGGGTAAAATCTAATTAAAAAAATGCTTTTCATACAGATGCCTTTTGCAGCAGTATTATGGCGTAGAATTATTATGATCTATTTTGGTGGACACGTGAAAAAGCAGGAGTAACAGCAAAACTCACAAATCCTTTTATGATTTAATCTGAAAGGCATGCCATTGAATTTTGACTGATTCGCTGCCCCAAATTTTGTTTTGAGGATACGCCTTTGAATTTTCAAAGGACGGCTATATTTAAAATATAGTTATTTGATTTTTAATCTTCAGCCCAAACTAGTGAACAATTTTGGAAGCATTTGAACTCAACATATTTTGTAAAATTTATTGTTTTTCCTATAACAATGCAGCGAGAGGAGAATTTTTTTCAAAATCCATGTTTATATAACTTACGTTCTAACTTTGTAAGAGCTTTAGCAGACACCCTGTATATATGTGTTAGTTTAAACAAGTTTGGTTTGGTACACTCTAACCCTCCTAAATATTTATGCATCAAATGTTTGCTGAAATCATATTTTGTTTTAAAATGCTCTAACTCGATTAACCCTTTCAATTACGGGGCGGCTGAGACGGCTGTAAAAGTAGGTTCAAGAAACGTCCAGACGGCTGCCCTCAGTTTTTTCCTACACCTTTTGTTCAGAAATTTTCTATTCGGGAATATAATGATGATAGAGCTTCTTTTAGGCTATTAATTCCTCTTTTCCAACTGCTTTTTTTTAGTAAGAAACACATGGAGCTGCTAAAATTTAAATAACTTCTATGCAACAGTTAAATGTTAAAATTTTCATTTATTATTGTATTTAAGTTCTTATAAAAAAAGGTACCTAATTATCCTGAAAACATATAACGTATTAAAAATATCTTCTTAAAGCATTCTATTTAAAGAGAAAATTATATACATATTTATATATAAGCGTGTGTGTTTGTACAAAATATCAGAAAAGGAAAAACTTCATAAAAAATCTATATTTACAGTACACGTTGCAGGAGATTAACATGCCTATAACTTATCATTTATTCCTTTAAAACTTATATTTCTGATAGCCTTCTGTTGCTATTAATTATCAATTCGGACTCCAGTACTTTACGGGTAGTTATGTTATGCTGCTATATATTTTAATTTGTCAGCAAGTGGGTTAATGTTTTAACCTCTATTGATACTTTTTAATCTCTATGTAATTTTTTCTATTATTTAAGCCTTAATTCCTTTCCTATTTTCAAGAAAATTATGTCAATTCTAATAAGTATTTTAACAATAAGCAAATGAGGAAAACTTTGCTTATCTGCTGAATGTTCTGCTGTTGGTATTAACAATTATTTCAGATTTTATAAGCAAAGGAAAGTAAGTAAAATAAGAATGTAATAGCGGATTTGTATAAATTTTTATGAATGTAAATGGACATTTTGATTTAGTTTTTAATATTTAAATTATAAATTGTTTATAAAAGAAAATTATTATTACTATTATTATTATTATTTTTGCAGTATTGAATTAAAGTAAAAGAAAAAGAAAAGAGAATAAGTACATTTATATCGCCAATCCTTCTTCGAAATTTTAATGGCACAAAAATTTAGTATATGATTCTCAAAAAGACGGCTGATATCGACGCAAAGTCCTAATTATACAACTATATATATGTTTATTCCATACTGTAATATGCTATTTTCCCTCTGATTATTTTAAACGAAAAAATACGATGTTACTGTATTTGTATCCATGATTGCTACTGCGTTAGTGAATATTAGATACTAGAAGATAAAAGTCCGCTCTGGAGGCAGTTACAACGGTTGCTAGAATAGCCGTCTAACAACATATCTCCACACTCAATATATTTAATCTTGAGTCCACTTAAAATAAACAACTTCTTATTCAATTTTTATTATATGCCAAAATCAGAATGGCATTTTATTTATAAAATGTGAGAAAACTTTTGGCATTCGAAAGATTTCGTTTTGCTGGAAACATCCCTTCTTATATCAACGTTTCATGGATACGAAATAATTTTATTTGTGAAAATAAAGAACTGAATAATAAAAAAAACTATTTTAAACTAAATGGAATTGCAATTTTCACTTCAAAGCCTGATAACCATGATTTCAGTATCACGTAATTGTTATTTGCGAAAGCTATTTTTGCCACACAAATGATAATTTTTTTTTACTATCGAAAATAAAACGAGTATCACAATAGCGAAAAATTGCTTGGAAATGAGGGAACGGGTGTTTTTTCAGATTTTTAAAGTAGCGCATGTTTTCTATATTGTTATACATAATTATGAAATATCTCAAGCGTATCGCACAAACAGCGCAGATGTTATTGCGCTTTTCGTGCTTAACTTTTAATTATTTTTGGAGTAATGATGGTAATAGTTTTATATTGGAGTGGTTATCCGTAATTGTTGCAGTATCAGTAAATCAATTATTCAGTGAGACACTGATTCAGGGATCTGCGTAACTGCATAGTATGGTCTTTTAACACCCTCTAAAATAACCATGTAACTCTTTGTAATGATTTGAAAATAATTTAAGCTAACTTCTTGTACTAGCGATCTATGATTAGTAAAATTAAATTTTCAGATGAATGTTTTGTGTAATGTTTGAAATATGTAACTTATTCTTTTGGGTTTTCTTTTTCCTTCACGGCACACATTTCCGATTTTGGACGCTTGTTTTGGTCGTTCCACTCGCTAACACTGAAGCCCGTTGCAAGATGGGAAAAACAAAACTTTTGTAATTAATGTGGTATTGGTTTTGTAATATTTGATAAATAATTGATGTTAAAAATGTGTAAACGTGTTTTTTAAATCGAGCCGACTTTGCTTTTCTTTATACCAACAACATTTTTAAATAATTTTATGTGCAGAAATCGTATTTTGCTTACTAATGTATTTGCTAAATTCTAATGATAAAATTCAATGGGGTTTTATTCTCTATCTTACTTATAAGTGTTTTTTTACATTTTGAACAATTTAAAATTGTAAGATTAAATAAATTAACTGAAATGTAAAATCTTTTAAAGTTTTGGTTAAAACGTTTTTTTTTATGGCAAGGTTCTTTTCTCTACCTTAATTTTTTTATTTGCTATTTTCCCTTTTTTATTCCTTTAATCACTACATCATTTTTTATAAATCGATTGAATAAAGAATCGATATCGAAAGACATCGAATGCGGCGGAGGAACACAACAGAAGAGGCTCACGTGTACGAAAGACTTTAATGCATTGAAAATGACGAAATAGTTAACATTACACGAAAATTCAACTTTTACTATACCTATAAAGCCAGTTTTAAAACCAATCTAAGTCTACAAGAAAGAAAAAATAAAGTTCACAGAATAACTATTGCTGCGTAAGAATTTTGAGGTTGTCCGGCCCAAAGGAGATAAAAGGGTACGTTTTGGCGGATATTAGGCTCTTCTCTTGATTTTATTTTTGATCGAGGACTCCTCTGCTTGAACTTCTCCCTCTTGCTGTTAGCCGTGAGATGTGGTGGTGGATGATGGAGGACAAAAGAAAGGACGGCAGGATGGTTCGACCGAGATAGAGTTGCTATCAGGGGCCCCCAATTATTCGGAATGACGATATGCTTTTTTATTTATTTATGTCGTTACTATATTTTTTTCTAATATTTTTTATGTCGGTGTGTTTAGAAGTGCACTATAATGGTTCGTAATTTTTTGTATAGTTAAAATGGTATTTGAAGATTAATTTTTCATTAAAAAATTAACCTCCAATGTAAAAAAAATGTTATTATTCAAGGATATAATTGAAATGCTTTAGTTATTTCAAATAAATATTTTGTTTAATTGTATTAATAAGAGTGGTGGTGGTCGTCGTGGTGGTGATCTCCACCACCGATGTCCGATCCGTGTCCGTGTCCACCGTAGTCGTGGTGGGAATCTCCGTATCCGCCACCCCCACCTCCTCCTCCTCCCATGTGGTGGTCGTAGCCCCCTTCGCCCCCTCCCTCTCCGTATATATTTTTGTTTAATAAGAGTATTTCTCATTTATTTTCTCCCTTTTTTTACATGGCGTCCTTGCGCCATTTTGTTTTTAGCCACTTCTGACAGAGTCGGAACTGATCTTTTAAAATCGTGTCAGCCACTATACGTTCTACAGGCCCTTTGAAATTCAGTTTATGGAAGGAATTGTTTAAAATTTATTTTTGTAATTTTTCTTTTACTTAAATTTTATTTCGAGAACTTTGTATCTTTCGTAGTGGTATGCGTCATGGCAATTTCTACTCACTTAGTGTTAGGAAATGCAATGCTTAAAATAGGGCAAATGTAGAAAACATCGTTAGATCTTTTATTCTGTAACAACATTCTTTCGAGGAAGAAAAGAAATTCTTTCTAAAATTTCTCTGTACAACGTTTATATATATATATATATAAACGTTGATATATATATTTATAACAGATATATATATATATATATATATATATATATATATATATATATATATATATCTGTATGTGTGTGTGTTTGGATTGAGGCATTGTAACAGTACAGTATAATTTGAAAGATCTGTTTTTGAAACAATGCACTCATTATGATTATTACTACATAACAGCAGATGGCACAGCAGCGGAAAAACACCATTAGGAGAACCCTACCTCTTTCATGTCGGCAAATTTACTTACAGAATGAAATTTCGTAAATGAATGAAGTTAGTAATATCGTTCTTAGACAGGTAGTGTCTCTTTCCTTATTATATCTAGCTTTTGTTTCTAATTTATACGATATCAAGAATTGAACTATTTTCTCCTTCCTCATACATGATTTATATTCCACTAAATGTTCAGTTTTTTTTCTTTTCCTTTAACGTATGATCATGCAATTATTGGGTTACGTGTGCATTATGTTATTCGAATAAAAATATTATACATTATTTATATATTTCACAGCAAAAGTGAAAAATATAGCGTGCTTTATTTATGTATATTATGTTGGGTATAGCAAAAGGAATAAGAATACCTACATTTTACAAATTTTATGTCCGAATACTGAATGCTGCTATGGTTAAAAAATATACCATACTAAAATATTTTGAAACACTTACCTGTCTTTTTCACCAAAATATTCAGAAAATCACTGTCTGAATGACATCGATATACTTAATTTGATATATAATAACGTATAAGTAATTGTTTGAGTATAATATTGATTTAGAGATGAAAATACGTATATATACATATATATTTTAATCTGAGAAGTATATGTGATAAGATACCCAACACGCAATATTTCGATAGATGAAAAATATTAGAACAATCGATTTTTCGGTAAACCCCAATGCAAAATAAACACTTAAGTCCACACTATCTGGATGTTAAGGCGATTTTGTTTGAATAGTAATGTATGATTTTTTAAAATAAACATATGATTACTAAACGCAATATTTTAAATTAAAAATATGCTTGTTATATTTTCTTTTATATAGGTCCATTATTACAGCGCGTCCTGTCTAATGTGACAGTAAATGCAAATTGCGATGGTGGTAAAACGAATTTTTACAAATGTGGTTACAAATGTGTACACTGAGTCAGGTTGTCTCTTTACATAAGTCGTCAATCCACCAGGTTTTGCTTGGTGTTTTGTTTATTAGTAGTGTGATATGATTTTTTTTATTATTAGGAAACAGACAACAACTTTTTGTAGAGTTTTATTCGAAATCGTATGTACAATAGTAATAAAAATAATTTCACGGCAAAATAAGTACCTTTCATCCTTTTTTGTAAGAGATAACCAAGTAAAATATATATGTTTTTACAAATACAAATTATTTTGGACATATCTGGATTGGACGAAAAAGAAAACGGTTTTAAAAGAAATTTTCGCAACATATGAAATGATAGAGATAATAAATGATGTTTTATTATAATTACAGAAATATTTGACATAAAGCTAACTATCTTGCTGCTAAAGTTAGTTTTAAATATATAGATATATATATATCTACGCTTCACTTATGCGTATATGTCAAAGTTTGCACAAATGAAGGTACCTTTCTTTTGCCGTGTTACATAAATATCGTACAAAAATAATACACATTTATTGACTGAATATAAGAAATTCTGTTTTGTAATTTTTATGCAGTATTCCGAGCTATGAATAATTATTACAAAGCAAACATTTAATGATCAGTATAAAGGCATATCCTTTTGAGGGTTTGATGTGGTTGTTGTAAAAAGTAATTACTAGCAGTGAACATAAAATTACTGCATCCAAATGCGCCATTAAATATATAAATATAGGCATTCATTACGATATGCTCATTACACCTCGTTCAAAGTCATTCATTTGCGTTAGGGTTTCTGGATAGTATAAATGGCATACTCAAAATTAATTAACCGTACATGCAAATAACATTTAATTTACATTTAATAAGAAATACTGTTTCGGTAAACATTTCTTTTTTCAGTTTATTACTCATAAAAAGTGATTATTTTCTTTATTTAAATGCATTTCATGCCATGTTTTAGCCATTCTGTATGTACAGCAATTCAGCTTATCTTAGTGGAAGGGCTTCCAATTGAGAATATCCAAGCTCGTTTAATTTGTAAATTATATTTATATGTAAGTAGAATACACTATAGTATCTGCCGACATGTAAGAATTATATATATTTTATTATTATAACAATCGGCAATTTTCGTTTTATTCAAGAAATAAACGTGCCTTAAAATAATTATATCCATAATTTCAAACTAACAATTTTTATAAGAATTATTATATACTGTTAGAATGAGCATTCAGAAATATATTATGATAATATCACAGAATATAGAAAACATTTTGACTAATTCGTTTATTAAAAATAAAAGTATTCTGTAATTTTTTATGACCAGTTGCCGAATACTTTACGCTGCAGTTTTAGATAGAATTGTGCACAAATAATCTATTTTATTCTTTAGAATGATATTTTAAATTTAAAACAATTAAGTTACGATTTTTTAAATGTTTATATTTTAACACTGGAGTTACTGATATTTCCTTTTTATTATACTTTATTTCAGAACTCACTGTATGTAGCTTTCTTGAACTTTAAGCAGAACCTTATTTCCATGTAAAACAAAATCTTAAAAATCAGTTTCCAGTTGCATTAATTAGGGTTCATGATAAAAACTAGTATGAAGCAACTAATCTAAATAGTCTTTTACAAATATTCTATTGAACATCGTTGAGAATCAAAAATAAATGAATTCCGAAAATGATAAGTAGTAAATACGTTTTTAGCTTTGCGAATATGTTTTGGTTTTATAGGACGGCGTATCTGAGCAAACACTTTTTGTGATGTTCTTCCAACTCCAGCTACTTCAGCAGTTCCTTTCCTTTCATTTACATTTTCGTGAGTACCCCTCAGTTTCAATCTGTAAGAAAATCAATTTGCTTTAAAAAACGTTGTGTAGCAAACATTGTTAAGTTAGCTAAAAAAGTTTGTGTTGATTATTATTATTATAATTATTATTGTCATTAGAGATGCAATCAGATAGACTCTTTTCCGCGTAGTGCAACCCGGGCCACATTTTAAAATGTTTAAGCAGTTATCACCGTCACAATTCTTTTCGAGTTATTCCATTCTATCGGGTGACTCTTCACAGACATTATTGAGATACTCATGTGACTTTTACCCTGATTGTATGTATTTATGTCTGCTTTTTGTTTTTATGCAATCAGTCTTGTTTTGTTTGTTTGTAACTACTTATGTGCATACTCCCGAGGATTTGTGTTAAGTGGCTCTGTGTGCATTTTAACCAACCTAAAAAATTATTACTATTATAATCATTTTAAATACATAGTTTTCATTGTGAACTGTGCAATAGTTTATGCTTCAGAGCAATTGAGATGTCAGCTTTTGTATTGCCCTGTTCTTTAGTTTGTAGAATATTCTTTTTTATGTGAATAGCAATTTCTGAAGAAGACTGTTCTGACTGTTATCCATTGAATTGTTGATTGTCAATTTCTGTGAAATGGGTATTCAAGAATGGTGAGTTAGTTTCTAGAAGATATAAACTTAGCTCTGTTGGTGTATTTTTTTACCCCTGAACTTCCAAACATTCCCATCTGTACAAACTCCTAAGTTAAGTAGAGTTTCTACAACACTATGTATATTACAAAAATTCAGTTCTCACAACTTCGGGTAGTCACAATACCTTGTCCTTATCCGGACATTTTTTTTCTTCCTCTCAAGTATAACTTTTATATTTCTTTAGATAAAAAAAAATCATGATATGCTTAATTTTGCTCCTTGTTCTTCAGTTTTATCATTAAAACAGAGAAAGATGAGAGCAGCTCAATAATTTTCAGAACAAAAAAGATCATCTGTCTATTGCAACTGTGTATTTCCAATTTCCTTTTACAAACCGAAAATTAAGTGTTTTCTTTAAATTCTAACTTAATAATCCTAATACTACTACTAGTAATAATAATAATAACAAACATAGGTAATCTCAACCACAACAATGGTGGTAATAATAATAATAATAATAATAAGCATTTTAAAACTGTCAAATGTTGATCAACATAATTACATTAGGCACGAGTTTGTGATTTTAAAGATATTGTTAATAAATTAATACGATCAATCAAAGTAACTGTCCCTTGAATTCGAGCTTCACAAACAAACTTATTAAAATTAAAACTCATAAGTTAAAAATTATTTTTAATGAGCATCAATTTATTACGTAATAAAACGATGCTCATTGGTCACTAAAATATATAAAAATAAGTCTGGATTTCTTTTATTTTTAGAAATTATATAAAAAAATAAATAAATCAATTATGATTTCCTGTTATTTTGCAACCTTTCAGTATAGCATAAGGAACAAACCATACAACATCGGTTAACAAGTTATGTATTTTAAAAATCCGATATATTTTTTGTATCCCAATTAATTCTACATACCAATAAACTACTGCTTCTTATTTCGTTTCTGGCCTTCTATTTCACAATTGTTTTATCGTTACTTTCTCTTTTATATCTCACATGTGCTTTTCGTTTTCCATTCACGGTGATCACAGTCGCAAGCCTTCAATTGCATTTGGTGGACATTTCTTTGGGATGATGCAAATTTCTTTTTTTTTCCGATGGGGCTGCAATAAGAATTAAAACATAGATTTTTTTTTGTAAATTCAAGAGAATAAGAAAATTAGTACTTCAGTAAGAGACATTTCCACAGCTATAATTTACTATACATAAAATTTCAATCTAAAATTTGGTTAAATACGGTTTTCAGTTTCATAAACATTCATAATGCATAAAAATAACACATAGTCAAGATACTCGTACTACTTACGACAAAATGGACACAATAATGTTTTTATTCATAATTCAGCCAATTAGCTCTTAGGAATTTCTTTTTTCTATACGAATTGTCCTGGTGGGCGTCACCATTCTCCCATCGACTTCAACATCAGTCCAATGGACTAATGTATCCTAATTGAAATAAATATTTATTTAGTCACACATTTTAAAGCATTGATTTTCATTGCTGGTACTCATAGATGAACTTATCAGACTAGATAAATGAATTCTCTATTCAAAAGTTACTTAGCAAAATATCATGTATTATATAACAGGAAAGAAAGAAGAATTTCATTATATGCTGCTTTAAAAGCTAATTTATTAACTCATTCAGATTATAAGAGTTCATATTATTTTTATGAAAAATTTCAAATAAAACTTTTGCTAGTGCTTTCTATAGCGTTATTATTTAATAATTTTACTATATCCGTTACAGTGTATGAAATATTGCAATGCTATTGTTTAATTTCTATTTTATAAAAAACTTTCATGATTAGAAAAACTGTTGCATCAATTTATAACAGTGTCTGTATAAACGTGTATTCTTAATTTTTCACTTCTTATTCACTAGTGCAGCCAAATAGTTTTTCTAATTAAAATAACAAAACTCAAAATTTATATTTGCAGCGTTTCATATTGGACCATTCTATTGGTCTAAATAAACTTCGGAGCCGAAGAATTTTCAAAGTATGAATTAACATTTTCTAAAAATGTAAATTATATTTAAAATTCGAATAAAAAAACCATTTGTATTTTCAGCACAATTTGCTTACATATTGCTATTAGTAAAAGGATATATTTCCCTCTAATTACCTTATTTTCAAAACAATTTCTGTGAGCATTTGATAAAAGAAAAAAATGAAGCTGTGTGCTTAAAACAAATTTAAAAACATAGATATAATTAATATATTTGAAATGTATCAAAAATGTTAAAATGTTGTATAAATAATATCGACATCAGTAGTTTGATCATGATGAGAACTGTCATAATATGCACACAGTAAAGATTTTACCTTCGGTAAAATAAAATTAAAAAAAAATGTGTGAGGTAAAATCTCAAAATCTCCTTTTCTATTGAACTAATTTAACAAGATATATGTATGTATGTATATATATATATATATATATATATATATATATATATACATGCATACATTCTAAATTCAACAAGTAACAAATAGTTTGGGGAAATACGGTTAATCTGAATGTTTTTTAAATACTTTAAAATAATCACAAATCAATCATCATAAGACTAAGTGTGTTACCTACAAGAGAGAGACGACTCCGGGGGTTGATGGCTACGTACACCACACAATTTAGAGCATCACTGAAAAGTTTTCTTTTCTGATTACTTACCCCTCTCTCTCCGATAGATTTACTAGCTAGAGGACGTAGAGCGCCACTAGCTGGCATCACAGATTCATCGTGCACGCTTACTAAATGTGCACGATGGTCTTTGATCAGCCTCACGAACCGTGCCTGAACGTGTTTCCATACACCACTTGGTATGTATCTCCTTTTTAAATAGTTTACTTAATGTGTCTTAGAACTTATGTCTTGGTTTATGATCAGTTTTTGGATATAATTTATGTAGGTACATTAAACAAGAAAAATCCTCTACGCTGAACTGATTTTCTTTATAACTAATCAAAAGGCATCTCAAAAGAAATGCCATTAAAGACTGAAATCTTCAATGAAAGGACTGTCCAAAAAGTAGTATGAAGCAGAATATACACATGTTAAAAAATACCACGTCATTTAAATTTAACATATTATAAATACATTTCTAATCAAAATGTAAATTTTGATTTCGAATTTACTTACGATTGTGTTGGGTTGCACATTTCCTATCAGTGCAAGCTCTTGTCCTGCAAGTGAGTGCTTGTCTAGCGCATCACTTACAGGAAGTGGCAGCACCTGCGCTCTCGTGCCCCGCCTGTACACATCTGCGTATTCAGTTGGGGGTTCCATATGCAAAGGCCGCCTGTGAAAACCTGTTACACTTAAATCTGTAAATGACGGGTCTTCAGCAACCTGAAATGACACGATTAATTTGTAAAAACTCACATGAATAAAACTAATCATATTATTTATTAGAAAAAGAATTTTTAAAATAATTCACATATCTTCCCATCAAAGAAGAACCATAACTTAATATATGCTTTGGAAGATTTTTTTAAATACATAATTTACAAATTTTTTAGCAGATACTGCCTGACCACATAAATTTATGTAACAAATCATTTAAGTATTTATCTCGAACAAACACCAATTCCTATAGCGGATTATTTCTAGTTTATCGACTTCTGTAATTGGACATTCGAGAAGTCACTAACATCTGTTTCCGGACACTGATGTTTTCCTTAGTTATCAAAGAATGACACGTAGATCTAGATCCCTTTCCATAATAAAAAATTGGATTAAATGATACTTTTTAAGTTTGTACCTCAAACACGCCGTTGGGCCCGGCCACCACTGTGGGATCCCCATAGAAAATCGGCTAATTGTAGTTCGTTGTCAGCCTGACGTAATGAGTTAATTTGAAAATATTGTTGCAGAAAATATGGCCTTGTTTTCGATTTCGTAGGTTAAAGGCGCATTGTATGTGGAAAGTTCTGCTAATCAGTTCAATTGACAGAACAAAACAGATTTTTTACTGGTTCTAGAAATTCAACGAACTCAATAGACAGCTTATCACAGATCTCTCTGATGCCGTATTTCGCATGCAATTAAATCCTTCCGTAGAGTAAAACTTAGTAGAAATTCTCTAGCAGAACTCACAACTGCTTCTCAACATACAACAATGAGGAATTTGCAAACATATTTAAAAACTAGACTTATCAAAAACAAACGAAAAAGCATGGCTTATGCACAACTCTATATGCTCGACAAACAATGACTCAAAACTGTACTGAAACTCTGGAGAGACCTTCTCTTTTATACTTTTCGCTTAAGTTTTGCGAACATTCTACGACTGTCATCTAGTAGCACTTTCGAAAAAACTGCCTATCTGATTGCGTAACACTAATGATATTGCGTATTACCTATGCCAGAAAGCAAACATTACAAACCTCTTAATAAAACCGTGCTGAATGTCGTCGAGGTGAAATATCTCCAAATTTTGGGCCCAATAATGATTCTCCAAAACTGAAGCCGTTCAATCTGTATCGCCAATGTTTAGCGAGAAATCCACAAACGCTATGTCAAACAAGTTCCTTATCTCGCGTTCTAGTAAAAGATTTTTATGCAACAAAATGCAAATTTAATTATTTGATTCCTAGAATACGAATTTTAGCCTAAATTTAACCCCTTAGAGCAGATCACCCCAAAAACTGTAACAATATCTTGATTTATTTGGAAGATCTACCAAATGAAGCAAAATCCCCATCTTAATATATAAAAATCCAGTGTCCGTGTGTATGTTCCGAAATAACTCAAAAACGGGTCAACTGATATTCATGAAAGTTTGCATATATATGTAATTTGGTCCAACTTAGATAATAGGATAGTTATTATTCAAATTAATGGTCTCAATAATTAATAATTAATAAAAAACTGATCATCAACGTTGATTGTTGTTATTAATCGCAGGTTCCATAAGTCTGGAACAGATGGCGCCTTAAGAGAATTTCTTTATGTACAACTGTAGTTTAATATGTATTTGTGTACTGCATAAATTCAAGAAAAAGTGTTTATCCAAACCGGCAGTCACGAACACGGCCAAAAATATTGGAACATTACTACGAAGAAAATTAATAATATCTGCGATATTGAAATACTCAACTCATAGCTTATCGTCTGCTTCTAAAGGGATAAAAGCGTTTTATTTTATTTTTTCCGAAATTGGCAACCGAGATAACTTTTTTATTGTTTTTAAAAAAAAAGAACAGTTTAACAGTTCTTGCTTTAAACGACATCTTATTATTTGCATATGTTTTATTTACAGAAAAATTCTCATTTTACAGAGGAAGAAACCTAAAAGAACGTATTATATATTTTTCATATATCTTATCTTATCTTAATATATAAAAATCCAGTGTCCGTGTGTATGTTCCGAAATAACTCAAAAACGGGTCAACTGATATTCTGATTACGTTGATTGTTGTTATTGATCGTAGGTTCCAATCGTAGGTCCAATATTTCCGTTTGAGACCATTAAGGCTGGAACAGATGGCGCCTTAAGAGAATTTCTTTACAGAGAACTAAAACATTGTCCTTTGCATCTCATAGATGGCGCCACACCTTAATGTGATACAGTTTCTTAGACTACACACTATACATGTCTTATTTTGCCTATACCAAGCACTACTTTTAGTAATATGCGACCCAAAAAATCTAACCTTACTGCCCGTAGCAAGAAGACTCGATATGCACGTATTGAAAGAGCTCATGAATCAGTCTGATCCAGTCAATTGTAATGAATTAAATAAAAAGGTTAGTTCAATGAACTACATGCGTATCGATTAATGATTAGACACAATCAGGACAACTATATCCTTCGATATCGTCAATTGTATCATCAATACGTTGTGGAAATGTTTGCTAAGATTGAAAGCAAACGTTTGCGATTCATTCGGTTCAACCAAGCTAAACTACGATCAGAGGATTACATTCACTTACGAGATGCTATTGTTGGAAACGTCGATGGAAATTTAAACACCAATGAAATTGGTAGTGCTGTTATTTTACCTTCCAGCTACATAGGTAGCCCACGAAACATGCAAGAATACATGCAAGATGCAATGACTTATGTACGTCATTACGGTCGTCCAGATT
This sequence comes from Cheiracanthium punctorium, assembly GCA_038373885.1. NCBI lineage: Eukaryota > Metazoa > Arthropoda > Arachnida > Araneae > Cheiracanthiidae > Cheiracanthium > Cheiracanthium punctorium. The sequence continues at coordinate 222,724 of JAWZYV010013897.1, forward strand.
TGTTTATAACATTTACGTGTAATCCAAATTGGGAGGAAATCCAATCTTTACTATTACTAGGTCAACAACCAATACATTGTCACGATATTACTGCACGAGTGTTTAAACAGAAGTTGAAATCTTTGATTGATTTTATAGTAAAATATTCAGTTTTTCGCAAAACGTGTCGTTGGTTGTATTCAATTGAGTGGCAGAAATGAGGCTTACCTCATGCTCACATTTTAATTTGGCTTGAAGATAAAATTCGTCCAGAGGAAATTGATCAAATTATTTCAGCCGAAATTCCAGATTCTTCAATTGATCAAGAATTATTTAATATTGTTACAAGTCATATGATTCATGGACCGTGTGGAGCGTTTAACATGACATCACCATGCATGGAAAATGGGAAATGTAAGAAACATTTTCCTAAGAAATTCACAAATGATACCATTACTGATATTGATGGTTATCCATTGTATCGCCGCAGAAACGCTGATAATGGTGGTCATACATATAAAATGAGAACTTCAAATTCTAACCAATTAGAAATTGACAATCAATGGGTAGTACCATACTCACCACTACTCTCCAAAACGTACAAGGCTCATATTAATGTTGAGCTTTGCAGTTCTGTGAAATCCATCAAGTATATTTGCAAGTACGTTAATAAGGGCAGTGATTTGGCCGTATTTGGAGTACAAAATATAAACGAAAATGATGAAATAGGACGCTACCAAATGGGTAGATACATTAGCAGCAGTGAAGCTATCTGGCGCATACTTAGCTTCCCCATACACCACAGAGAACCTGCTATACAACATCTTGCAGTGCATCATGAAAATGGACAACGTGTGTATTTCACTGAAGAAAATATTCTCCAAAGAGCATGTGAACCACCAAAAACGACACTAACCGAATTTTTCACTCTTTGTCAAAAAACTGATGTGTATGGTCAATTCGCAAAAACAGTATTATACACTGATATTCCATGCTATTTTACATGGAACACGTCTGCTAAAAAATGGGAATCACGTAAAAAGGGAGAACCACATCCTTATATTGCAGGCATATTTAAAGCTAAGACACTGGGACGACTTTATACTGTACATCCAAAACAACGTGAATGCTTTTTTCTGCGTTTATTGTTGGTGAATGTTCCTGGACCAATCTCTTTTCAATTTTTACGATCAGTTAATGACCAAGTGTTCAGTAAGTATAAAGATGCATGTCACGCGTTGCAACTTTTAGAAGATGACAACCATTGGGATCTGACACTTGCTGATGCTGCTTTAACGTCCTCGCCGAGTAATATTCGTCAACTATTTGCCATTATTTTGATGACATGTTTTCCAACACAGTCATCTACATTGTGGGAAAAATATAAGAACTACATGACTGAAGATATACTCTACCGACATAAACAAATAAACCACTCTCCAAACTTAGACTTCACACAAGATATGTATAACGAAGCTTTAATAATGATTGAAGATTTATGTATTATGATCTCAAATTCACCTCTTAGTCATTATGGTATTCCATCTCCTAATCGCCCAGCTACAGACTTAGTAAATAGTGATTTGCAGCGAGAAGAACAATTTAATAATCGTGATTTAAATACATTTGTTACTAACAATGAACCATTATTAACTGACGAGCAGAAGAACATATGCAATCGAATTATGTTGGCTATTGATGCCAAACAAGGCGGTTTTTTCTATTTAGATGCACCAGGTAGTACCGGTAAAACATATTTGTTATCTTTCATCCTTGCGAAACTACGGTCACTACAAAAAATTGCATTAGCAGGTGCATCATCAGGCATAGCTGCTACTTTGTTGGATGGTGGGCGGACAGCACATTCTGCTTTAAAGCTACCATTAGATATTCATAACAATCCAAATGCAATGTGTAATATCAAAAAAAGAAGCGGAATGGCAGCAGTGTTACGGAAGACTTCGATCATAATTTGTGATGAGTGTACTATAGCTCATAAGCATTCGCTCGATGCATTAAATAGGACTATGCCGGATTTAAACAATAGTGACAGATATTTCGGTGGTACTATTTTATTACTATCTGGTGATTTCCGGCAAACGTTGCCAATTATTCCTCGCTCTACTTTTGCAGATGAAATTAATGCATGTCTAAAACAATCAATTTTATGGAGAAATGTTGAAACACTCAGACTGACAAAAAACATGCAAGTACAACTCCAACATGATCCAACAGCACAAGAATTTTCTAAACAATTACTGGCTCTTGGAAACGGTGAAATAGAATTTCATCAAGATACTCAACATATTAGATTGCCAGATAATTTCTGTACTGTTGTTCAAACTAAAAATGAACTGATTGAGAGTGTCTTCCCAGACATACTAAATAACTATTTAAATCATGACTGGCTTAGTAATCGTGAGGCAGTGAATTTCCCAATTGAATTTTTAAATTCTTTAGACATATCAGGAATGCCACCACACAATCTTCGATTGAAAATTGGATCACCGATTATTCTACTGCGTAATTTAAACCCTCCTAAACTATGCAACGGTACACGTTTGGTGATCAAAAGAATCACTGGAAACGTTCTTGAATCAACTATTTTGACAGAAAAGTTTAAAGGAGAAATTGTTTTGTTACCACGTATTTCGATGATATCCAATTCTCCCATACCATTTAAAAGACTACAGTTTCCCATTCGCTTAGCTTTCGCGATGACTATAAATAAATCTCAGGCCAAACATGTCTATTTGCGGCTTAGACTTTGAAAATCCATGTTTCTCCCATGGGCAATTATACGTGGCGTGTTCACGAGTAGGAAGACCATCAAGTTTATTTGCATTAACAAAGGACCGATTGACCAAAAATATTGTACATCGATTGGCGCTTCATTGAATATCAACTGTGATTTATTACGATTAAAGAAATTTAGAGTATATATATCAAATTAAAATATTTAAAGTATTTATTAAATAAATGTTATTAAATGTTATGTTAATTTGTGTTAAATTTTGTCTTTCAAATCCTGCTTAAATCACTCAGCCACAGCAACACGTGGCTGGGTCTGCTAGTTATGTAATATGAAAACAAAAAAGAATTTATTGACAAGTAGTAATCTTTTTAGTTCAGTAGTTCAAGTATTCAATCAAGTTAGTAGTCTTAAATATTATCCTGAAACACTATTCTCTCTTTTTCTATGAAAACAGAGCAGCTTTTTACCATGCTCATTCTAGCACTGACGCCGGCATGCCATACATGCCAAAACCGGTCTGCTATTCTAGTTCCTTACTAGTAATATCATGCGTTGTTTTTTAACCTTTCTACCCTGTCTGGGTCGATTCGACACATTTCTAAAATTGATCTTTTGATATCTTCCATCGGTATTAATTTAGTTCTTTCAAACTTCATGTATTCCTCAAAGATGTGCACTCGTCTAATATGTGAGTTTTTCAGAGTCGTAAGAGTTTTCTTTAATCACCCTGAAAAAAAAGTGACATTTTACCTGTCTGGGTCGAATCGACCCATGTTATCATTGTGCGGAGAAATACAGGGAAAACCTATTCATATTTTGAATAGACTTTATTTTATTGTGTGGTCGATAGATGACGGCAATATATTGAAGGATAAATATGATCTATTATTTGCCTGGTATGCTTAGCCATTTCTTTTTTAGTTCAATAACATGGCAAATCGCAAAATTAAACTTTCTGAAAAAGAGATCAGAAAACTCTTACAAGAGCTTTCTCATCAAGTGCTTTCAGATCTATCTGACATAGGTGAAGATGAATGTGTTGAAACAGATGAATCAGATCACATATCAAATGAAGATATTTCTGATGAAGAGATAGATACGTCAGATATTGAAGAAAGCATTCAGCCAGTGTCTACGTTTGTTAGTAGAAACAAAACTGAATGGTATAAAGTCGCCCCTACTTCATTAAAAGATCGGTAAGTAATCTAATTTCAATTTATAGTTATTTTTCATTTTATTTTTACAAAATGTATTGTGTATTAAAAAATACTGATATTCCTAACAATTTTTATTATTTATTTATTATTATTTATTTATTATTATTATTAATTTTTTTTTGCTCTATAGACAACACAACATTATGAAATTGAGTCCTGGTCCTACGCGTTATGGAATTCAGCGAACAACAGCAGTCTATAACAGCCATAAAACTTTCTGGTGTTTATAAATCAGCAGGAGAATCTTCAAAGAGTTGTGCAGCAAAGAAGATAGCCGAGCTATTTTTCGTGAAACTATGTATTTACAACGCTTTGAAAGAATTAGGCAGTTCCTTAAGTTTGACAACAAAGAAAGCAGAACAAGTCGTCGACGCCTGGATAAATTAGCGCCCATAAGATCATAATTTGAGGTGCTTGTTGCACAATTTCCGAGATGTTTGACGATAGATGAATAGCTCGTGTCATTTCAAGGTAAGTGCCCATTTAGGCAATATTTACCAACAATGCCAAGATGGAAGTATAGAATTAAATTATGGTTGATGTCGGATGTAAAAACAGCATAAGTGTACAACGCTGAAGCGTATACTGGAAAGCCTCTTCATGGTGAGCGTGATATAAACCATGGAAGAAATGTTGTTTTGCGCCTGGTAAAGGCAGTTGAGGGCACTGCTCGGAACATAACGGTGGATATTTTTTTCACCGATTACATCCTTGCAGAAGAATTGTTAAAGAGAAAACTAACACGTGTTGGGATTCACAGAATAAATAAACCATTTATTCCTCCTGAATTTCAAGCATCGCCTGATAGGGCTGTATTCTCCTCAGTGTTTGGATTTGAACAGGATAAGACCCTGGTATCGTATGTTCCAAAAAGAAATAAGTCAGTGATTCTTCTTTTCACTATGCATCAGGACGTAAAAGTGTCACAGAAAAATATAAAGAAACCAGATATAATCTTATACTATAATGAAACTAAAGGTGGAGTGGACTCAGCAGGTAAACTAGCTTCCACCGATACATGTAAGAGAGAAACAAGGAGGTGGCCGGTTTGTTTGTTTTATAATATGATTGATCTAGCTGCAATTAATGCTTTTGTTTTTTTCATGCACATAAATCCGTCGTATAATGAACCCAAACTTTTCAAAAGACGGCTTTTTATGAAAGAACTCTGAAAACAGCTGACAGACTCTCAAAGAAATCTCCAGGAAAAAGCGAATGTGTCGGTAGCTATAAACAAGTTACTAGCTGTAAAAGAAGGCGATGCAGATAATTTGAAAACACCTAAACGAGGAAGGTGCAAAGAATGCGGCCCTAAGAAAGACAGAAAAACTCAGACAAGATGTGGATCTTCTCAGTCATTTCTTTGTCAAGAGCATGCAAATACTTATTGTAAATATTGCATTAATACGTAAAATAATATGTAATGTGCAATAATATTTCATATGTAAGTAAAATATTTAGATATAAGTAAAATAGTAAGTAATTATTTCGTGTGTTTAAATATTTTAACAAGCCACATACCCAATCAAGGAATCGGTCGAACTGGAGGAAGGGGGGGGGGAGAAACAGTAAAAAGGAGGTATAAATGAGGTAAAATATACATACTTAATCATTAACTAATAATAGCATCCAAAATGAGCCAAACGGGAACTATTGTAAAAGACTTGAGTAAATCTATACGAACTGGGTCGATTAGACCCATCCAGGTAAAACGTCACTTTTTTTCAACAGGGTAGGAAGGTTAATGCTTATTTATGAATGTTTATTTATTAATACTTATAAATTGTAAATTAATCTGTACTAAAAAATCTAAGTTTTAATTTATAAAATTTGAGTACTTTAACTTTTCTTTATTCATCAGTCGGCATTTACTGAAATGCTCGATTTGCGTAAATGCCTAATTGAACTGCTGTTCTTACATTTCATTCTTTTGAAATACGAAAGATAGTTTCTCAAGAGATTTAATGAATCTTTTGATCTGTGTTTAATAATGTAATAAAGTCTCCAAATAAAGTGGAAAAGCGCAAAAGGATGTTATAGACTTAAATAAAAAATATTAGTGTCTTAAGCATTAGAATTAAACGAAAATAGTATTTGAAAAGCTAAATTGATGAATTTAGCTTTTATTACGTAAAATTGATGCTTTTGGAGATATTTTATTTTCAGTTAGTTTTTCCTTCAAGCTACTTCATACATTCAAACTTAAATAACGTTTGCAAAAGATTATTAAATTGATTTCCTTCTACTTAATTAATTTTAAGTCTTATTTAATTAATTTATATAAGCGATATAATACTTTGACTGTAAAGAATCTTTAGAGTGTCTATAAACAAATATTGGAAAATAATTTATATTTATTTTTATGGCAACAATGACACAAATATAGTTTTTGAATAACTATTTGCTATATACTGGGTGTCCCCAAAAGGTGGTAACGGGCTTTAGTTCTTTATCTATAAGTTGGCAGTGTAAATTGAAAAAAAAAATGTTCAAAATAAGGCCTGGAATAAGTTTCCCATAAGAAAAAATTCCTCTCGTTAATTTTTAAGAAGTTACACATTTAAATTTTTATATGACCCCGGTACGATTTAAAAAAAGTTATTAAAGTTTATAAAAATGCTGGAAAATGTTCTCTTTTCAGTTATAAGTAGATTATAGTTATGAAATATTAGTTTAAAATATAATTGGAATGTACCAATAAATCAAATCCAATGAAATAGAGTAATATAAAATATGGGAGAAAGTTAAAACAAAATACATCGATTGAAAATCATTAATGCACTATGTGTTGTTAAATCATTCTTTCTAATCTGAAATTTTGGGGTCGGAAAAATTATGAGCCACCATTCTGACTTTCTAAAATGCGCTCGTCGAATTTTAATCTTTTATGTGAATCATAAAATCTCTCTCCGCGAACTAAAACTTCATCAAATAGACTACACTGGTTATATTTTTCTGAATGTATCCAAGTTCATAAATTTTATCTTTAATTTCTGCAATTCTTTTAGTAATTTTCCGCTGTCGTTAAAAGTCTAAACTACACTTTTTTATGTAGTATTTTAGAATATTGAGCTAAAATGGGTATAGCAAGGTGTTAAAATTTCTTTTTTAAACGATTAACTTCCTGGGTATCTTCAAAATATCGATACCAAACTGTTTGCACAGCGAAGAGGGTCTCCAAACTACGGCTCGCTGGTCAGATGCGGCCAGCGAGGTCGTGCCATCCGGACCGAGTAAAAAACTATGGGAATGTACGTGTAGTATCCAGCCAAGATCAGCCACCTCTTACGTACAGGATACGTTTTTTTTTTTTTTTTTTTTTTTTTTTAACCAAATGAAACTAGAAGTGCGCAATAGTGCGTTATGTTTTCCAGCGGATCACTACATTGCAAAACTTTATTTGCTGCTTACATTTTCTACTTCTGTTCCCAGTCCATGAGATGATATAACACACTTGTCTACGGTAGAAGAACGCGTGACGATAATCTCAAGCCAGTGTCGATGTTAAAGACATCAAATTTAAAGCCAGAAACGTCTGCTGTTTTGGTATACAGGAAACAATTTCTCCACTCCCACTAATACAGGTGTTCTTGTGTAGTGCATCAATGTATTAATAAAAAATATTTGAATAGAATAATAAACAAATAATTAAAAACATCTATGTTTCGATTTCTTTTTATTTGGACCTCGAGTGCATAGTTGTTTCCGAACTTTTCTTTGATAGTTAATGCAGCCTTCTCTCTGAAAAGTTTGGAGACCTTTGGAATAATACGTGGGATGAATAAAATTTTCTTTAAATTCCACTGTTGTATCACAATAAATGCTAAATGAAAACGTATTTCCATGTGACTTTTGAAGCAGAATTATTAATTGCAGTTTATTGTGACGAAGGTTTTGTTGATTTTTCGTGTTGAAAATTTCATTCAACATTAACAGCTTTATTGGGATATGGTGTAAGAAATATTATTAATACAGGATCGTCATGACCTTATTAAATGTACATAAACAAAAGCATCCACCAATGCTCATAACACACTACATGTAAAATGATTAAGATGAAAATGAACGCAGGTAAACTTTATTTAAAAGGAAGTTAAAACCGAACTTGGGTAATAACATAGACTTGTTAATATCACACTGAATTAACTGTGAAAATATGAAAAGATAAATGTGTGTTTTATAAAACTATAAATGCAGAAAACAGATACAGATCTCTTTTAATAGCAACAAAACAGTGGTGAGGATAATTCACTGACGGAGCTTTACAGAGTTTTTCAGCTAATTACACGAATGGATCTGCTAATCACCAGTCGTAAGTCGCCAGATGGATGTGGTTTTTAAAAGCTATTTTTACGGTAAAATATATTAGAATATATGCACACATTAGAAAAAGGGAAATACCAGTCGGAATTAATAGTAATAAAGAAATCCTTAACAGAACGAAATGGTATTAGTAGTGTCAAACTTCAAACAACGCAGCTTACACGATATCCGTTTGGCAATGCGATAAAAAAACAAAAAAACATGAAGTTGTTGAAATCGTATTCTTTTTTTACCTTATGTTTATTAAGTAATTAATTATTATTTTGTTTTTTAATGCTTTTAAACTTAATTAAAATCATTTTAAACTTAATTAAACTCATAAATTAAAATGCAAATTGCGTGTTATTTAGGGCGAGATCCAAGTGAAACGCGCGCGATCGAGTTCGAATTCAACGTTTTTTAGTCCACAGTTCGAACGTTTTGGCAGAATCTTCCAATAAACAAACCTATCGCGCTGTCACGTGATCAAAACACGATTGGTTTGTTTCAGTTGAATAAGAAACGCTGATATATTTCGAAGTTTCCCCTGTTCGACGCGGAAAACGTTCGAATTGTGTTTCACTTGAATCTCGCCCTTAATGAATCGCAATCAATTCGCAAAACATAAAATTTAGGTTTTATTTACAGAATCAAAGAGATTTTTTTAAACACTGAAATTTTATACAGAATGTATTGTTAAATCAAATATTGTAAATAAGCCTTATTAAATGCAAATGATCCCTTGTATTTCAAATGCAAAAGGCGGCATATTTATTAAAAAGTGGAAGCATTTTTCATAAATAACCGAGTAAAATAAGTATGTACATAAATAAACTGTATTATTAATTTTCAGAAAATACTTTAATTTACTCACTTCCGAATGTCCAGTATCACTAAGTGGTATTAAGTTATCATAATTGCCCTGCTTCTTCTTAAGTAATTTGAACATCTCATCATTCATGCGTCTAGTACAATCAATGTGGATACTGTTAGCATCAGCGATGTATACTGAAAAATAATAATTGCATACTAAAAATAATCCCTAAAAAATTCACTCTGTGATTTTTAGACTTTATTTTTCCAGTACTGTAGTATAAATGTTTTCATAAAACTACATTCTTTATTAAATATGTCTCCAAACTTCTTAGCGCCATTTGTGTTTGAGCAAGGTATTTCTAAGAGTCAGACTACAAAAAAATTTAATTTTTAATTGATTGATTAATTTATGAATTTTACAATACATCTAAAAACTTAGTGTAATTTAGTAAAAAAGTTTTTTCTTTAATTTCGCGGTACTAGTATGACAATAAATACTTTTACAAGCTTGAGATTTAAGTATTTAATGCATTCATAAAACTCTTAAATATCATACAAATATTTATATTGTAATCAATTTTAGAAAGAAAATCTTACCTGGATATGTTATTTCAACATAATAAATTGTGAAATACCTTATTGATAAGAGTCATATTAGAAATCTGCAGAATAAAGTTAATAATATTTTATGTCTTTTTTTCATAGAAAATAATAAAGGTCAGAATAACGTTTTTATACTTCAAACAAACCGAAATATTGATCGTTTAGTCTAAGATTGTTATGGTGGATTTTTCCATCTACTTCATTCTGCTGTTAACTAATTTTTTGCATAATCCTTTTTACGTAATCGTGTTACATCATCATTTTGCGTTCGTTAGTTTCTTTTTAATAATTTATCGAAAGATTTTAGTCATCAGTTGTTTTAAACAGCATTTTTAAACAGCTAAATATACAGCGTGAAATTCTGATAAGAAATTATTTAATTTACAGAGTAAATATAACTCGTATTATTTAGTCATAGGATTTAAAATAAATGAAAAAAAATACATTTTACATTTTAAAAACTATAAAGAATGTGAAAATATCGTAATATTTACTTAATATTCCAAATGCAATAAAGAAGCGAGCCTCAATCCTAAATTTAATTCAGCTGTATAAAAATTAATTTCCTCCATTGCACTGCCTTTAAATAAATGTAAATATTTAATCCAGTTTTATAAATTCTGCGTGTAGAAGGGAATCTAATTCTGTGCACAAATATGAGGTTTTTATAAAAAAGACCAAAATAGCAGAAAACAGAAAATATATGCTTTTTCTGAATATCGAAGGAATTGGAAGTTTAATAAATTTAACGCGTTTTCTGTGTGATATAATTTCCTTGCGGTAGCATGTCTAATAATGGGGAATAAAAATCAAAACTTTTGTTCAGTAAAAAATAAAAAATAAAACTATAACGCAAAAAATAGAGCTGTCTCTGAAAACTAATTGAGCGTTGAAAAATAATTTCAACGCTCATTTACTGGTTTTTGAGCCTTTTTAACAAATTGATTCATTTTTTGAGCAGAATACATCATATTTTTAATTGGGTTTTATAAGCATTAGACTTCTCCCATAGGATGTAAACAGCAGAATGAAATGGAGTTTCAAATGTCTCAATTCTAATCAGGTAGTTTCTGTGATGGGGCCAATTATTTTTACGAATTATGTTCACTAGTTCCCTATTTTTTCAATATTTATTAACAAACTTTTGAAGATGTCTTTCTGGACACCCCAATTTGCAGTGTAATTCTTGCTCGTCTTTGGGTAACCTATACTGCAAAGAAGTATGTCGGAGGAAGAGAGTTATATTTGCTAAGCCTAGCAAGCGAAAAATACACTTTAGCTATAGAATGAAATACCAAATTTAGTCTAAGAATAGCTTCTGTATACAAGCAAAATCATTAGCAATTATTTATTTATACTTCCTTCTTGCATTGCTTTTGAATAAGTATATTTAGTTGCACGCCGAATTGAATTTTTATTTACAAAACCAGTAAAGACTCTAACTTTACCAGAGCTGCCAAGTCTCCGGCTTTTTCCGGGAGATTTCCCACCACAATTTTTAGACAGTTTCATTTTGGATTAAATATTTGGACTTATTTTAAGCATAAATTTGTAAGTAAAAATTAGTGGTGGGAAATCTCCCGAAAAAAGCCGGAGACTTGGCAGCTCTGATTTACGTTTTTTATTCATGTCTCTCTATGACTTCACTTATGAAAATATTCCTATTAAATTATTTTCATAGAGATAATACAGTTAAAGAAAGGTAATTCAAATAAAATGCCTACCTTGGCTGTCTGATGGAATAACATCAGGACTTTCAATTGTTGAATCAATCGATTCATCCTTGTAGTTTTGAAGTTGCACCTCACTTCTGAAAAAAAATGAACAGCAATAGAATAGTAAATTATGCAATGATTTCCAAGTACATTTAAATGTTTCGATAAGGATGAAAATAGTCTTTGAATAAAATTTTTACAGTAAAAATGTTACTTAAAGGGTCAATGGGAAATATATAATTATCATCACGTACATTAATATTTGCTATACCGATTACGAATATACGCATATATAGTACGGGTAAAAGTACGTGAAAAAAGATTATGTATTGAAAAGCTTGGTTATACAAGGTTATGCCAACATGAACACGTCGAACCAAGTTTCCAGTGAAGTTCTGCAAAGATCGATAAATTAAAATAAATCATAACTAAAGAAATCTCGTCAATAATACGAAAAATATTACGAATTGTGTAAAAATAAATGGTTCGACGTGTTCATGTTTGCTTTAAAAATGGTGGGGAACATTTTCAACATTTGCTGTAAGGAATGATAAAGTAAATAATTTGGTTTAAATTATGTTTTTCAAAAATAAAATTATCACAGGATTAAGTAACATTGTGCGTCTCCATTTCTGTTTTACCTCTCATATAGTTGTAACAGTCCATGAGTGTTGGAAATTATCTCCCAGACGTTAACAAGGGTCAAACAATAATAAGTGTTAGAATCGCTATCACATCCGCTAGATTTAATCATAATAAGAAAAGCCAACTAGTGCGCTTTTAAATTGCTCACCCCGTATTTTTACAGTTCATGTTTAATGTTTAAGGGAAATTTATTTATAGTGAAAATGATATGTACACGAATAATACATTTTTGATATTTAAAGGCTTGGAATTAAAAGAAAATTGACATTAATTTAGCTGTATAATTTGATATTTAGGAATATTACTTATAAATTATCCTATAGCGATTTGTCTAATCAAGGAGTCCTTATAAAATGAAGATCATGGTAATCTACCACTTAGTTTTGGGACCAACAATGATATACATATCATATGACATGTATATATATATATATATATATACAGGTTGGCCATAAAAAGAAATTTGACAATACATGGACCTCAAGGGGACACAGCCTGTGTGTTCAACTGATGGAGATTAAATTTAAAAGAGAGGTATTCACAGGTACAGGCTAGAGATTCAGTGAACGATAACAAAGTGGCGCTCACGGTTACCGTTAAAGGCACAGAATTTCAAAATTTTCGGAAAGCAACACCTATTTTTTTTTTTTCTTTACAAAATGCTCAGTTCATATGAGCGCGTTATGTGCGCAAAAAACAGCTCTGTGAACGGTCAGCACAGACAACGATCTGAAACACTAGGGAACATTTACATACCACAAAAGCAAGCATCAATCATAGAACAATTTTCGACAGATTTTTAGAGCACAAGTCAATAAAAAGCATGATTTAGAGGATCGTCTACGAAGTGGAAGGCCTTCCATTTCAGGGGGGGGGAGGGTATTTCGTAAAAGTGCCATGTTAGGTATTGCATTAGATTCATCCTTGGGGAATGACAGTACATGTGAAACTGGGAGGCTATTAGGCTTGTCGAAATCATTAGTCAGATGTACCTTCATAAGATACCCTTATTGCATAAATTTTCTTTGTTTCATTGAAAAACACGATCCCCCATTTATTCTATTTGTAATGACTATATTACATAATTATATATGCATATATATATATATATATATATATATATATATATATATATATATATATATATATATATATATTTATATATATAAGCACATTGTATGAAACTTAGAATTAGAATTTCAGCTCTAAACAAAAAAAAAATAATAATTAGAATGAACTTACTTAACTTCCTTTGTGTCTTCTTTATCTGAAATAAAATTTATACCTGTAAATTGAAATTCTTAAATTGCAATTAAAAAAGCACGCTTATCTCTTAAGAATTCCTTTAAAATGTTATTATTATTAATTTAAAATAACTATTATTGCATGCAATTTCGAGATCTTTTGTTCATTCTTTTTTTTTAACTTCTTTAGTGTCAGAATTCCAATGGTACAATTTTTTGATTATCCTTTCGTGTGCATATAAAATCGGTATTCATGCTTAAAGAAGGGGATACAATACATACTGCATAAATACAATCTACATTGTATGATAGACAATGTGTTGTGGGATTACGTCCAATTAGCTACACGGGAGCTCTAGGCCAAGGGGTGGGGTTCCCTCGGTGGGGGCCTTCTTAAGGAGTACTAAACCCGTGTTTATGCTAAGTTTCGGATAAAACCACGGAAAACTCCGAACGGTTAGGTGGGCGGGCGTGACCTGGTTTTGAACCAGGAACTTTCTGTCTCCCAGTTCAGCGCGATATGCCCCTGGTTGTATGATAGACAAATTTCAACGTGAATAATTTCAATTTAAAAATTTAAGTTAAAATGTATTCATAGGTATACTACGTTGTTCCGTAAATTAAAAATATTTCAAAATTAAATTACTATTTGAATTATAAACATGTACGGGAATTTCAAATATTTTAATTACAAGAAATATAAAACTCACCTTTTTTATTTCTCTTATATCTAATGTGAATAAATACAGCAACCATTGCACCTAGTAAAAAAACAGTGCCAATACCACCGATAATGATTCCAAGAAATGATGTAAAATCCGTGTCATCTTCTTCAGCTGAAAAATGTCAAGGCAAACAATGATGGTTAGTTTCTTAGAGTAATGTAACAATAAATGTAGCATGTTAAAGTTAATTCGTAAGTGAAATACAGCAAAGAATGAATAAACAGGACAAAGATTTGTGAAATTAGTTCTTTATTAATTGGTTAATTAATCAAATTTATAATCACTCAGTAAAGTCTCTCGGACGAGTAACCTCTGAGTCGATTTTTGGTTAGTCAACTGAGTAGACAATCCCCAGACTCTAACAGTCCGGGGCATCTCATGAAGTACCCAGGCTGGTATTAAGCCAAAAGAGATGTGGAAAAGCTAGACTGCAAAACCCACAGCAGTAGTATTTATAGCATATCGCTCTCTGCAAGGTGTGCCTTCTGGTTCCGTAAATAGAAAGCAAAACTATTTAAATGAAATTCCTCCAAAGAGTAGAAGAAAATGGGGGTGTAATCAAATGTTATTAACTAGATCAGATCATGTTTTACAGCTGCAAGAAAGAAAGAAATGAGAGTTTTTTTATCCGGAAAAAAAAGAAAGAAATTCAATCATTGGAAGTATTTTTCATGATTAAATTCAGTATCAAAATATATGAAATTTAATTATATTTCACATAAAAAAAAACATATATTTAACTCGGAAGCACTATCTAAGCTGTTGTTTATTATCTTTCAAGTTTCCCTGAAAGTCAATATATTTCAAGAATTTTCGTGCATGTATTTTTAAAGACATATATTTAGGAAACATCAGGAAAACACAAAATAAATAAAATGTAACGAGAAAACAATAAACACCACAGTTACTATTTTGGCTATTAAAGTATATCACATTCCAAGCATGCAGTAAAACATACAGCAGTTTACCTGAAAATACTTGTGAAAAAATAGGATCTATCTACTAAAAAAGTCCAGGATAAATCATGCAAAAAGTAAAATAACACTTGTACAATATTTAGCTCAGTGATGCTTGTTTGCAAATTGTACGAGCAAGCATCTACAAGTGATAAGTGCTTTATACTAATTTCAACATAGCAATTAAAATGCAGTTTCGAATCATTACGATGGGAAATCATATAAAAAACATGAAAAAAAGTTATTTCTATGAAAAATAGCAGTAAGGAAGGAAAAAAGCACAAAAAGCAAGTAATTTCAAACACTGCGACACCAAAAAAAGGCACATTAATTACATGTACTGTTTTAAACCTTGACACACAAAAATGTTCTCACTGCTGGAAAAAGTATAACACATAGTGCAAACTATATGTATAAACAAGACCCTTGAAAATGTAAAAATGCAAATTTTAGGAAGTAATCTAAATGCAAAAATTTAAAATAAATGATAATGAAAAATCAATAGAAAAGAACAGTTACTATGAGAGTTAGTAAAAACATTTTAAGGATCGATTTAAAAATATTGTTTACAAAGAAGATAAATTATAAAAATTGTTTTTTTAACTACTGCAATCGTATAATACACTGATCGAAACCATTAAAAGAATTATACATAGTTGCTATTTTCATATCATGGACAACAAGAAAAGTTGTTATTTTTTTATGATTTAACTCGATACACATTAAATCAGTTATTTAAAATGTTGTTAGAATCCAGAATGATTATTTCTTTAATTTTGACTCGATTTTAGTATGATTTTATTTTGGTTAATTACAAATAAATATTGGATACAGTGATAAAATTCGATACACAGCACTGTGCTATAAAAATCACTATTATGAAGCTAAATTGATCTAATAGAACATTTTCACTCTGAAAATCACCCAAAAATACCTGTTGAATGGAACTTAAAAATTTTCAGTACTTATTTAGAAACACATAGCTGTAAAATTATTATAAAAATGCGCATGTACACGATGAAGTAGAAAGGAATTTCCTCGAAACGCAGTCCTTGGTATGATTAACGATGATGTAGAAAGAAATAATACCGAATAATAATTTGTCACACACTTTTTTTAAATAATATTTCTTAAGCAAAGCATATAGTGATCGAATCTGTGATTACTTATGAGTGTTAATGCAATATATGCTTAAATAACTACAAATAACAAATGGAAGCGAATCCTTTTATATGTAGAGGAGGGGAGGGTATTATGGAATAGTGGGAAAATATGGAATACCGAGTTTTTGGCTCTGTTAGTTGTTGTTGCCACAAGTTAATACCATGAACAACTCAAGAAAGATTCCCGTCTTAAAATGCAGTAAGAGTTGACCGCTCTCTGTTGCCGGACCACTCGCTACAGAACAAAGTATGTTTTGTGATTTTCAAGAGTTTTTGTAGATAAGTTTTCAAACATTTTAACTTACTAGTAAACACGTGACATGAACATTGATGTTATGCATAATGTACACTAAGAGAATGGTAGTTTGTTCTACTGTGGTTATTTTTTAGATGACAGTGTTTTGCCAATTAGTTTTAAAGGTTCGTTTTCCGAGATGGCGTGTCGGGTATTATGGAATACTGGGTAATATTGTAATGGGTTTCATGTCATCCACTAAAGACCCGGAAAACAACGACGCTGAATGCATCTTTTGTCACGAAAAATTCTCTAATGATCAACGACGATAAGTTTGGATTCAAAGATCCAGCTGTTCTCTGTGGGCTCACCATGACTGTACCGGAGCAAAGAAAGAAGATTATATCTACAACTTTTCTAAATCGACTCGAAGCAGAAATGTCTCCAATATAATGATTTGAACTACAAAACATAAAAATTTCTTTTATAGTAACAAATAACTATATATGAAGCAATATGAATTGCTTTTCATCGGTTTAAACCATCTATTCCATATTACCCGACTATTCCATTTTATACTCCATTCGTAACTTTTTTTAAAAATATTTTTTCCTATAACAGCAAAATAAATTGTGTATTTCTTTGCAATTGACATTTCATTACGATTAATTATAGCATGTACTCATGCTGTTTTGGGGGATTTTATTTAAAAATCTATGAAGTTACAGTTAGAAATGTAAATGGTATTCCATAATCACCTCCTCTCCTCTACTTTAACTCACTATTATTTACTAAATAATTATATTGTCAAGTTATTGCGACGTGCGTTTTTAATTTACTTCAGATGGTGTTCAGATTCTATGGTCGCTATTTATGCAATCTTGAATTAGTAATAGATAATATAAAGCCATCTGACAAAGAAAAGTGAATTACTTATTTGCGTTGAACTAAATATTATGGGAAATATTACGATTGTTTGTTCTAGAAAAAACATAGTACAGTAAATCGTTTTAATAAAACACTTCAACGCAGGTTCTTATTATTCAGTATCTAATATTCCTATCCGTCGTTTACAGTTTGTACTTTGGACTTTTAGAGCAAATAAAAGGGCACAGTCTCTCTGCAAGGCTGAACAAATTCTGTTTATTGATTTCGAGCAGTGTATAGAACATTAAATCAAACTTGCATCACACATTATACCACAAAATCAAAATCGTGAAGTGGAAATATTTTTCTTGCCTGTTCTTCTCTCTGCGGGAAGCAAAGTAGCTGCTACAATAGCAACAGAATTGCTTCTGCCTTTTGCGTTTGCAGCATATAGCACCAGTATGTAGGAGGTTGCTATCTCTAAGTCACTGATGAGAAAAATCGGATTGTCCACTGTACTTATATTCGTTGTTAGGTGTTCATCCGTAGATGCATATACCTCTAAATGAAATGTTTGAGCTAATCCTCCATCGTAACCTTGTTCGCACTGAACTAGGAGGGAATCGGTTGTTTGATTGGTAACCAAGCAATTTCTTAAGGTAGCTGGAGGACCTGAAATACAATTATCGATTTTATCCCCTACTCTGTTAAATTCTGGTTCTATACATAAAATTATGTAGTATCTGTGCTCTTCATTTCAGAAATACTATGCTGTTAATCCTTGCAACTTAGTTTTAAATGATACCTCTATTGAATAAATACATTTTGAAGTAGGGAGGTTTGGGGAGATATTTTAATAAAAATACGACTGTTAGTAAAATAACATGTATGGAAGAACTAAGATTGAAAAGACATTGTCAACAGTTTGCATTTTATCCCATATTATGACGCTAGAACAACTACTATGTTATTTTTTTTCCAATGATACCAGTACTAAAAAAGGAATAAAATAAATATTACTAAATACATGCTTATTAGTACTTTTAGAGTTCTCATTAGATACAAATTTACTTTTTATAGTTAATATTTCATTTATTACTTCAACGTTTAGTTAATTATACTTAAAATGTTAATCATTATATTACATTGCTTAATTTTATCAATTGTATTCTGTAAAAAATTAATCTATGGAATAGAATAAAGAAAAAACAAAGCATTATAGATTCTGTACAAAAAGGAATAGCATTGGTTAAATACGCAACCAAGGATTTCATAATATAAACGACTCAGTCTTGGTGAATGGTAAAGAGTTCCAAATATTTGCATTTCAGATATGGCTCACCAAAATCAGAGTCTGTAGCTATACAATATAGAACAAAAAATATCTATTTTAATTTACCATAGAAACTCAACAGTTTTATTTTAAGTTTTAAGTGGAAAATAAAACTATACAAAAAATCCCTGACTTATGTATTATTTTAAATAAAATAATGATTTACTTTGATGTGTTTAGTTTGCTTTACAAGAAAAATGTGAATTTTATTAGGCTAAATTTCTAATTTGACAAAATATAACGCTGTTTTCACGCTTTCTACAAGGAGTGTTCATGAAAGATTTGTTGATGTAAAAAAAATCGGAAATATGGTACTTCAAAAACATACGTAACAATTGGTAGTGAAGCATCATAATTGCGAATAACCACTGAAAACCCCTTTCAAAGTTTAAAGTTTATTTCCTCTGTAGGAAGTATATGTATTTTAGTTCAGACAGGATGTTTCGTGTTCCAGTAAAAAATGCTGATTCACATACGCTACACTTGCGCAAAAACATCACTGAGCTAAATTAAAGGAAATTTATAGATCAAAATAATAACTCAGACTGTGAATACTCACCGACGGGGACAATGCGGTAAACACATGGATCCTTCATCTTTCCAATACTGTTTGATCCTGAGCACAGAAGAACCCCATACCCCAGCATGGCACGAGGCGTATACTGCACTACACTAACTGTACCATCAGAAACAAATTCTTTCAGTTCCAGACTCTCCAGTGTGTTATTAAGAGTCCACTTGAAGTTAACGTTAGGCGGATCAGAATCTACTTCACAAGTGATATTAACAGTTTCTTGTCTGGCAACGCCCAAAACAATTCCTGGCGGCGTCTTGCAAATAGGCGCAACTGGAAAGTAATGTAGATTTTACGAATTCAATGAAGCAACAATCCGTCGAATAAAGAATATTGTAAGATATTCATGTACTTGTAAAAATCAAATATCGGCCACTATGCAAATTATTTCATTATAAATGATAGTTTGATTTCTTCACGTTTCTTTGTTAACTGTGTTTTATCAAGAGGCAATAATTTTAAATTACAAACAAATTTAGGTTTATTTCAATTTAAGTGGAAAATTCTATCGAAAACAAGATATGAATTTTTTAAGACCGACCACATACGAGAAAACCGTGTATGACAAACGCAAGCAAAATACGATAAATCGCCTAAGTTTAAAGACAATGAGCAACCCTTAAATATTATTCGAATACAAAAAGACAAATTTTTCGATTTTTTACTCGGCAAATAAATTCTAATTTCTGAAAATGTGCAGTTTTGAAACACCCTGTACATGCATGTTGTAAATGTTTATACTGATGTATTTAAAAAAGGAGGTATGCGAATAACAACATAAATTTAAAGTACATAGCAACAAATAATAGTATTGTAATATATGTGAACGTAGAGTTTTGTTTAGACGCAGAAACAGTTTCATTCACAAAGTCATACAGATTAACAAGAACTCATCTGTTTTACGGAAACGAAGGTGATTTTTAACTAACACATTCTAAATCGTTTTTCGCTCAAATATTAGTACGTAGTGAATAAATTCTAACTATTGCATTTTCTTTTACGAAACCATCTAACCCAATGAAACCTGATGTGTCGTAAATATTCATCTAGCACCTACAAAGCTTTAGATTCATTTGAATATGTGATCACCGGAGTAATTAAAAAAGTTTGAATGTGTTCTTCCCCGTGCTCATGTAAGTCAATAGGTGTTTCTCTCCTCCTATTTATGATTTCTGTTCTCATTAAAATAATCAAGAATGTTTTTTTAATTAACTGATATTTAATATACATTTCTTTTCGACACGATAAATTCTCTTTTTTAATATATGCTGAGTGCGCTAAAAGTTCATGCAAACTTTAAAAAATCATTAAAAAAGAACAACTGACGATAAAAATGTCTGATTTGCACGAATGGCATCAGAAAGAGGGTGGATTTAAAAAAAAAGTTCAAAAATGACCGATAGCTATCGCTGATGTTGAATATGTAATAATGCGAATGAGGTATGCATTAAAATAAAATTAGCAGAAACACAACACCAACACAATTCTATATTTTCAAAGATTTATTTTGCAGTACGAAATTTCCTCAGTGCGTCTGTTACTGATCCGTCAATGTTGTAAAAGTGCTTGATAATCAACGCTTAATCCTGTAACGACAGCATAATGTTGGCATCTATTAAAGAGTTCCCGTGCATTAAAGTGCTTTATTCACAACTTTATTTGCATAAATCATATTGGTGTATGCAGAGCAGTACCACCTATTGGTCATTTTTTGAGCTATTTTTGTTCTTAAAACGAAATGCACCTTCTTTCTGATGCCATTCGTACAAACCGCACTTTTTTATCATCATCTGTTCTTTTTAAATGATTTTTTAAAGTTAGCACGAACTTTTGACCCGGTATTACTGTAAGAAACATAAAAAATCTTATTTAATGCAGTGAGAGTTTAGTTCATACAGTGTTAGCAATTACGTGTTTGGTGACATCGAATGTACTTACACTGAACATCCAAATGCACTTCCTCGCTGCGGCCTTCCCCTTCCGTATTGCTGGCGACGCACTGGTACATTCCTCTGTGCTCTTTCTTCACTCTTTGTAAAACCAGTGACTGGTTACTCACAATAATTCCTGCTGACGTGTTGCTGTACAATAGTTGGTCTTCGAACCTCCAGCTTACATCATGGACCCAGGGGTTCGCACGGATGTTACAGTCGAAATAGACGTCGCTACCTTCTTTTATAGCTGTGTATTGAATGCTGGCACCTAACGCTAGACGGAGTTCTGGGACATCTAGAACAAGAAATGACTTCACTGGAATACAAATGTAAATGTGCATCTTTTTCACAAAGGTAAAAAACATTCGGCTAAAGATGTTCATTTATGCTTTAACCATTGTTCACCTAAACCACAATTCTTGTGCGGATGAAATTACTTAAGGATTTAAAGTGTTTATAAACTGTAAGTAATGTAATGGATGCTTTGTTTGATATTTCCCATATTTTGACCATCTTCATGATACAGGTACTTTCCACTTTACAAGCAAATTCCTTTTAGATAATTACGTTGTTAAGGTTAGAGGTCGATGAGCTAGATGCTTACTCCGGTAATATACCAGTAGAAGAGTTAAAGATTTGCAGTATACTCACGAACATCCGTGCTTATTTCGGATTCACGCAAAAAACACAAATGTTTTCTCGCTTATCATGTGAAATCGACGTATTCGTGAATTAGTTTTGTTCGGTGTAACTCGTAGTACTGAGACGGCTGCTTTCTATTAGATTGTATGGTACTCATAGTATTTGATTAGGGTGGCATTACTGCGTCTGTAAAATATGAATCGATATATATCGATATGAACAAACAGAATCAAAGGCGCATTACGGTTTTTTTAAGCAGTAAACGTTAAGTGAAACTTCCTAGTTTGATTTTATACAGCATGCAAACCTCATTTTTAAATTTTATGCATTGAGTTTTCCTATAGTAGAAAGTGGTTTTCAGATTTCCCATTTTTCAATTGCCCGTGCAATCGCCCCGTTATTTAAACGAGATAACGGGGGGCGGCTGCATTAAAATGATGCAAGAAATTGAATTTTTATTATCTTTTCAGCTGAGAACTATTGGTTTTTCGTTTCCTTTCGAACACTCGCACGTCACTATTTCGAATCGCCGGTCAAAACTTTGGTCACAAGAGCGAACGCTAATTAATCAGGTACATCGTATAATAGGCATCTGTACTACTTTTGCTGATCTACATTTTTTTTTTTTTTTGCATTTTCCATCACCGTACTGCGGCTACTGATTCGTTTTAAGAAAGCCCTCACCGAATACTATTTTTTCAATGTAGTCAAAAATGATTTATATCAAAATGATTATATTCCTATTTTTTTCAATGCAAATGGCATGCCAAAGTGCTCTACATTTACGACCTTTTCGTCTATTTTGTCATCGGGCTACGTCTATTTCTTTCTTATCATGCAGCAAGACAGAAATAATGCAAGAAGATCAGAACAGCCTGAAAGAAAGGCGGCAAGAGCTAAATTAAGAAGAAATTTGTTTTCCCAGAGGATGGGGGAACTATTGAAGTTTTACCGAACTACAGAAAGTATGGCAGAAGAATAGCTTTTGAAACTTTTTATTTATTTCTAA
The DNA here is from genome assembly GCA_038373885.1 of Cheiracanthium punctorium. Taxonomy (NCBI): domain Eukaryota; kingdom Metazoa; phylum Arthropoda; class Arachnida; order Araneae; family Cheiracanthiidae; genus Cheiracanthium; species Cheiracanthium punctorium. Next base: position 245,438 of record JAWZYV010013897.1, read on the forward strand.
TGGAGTATATAAATGCTGAATTTGGACAATATTAATGGGAAACTCTTTATTTGCCAAGTAAAATTGAAGTGTAAATAGTCATTGAAACTGCATATTTGCGTAGCGAGTGAAGCTCCTTGTTTATTTAAAATAACGCATTATTCATAAACTGTACATAAGATAGATCTGCTTATTTATAAAGTATGTTTATTCCGATTAAAATGTGTTGCATTTTCAAATAATTTACTATTACTTTACTAGAAAGCAATGCAGTGGCTTCTCTTTAAAATGAATTTAAAATGCATGCAAACATAAATATATATCAACGATATATTTATGTTTGCATGCATTAAAATATTCTGGTTCTGAATACATTTTATGAAAATTTGCATAATATTCTATTTTTAACTGTATTTCAGTTGTGTTGAGCTAAAAATGCGACAGTCACTTGGGTCCCTTACATTTATAGACTCTGTAATTATTATGTATAAACATGGATCATTTTTTCTTTAATTTGAAATGAATATTTAAAAAATGACTGGAAAATATTAAGCTGAGTAAGTAAATGATACATTCAAAATGTAATTTCCTGAAATAATACATTCCAAATAAGTATTAATTTTTAGTACAGACAAACAAAGGACATATACAAATGGATCTTGTGTGGACTATAAGGTTCATGGTCCAAACTTTAAGGATAATTACATATAAAGAAGAATTTCTTGTATAACACTGTGGCGTCGGAAATGAAATGTCATGTGTACTTTAATTACTAAAGTGCCTTGCCCATTTCTGCAATTCCGTGCCACTTTTGCCTGTTGAAAAATTTAAGAAGGTTAACCAGTCGCATAGTCAGCATATTCACCATATTTACCAAGCATTGATTTTTTCTTTCTCTCAGGGCATTTGTCTATATTCTCAAGGCATTAAGTTCAAGGGACTCCGATGAGGATTTCATTTTTAAACTTAAGTCGCTGCTGCTAAAGCTGTTCGTGAAACTCCTGAAATCTTCAAAAGCATACGTCAATTACTTGTTAGACTCTACCAGACCTGCATCAATGTTGGTGGTGACAATTTGTTCACTCACAATACCATTATGTAAATAAATATCTGTTTCTTTCATTTTCTACGGTTCTTCTATTTTCGCCTACACTTTTCATTTGTAACCCAACGTTGCTATCTATAAATGTCTCTTTACTCGTGTATGTATTTTTTTGTAATCTTAAAGTATGTTCCACCAGTTCACGGATATTCTATAATGCTTGGAAATGCGAAAATACAGCACTTTTCGTCTGTAGGAATCTTAAACTAGAATTATTTTTTTTTAGTTCTCCTGTCACACCGTGGAAATATGTCTTCACCGCAGTACAATTTTACAATTTGGTAATGAGAGTTTGGGTATAATATATCTATTACATTCATTTCCATGCGGACATTGTATTAAGGTAAATACACTCATAATGTGTGTTTGAAAATTAATCAGCGTTTTGACTAACTGCACATAAAGTGCATTGTTAGTGATATAATCGGCGTAGTAGTGACTCTAAATGTATTAGATGCATTAATTCATAGCTACATTACCTGAATAATCTTCTCATTACTGACGTGTACATTACCTGATGCATGCAAAGTGATTTGCATGCACCCTCACACCCTTGCTTGCTAGAAAGTGTGTTGTAACTACTAGATGTATATCATTAACTAATTATAATTAAATGTTTTCCAAATACCTTATCGAAGGTAAAAGGTCATTTTATGCAAAGCATTAGAACAAATTCTGATCAATCAAAGTATTATGTGCACACAGGATCAAGGTCACCATTCATTTATCTTATATAAATTTAGAAATATAATTAAATCTATCAGAGTTGAACTTTTTGAAATAATTAGCTGAAATTGAATTGGGTATTAATAATTTAAATAATAAATTAAATTAAATTGAAATTCGAAAATACACACGATTATATGTGTCTGAAAATGGTATATCTATTTCTTACGTTCTAAAAACAGTTTAAATTTTCATAAGATATAGCGTTTATAGCGTATATATTTCTCGCATTGTTCCACTACGTGCTAAAATACGATTCCAAAATTTTTAAAATACAAATTCAAAACAGTCCGTAAGAAAAAGGTTGAGCATTCAGTAATGCAATGGCATTCAGCATTTAAGGATTATTCATCAGTTAAATTACATGTCAAGACAGTTTCTACGGACGCTTCTTATTAATGTTTAACACAGTCATTCTGCAAAATCTGTCAATGAACAATAATAGTAAAATCCCTTTAAAAAAAAAATCGAAAGATGCGTCAAAAGTGGCTTTGCCAGTCGAAACAATAAATAACTTTTGCAGATTCTGGTGTTTTCGATTAATAAGAATTCGTAAAATTGAAATAGATATTCTATGTTACCTGTGCGTAATAATACATTTTATATTGTAAAATCAGAGAAACCGCATTTGTAGATTATTCATCCATTACGAGATATTGGGAAAATAATTCATTAATTTTAATTATTTTCATTCATTTGTAACACCCTCTGGCATATAAAGCCTTACACACAAAAGGTATTTTCCGCATGATTAAATGAATAAGAGACATTTACGGAAAAAAGTATCAAACAGTATCCGCAATAAAATATCGATCCGTCACATAATGTTTCATGCTTTCTCCTTGCTGCGCATACTTATTCTTAGATTTAGTTGTGAAATTTTATCATAAAACTAATAAGGCTTTATTTTCGTTGGTATTCTTGTTTCTTACTCTATACCTCTATACCCATTTTTGTAATATTTAAGCTTTTATTCAATAAAATATACATCCAGATGCTTCGCAAATCACCATGAAAGATATCTTTTAAATCTCAATTTAGAAGCTGCTTCAGGATAGATATGTATTTATATACAGGATGTGTCACAATTCCCTTCCTGGTTTGAACGGCTTATAAAATACATACATACATACATACATACACACACACACACACACACATATATATATATATATATATATATATATATATATATATATATGTATGTATGTATATGTAGGAAGCTGAACACAGTTTATAGTCAAATAAATAAACAAACTAATAAAAAAAATACTTTTTAATCACCAAACAAGCCCTTTTGGCTAATACAGCACTTATGCTAGTCACACACTCAAAATCTATACAACAAACTCCGTAACTTTTCATATTTTTGCACTGTTAATAATTTTTGTGAGTTTTTAGATCATGAAATGTGTCGTTCTAAATAAAACCAGTGAGTTTATTGACTGACCAGTGAGTCAGTGACTAACCTGATCCCACAGATATATATATATATATACCAATACCGCAACAAAGTTGACTTTATTGGAGAAAGAAATGTTACAAGTTTTTTTCGCAAAAGTCTTGTGAACCTGTCCTGACAGCGACAGATTAAGGCTGTTCTTCGAAAAAAAAGAACTCTGTTTTTAGTCTTGGTACACAAATTGAAATAAACTAATAGCACCATGGTCTCCAAAAAATTCCAGATGGTTCTTCATAAGCTGTTTTACACACTACGATTAGGGAAAACGCTGTGGCTTTTGTGAAATTTTCAGAAAAAATTCTTAAACATGGATTTGAGCTGCAAGATTTTTCGAAGAGTGACACGCTTTGCGAAAATTTCCGATTTTTAAGAATTTTTCCTAAAAGTATTGAAACTGATACAGATTGGCCTGTCTTCGCAGTATATAAAACAGCTTGTAAAGAGACAGTTTCAAAATTTTGAAGTGCCTGGCATAATTAGTTTATTTGTAATTATGTACGAAAATCACATGATTTTTTCGAATAACACCGTTAACGCAATTTTGTCGGGTATGGGGGTGGGGGGAAAGCAGTTGATATGTCGAGGGGGTTAGAAGATTGGCATATAGATCCATTTTATGGAAGTAAAACAAGATCTTTTACATTAATTTCTTGTTTCTCAAATGAGGCGGAATCCCCTCCGCCTTCCTATAATCCGTCCTTGTTTCGTGAACGACTCTCACGCTCGTTTAACATGGTAACAAACGCAGTAGTTATCCTTTGGCTTAGATTTCGTCTTTGGCAAGAACACAGGATCTTTCATGTAACCCCATAAAAAAATTGCCTAGAATTAGGTCCGGACAGCAAGGTGGCCACGGAAGAAGGCGACTGTCATCGCAGAACCTTGCTCAGTCGAACGACGAGGAAGCTCGTTATTTGTGAAACAAAACTTACAATGATTATTCCTTGGAGAAGACTTTACTGGAGAAAGAAACATTGCAAGTTTTGGCTTTCTTGGGAAACAAACTAACAGCCTTCCCCACCCCCGCGCTCGCTACAAAATTAATCCGTCGCTGTCACGAAAGGTTCACGTATTGGACTTTTGTTAAATAAAACATGTAACATTTTTTTTTCTCCAATAAAGTCAAATTTGCTGCACGCATATTTTCTATAAGCCTTCCAAACCCGAGAGAGAATTGTGACACACCCTGTATATATCTCTGAAAGCGAAATGTTAGTGAAAGTAGAATATAATTTAATAAAAGTACATTTTAAAGACACATGTCTGTATGTTTAAACCCATTTAAGTAAAGTTCTAGATTTTTCTTTTACGTCAATAATATACAAGCAAAAACATTTTCTACTACACAAACACACAGAAAAAGAGCAGCTCTCTAGATTTTAGACGATTGAATTTACCAGTTTTTTTATCTTTTCTACTTTACTGAAGCGCCTTTTTTTGGTAATAAAGAAGCTGGAAATCTTCCAGATACTTTGAGCAACTCTTTCAAAATATTAAAAGAAAAGTATTTAAAAGTGGATTATTTTCACACGTTATAAATTTCTACCATCTTTCCCCGGATATCAAGACTGTAAAAAGCTATAACATGAGTTGAACATACTGCCTGCATGAACGCAAAGTTTTATAGTAAATATGTATACTTTTAGATTATCTGTTACAATAATAGGCTATATGAATTTTACTCATTTTAAAACCTATTGTACGCTATCAAAACTTTGGCATAAATGCATTTATCCGCTATGGCATTAAACAAATAATTTTTTATTCTCTTTGAACTTGTTTCACTGTAGTACATAAAACTCAGTAGTAGTTTCATTTATCTTTATTTTTATGGTTATATATCTTTCCCCTCTCAACTTCCGTGATATATTTTTCTACAAATACAGATAAGTAATGTTTAGTTTTATCATCATAAAGATACACTAAAATAACTAGTTACAAAATAATGATAACATGTGGTACAAAAAAATAGTGAAGAATTTTCATGATAGCGTAAAAAGATGAAAATTGTCACTGGTTACTATTAATTAAAATATATGAATGTGTGTCATTTTTAAAAGTAGAAAATTGTACTCCCCAGTAGAGAAAAGTTCATTATAAATTGCATTAATAGATGAAATGTTCACATTCAACCTGCCGTAAGGTACAACATGAATTCAACTTCTTCAAAAAATATTTTTTTTTGTATGCTATCAAAATGTCCATTACTTTGACAATCTAAAAAGGACTCAAGTTCTTTCACTGCAACCTTTTATATACAGAATTTTTCTTATCTCAATATTAATCTTTAAAAGCTATAAGTAGTTGCTTTAATGAGAACTACATTTAGGATTGTAATTTCGGTTATTTACGTTTTAAATGTTGATACTGAAGAAAAAGTATTTTAATAAAGAAGCACAAGACAATACTGAAAAACAGCTCACAGTTTTCCTTTTGAAATTCAAATTTCACGATAGTTTAACATTGATTTTGCGTCATGAACACTATGCAGAAAGGAAATAACTGATAAGGTATTTGACTTTTTCATTTATGCAGCTATCGTAATTTTTTAATAGCTTGTCTGTTTCATAATTGACAGTATAATTAAAAGAAGAAAAAGAAACTAAAAAAATCTGTACTTTGGAACTTTATATGAAAAACACCATTATGTGTGATGTGCCAAAAGTTAAGCTACAACAGGCTTTAATGAAATATTGTAGCTGCTTTTCCAAATTTTAATTGGAAATTCATTCAAAGTAATATTAAAAATTGTTTAAAAGTAGATATTTGTTAGTTATACAGTCAGACAGTCATTTTTACTAAAGTATGAATAGCCTAAACTCTGTATATAATAAATAAAAGCAGGTTATGAGTTAATTTTTTTCCTTAAACCAATGGAGAAATGTAGTAGAAATATCAAAATTTTCATGATCATTTTAAAATTTAAGCACGCAATTTCATTGCAAAAATGTTCGTTCTCATTACAATAATGTCTAATATTTTTATGTTCAGAAATACGCTTGAAATATGAATATTACAGTTATTTTGCTGCAACACAAATGCAGCGTATCAATAAGCGTTAAAGTAATTTAACATCAACGAATTCAAACAAGTTTCAGAGCTTTTGGGGAGATTTATTTAACTTCTATAATCCTGAATCTAATGACAGAACACATAACTTAATTTTAAATTTCGGGATTATCTAATGGAAGTTTGATGTGGAAAAGGATATATAAAAGTATATTGGTGTACTATTCTCGGATATAATATATATTGATAAATCAAACTACACTTATTTTAGAAGGAATCAACCATCATAAAAAATAAACACTTTATTCAATATGCTATTGAAAATAAACTGCAAAAGTTTCTGTAAAAGTGACTATTCTTAATTGGACTGCCGAATAAGAAAGGCAGCTTAACCGCTTTTGTTCATTTAAACGGTAATACATGAATGAGAGCAAGTTTAAGTAAACTGTAGAAAAGGAAGAATTAACATTAATACTTACAATGCACCGTAAATGTCTTTGAATCTTCTATCTTACTGTTTGGTAATGACGGATTTTCCGCTGTACAAGTAAATTTCTTCCCATTGTCATCTGCCGTCGGCACGAACGTGTACGTACTGAGCGTCAGATTCCCGTTGTCTGATATCACTTCATTTCCAACTTGTATTTTTTGATTCCCTTTCCACCAAGTCATCAGAGCTCCTGGCCTAGAGCCTGTAGACTCACATTCCAGCATGACGGGCTTTCCGGCGGATAAGTGATGAGGAGGACTTATAATACGAACGTCCAGTGGTTTTACTGTAAAAAAAAATCATATAAAAGCACATTTCAAAAACAAAAAACTATAGCTAATAGCACTGTCGTAAACACATTTTGGTAGTTTGTGACACTTATGAAGCAATAGGGCTTGCTCTTAAACATATTTTAAATGTGTTTGGCTACGGATAGCAAAAATAAACTTATAAATCGATTTGTTTCAATTTAATGTCTAAATTTAAACGGTTTATTAAAAAAATACTCAGCGTAATTCAATCCATGAAATTTCAACCCAAAACGTAATATGATTTCTGTATTTTCTGGTATTTTTCTATTTTTAAACAACACCGTTTATTAGAAGTACATTGTATTTTAAAATAACGTACGCTTTAGTTCCTTGTTTACTTATTTAAAATTTAATTAAAAAAGAACGACTTATTTTTAAAATAGCCCTAACACACGTTCATATCCATATTTTAAAAAATCGATTGTGGTTGGAATTTCTTATAGCATTCATTTAATACTACAATTTAATTTGATAAACCTGAGTTCAAAATATTCATTTATAAAACTCTACTTACGATTAAGGTCAAGAGTTACATAACTTGCTGTTGGCGTCGTCATATTGTTGTTAGAAGCCTGGCACGTAATTACGGCCATTAAATCTATTCTCCTGAGTCGTGTGAGAGTTATTTCGTTTCGCACATATCCTTGTGTTGTTATATAATAGGTATCATCAAGGAGTAAGGAATCCCGCCACCAAGTCACGGATGGAGATGGCGAACCTAAAATAGCATTTAATAAGACATTGTGACTAATTACTTTCAAGAATACATCTAAATATGTCTGTAGTAAATTAAATTATGAAGTGCAGTGATAATTCTACACTTAAAAATTTAAAACATATGAAAATAATATTTAAATAACAGATTTTCCCTCCACAAATTGGCAACTGTGATTTTTTTAATTATTCATTTTTTTATACGGGGAATTCATACCTAATGGTCTATTTTCAAACGTTTTAACGACACAATATATCAAAAATTTAAGACATGACATTGCTAGAATATAGATTGAAGTATTGTTATCGGATGGAAAACAGGGTTTTAATTATGCACTGCAAAAAAAAGTCTGTCAAATTTACAGAAAAAAACTGTCAGCCAGGACGCCAGTTTATTACCGTATATTTAACAGAAATTTTCTGTAATTTTTTACAGATTCTCCGTTTATTTTACAGAAATCTTCTGTATGTTTTACAGAAGTCTTCCATAATTTTTACAGATTCTCTGTTTATTTTACAGAAAACTTCTGTGTGTTTTACAGAAGTATTCTGTAGTTTTTTACAGATTCTCCGTTTATTTTACAGAAATCTTCTGTATGTTTTACAGAAGTCTTCCATAATTTTTTACAGATTCTCTGTTATTTTACATAAATCTTCTGTATGTTTTACAGATGACTTCCGTAATTTTTTACAGATTCTCCATCAATCTTACAGAAATCCTCTGTGTGTTTTACAGAAATCCTCTGTAATTTTTTACAGATTCTTCATCAATTTTACAGAAATATTCTGTGTGTTTTACAGAAGTCTTCCGTAATTTTTTACAGAGTCTCTTTCTTTTACAGAAATCTTCTATGCGTTTTACTGATTTCTTCTGTATTTTTTTTTTAATTTTTACAGATTCTCCGTTCATTTTATAGAAATGTTTTGTATTTTTTTTTTTAGATACTCCATTTAATTTGCAGAAATCTGTAATTTTTCCAGATTCCCCATGTTTTGTCCCCGTGTATATTTCTGTCAATGTAGCAGACTTTAAGCATTTTTTTACAGCTAGATTTAAGCAATTTACAGAAAAAAACAGTTTATTTATGAAATATATTTTGTATTTATAACAACTTTCTTTTGTTTTTAATAATTCAATACCTTACTTAAAATTACTTAAAAAATTCAGTAATTTTATGATATACTAACTTCTTTCGACGACTTTGTCCCTGTTATGTTGTAAAAAAATTCTGCTACGAAATGTTACAGAATGTTACGAAATGTTGAAAATAAATTCTTGAGTATGTTTTGAAATCATAGGTGGCATTAATTATTTTCAATCAATTCCATCCAAGGTCATACTTTAAAATTAAGTAACTGTACAAAATAAAATATTAATGTTGAAAAAGAAAGATTTATAAGAACGATTGCTATCAATCAAGTAAAACAGTAATCAAAGAAGCTGATTTCAAATGAATCAATGCATTTCAAAGCACGAAAATTTATACACAAATCAATGGATCAGGGTGGGAGTGTTGATGTTCCAAGCATAAAATTTAAAGTTTATTTTTTAATGCTTTCAAAATTATTTCTTGATATTATCCATCAAGTATCCATCAATTTCTATGTTCATGGAGAGGGAAGCGTATCAGTTTGCCATGTCAATTGTCCCTAAATAAATGGTTGAGGTATTTGTAGTAAATGAAGTTAGTGGAAGTATTTACTGTAAAGTTTATTTTTTAGGTGATTGTAGCGCCTCATTGTAGTTAAAATAATATATATGTTTGCTTCTAAACTATTGATTAATGTAGTGATGGCGTCGTTCAAGTAAATACTACATATATAGAGTGAAACCTCTGAAAAACAGCTACGTTTGGTCCCATAAAATAATGGCCATTTTATGAGACAACCGTTCTTTGGAGGTTCACAATAATGTTAATTCAATAGTCTCAATTCAATTCTGTAAACTTCTAACAGTGTCTGTTTTAAGAGATGACCAGTCTTCGGAGGTGACCGTTAGTAGAGGTTTTAATGTATATACATATATGCATTTTATTTTTCAGAAATAGTTTTTAGGAGTTTAAAATTACTCTTGATTGATATATCTATGCTTAGATTTTTGTAATATCCATTAATAATCAATGAAATACGTCAAGAAAAATTGCGAAAAATTAGATTTATTTTAAGAAAAAAAAAAGTATTTATAAAGTATTTCAAAGTACAAACAAAGGAATATTTACAAAGTTTATTGTTTATAATTTTATAGATTAGCTCTCCAGTATTCATGGGTATTTCTTAATATATAAATAGTGGTCAATTAGCTCGTATGCCGACACTTTATTAAGTAAATTGAGAATTTTCATATGACCGGCCTCACGTGTTTTCACATCAGGATTCTTCTTGCATCATCTGTTAGGCTTTATTCCAAACAAACACCTAGAAACAAAATAATTTACACCAGTGAATTAAATACATTTAAAAAATCACATTTTACTTTTGACTCATTTATAAACTGAAATTTGTTAGCACAAGGGAGCTAGGAGCATAATAATTTTACTTTTCAGCAGCACTTGTTCTAATTCCTCCTCAACAAGCACGTAGCCAGAGAAGGGGACCCTTGAGGAGCTACACCCCCCCCCCGAAAGTTCAAATATGTATGTTTGTATACAGGCGCGGATTTAGGGAAACAGGCTCTGCAGCCCCGCGTCCTCTACGAGAGAGGGGCCCCATTACCACAATCCACCCAGTATTCTAGGGAAGGCTTATATTCTATGGAAGACCCTTATTCTAGGGAAGTCTTATTTCAGTATTTCAGACAATTCAGTACTAAAATACAAAAAGTTTCAGTATATTTTAAAATTATCACTATGCCTTGCCTATGTCGGAGGGTGGGGGGCTCTTTCTTGCACCTTTCATAGGACCCCATGATACCTATGTTTAAGTTATGGTATTTGAATATTTGAGCCTCCCCGAATAAAAATCCTGACCATGGGCCTGCCCTTCCAAATTAAAATGTCAAAATTACCATCTTGTTTTAAAATAGAAGACTGTATGCATCATTGCTCCTGAACATACGAAATAAATTTACATGATAAAATATTTTTACTACATTTAACAATATGCTTCATTTTCGTCAAATCTTTTTGAAAAAATAATGAATAAGAAAAAAGAATCAAATTTTCACATTTTTAAAAGGGGAAAGCTCAAATTTTTAAGCATTCCTCTATTTTTAAATGTAAAACTTTTATAAAGAACAGAGCGATCAGATCTGCGCTAATTTTTAATTACTCTCTTACATATTTCAACTTCGAAAAGTGAATAAAAAATTTCTATTTATGTTTAGTGTTTCTGATTCAGGATATTGGCCAATGACTACACTTATGATTCGAGATTTTGAAATTTAAAATATTGACTATCAGACTGTATAATAAGCAAAATATTAAAAAAATACTTTTATAACTAGGCACTGATATGAAATGGATTTAAAATTTATGCATTAAGATAAATAAACAATTTATCTTGCACAAAGCCTCACCATGGCACAGTGGTTATTTCACTGAAAATGGTAGACGGCCGAAGTGTGAAGGTCCCGGGTTCGGGTTCCATAGCACATCCGTCGACCTAACCGTTCGGTGTTTTTCGTGGTTTTCTCCGAAACTTAGGGTAGATACGGGTTAGGACCCCTTACAAAGACCCCACAGAGACCCCACACCCTCGTCCGAATGACCAAACAAGGGAGTTACCACTCCCTTGTTTGGTCATTCGGACGAGGATTTACAAGTGGACTTCGAGCCAAGCACACAAATCCGATATACATGTTCACAACAGCAGCAGCTAGTCACTATAGCGCAAGCGGGTTGCACGGATGTGTGCTTCTAATGCATATACGCAGGTTCATATACGCAATATGAATTCAGTTATCACGAGCAGACACGTATTCAGGATACATATTGGGAGGGGGGGGGGTCCAAACCGTATAAAAGGCAGAATTTTTCACAAAAAGACTATCATTATAGTGACAAAAATCAAAATTTCAGGGGGGGGGGTGTCCGAACTCCCAGGACCCCCCCCCTCTCCTCGTTAAATACGTCATATGAGTTTGCAGATAGTTTTGGATTATGTGCACAAAATAGCTTTTTCTTTTACCTGACTATGGTTGTTAGTAAACTGAAATTGTATTTATTTAAAAAAAAAGAAACGGGGTTTGAGGGGGTGGAGCCCCCCTCACAGAGTAGATGTTAACTTAAAATATAGTGAATAAGAATTATAAAAAAATCTATACATCCCTGTTTAAGAATTCAAAAAATGAATACATAATATTTAAATAAAATATTAATGCCATTGAAAATTTCAATAGACTGCCAATAATGACCAATACTAAAGCTGTTCCGATCACCAGAAGCCAAAACTACCATGTTTACTCACGTAATAGTCGCCAATTTTTCATGTTGAAATTCCAGGTGTGACTATTATGCGGGTAAAATCTACTATATAATATTGTAACTCTAAAGAGCTATTTTTTTCTGCTTCAAAACGGGGGTTCGACTATTAACACGGTAAACACAGTATTCTGCATCAAATGACGATAAACACTGTAAAGAATTTTAAATCTCCCTGATTTAGAAGAGATTTTTTGCAGAATTCTCTGACTTTTCCAGACATAAAATTTCCCAAATTCCTGAATTCCAAGTCGCCCCTGAATATACAAAAAACTAGAAAATCCCCACTGTAAAATTACTTCAAATCAAAATCTAGCTGCTTATCTCATACAAATGAAATATTACTTTTAAAACTGAAGAAAATGATTATTGTTTTTGATAATGACATAATTTGTAGAAAAAAGAAAATCACAATGTTATGAAGCTAGAAATATTTCTTTGATAAGATATACTACTCGACATTAAAATTGCTGAACTGTGTGTAGCATGTAACATTCTTGGTGTTGCTATTTTAATTACCAGTTGTGTATTAATAAAATAAAAAAAACAGTTACATGCTATATACACATAAATTTCATACTTTTTAAAATATTGCTATGGTTTGATTTATTTATATGTTTACAAAATTGTAGTTAAAAGTGTTTCATTAACTTTGAAAAAAAGTGTATAAGTATGCTTCTTTGATTCATTTTTACTAGGATTAAGAAATAATAGTATGCAATATGCTAAAAGAATTGCAAAGTGTGTACATATTTAAAACTACTTAACAAATATTACAAGGAAATTATAAATAATTTGTAGATACAATTCTTCTGTTCTTTTATAAGTTAAAAGGTGAAATATATCATTTCTTTAATTTGGTTTACCTCATAAACTTGATTAAGATATATCCATTGATTTAAATTATTGACGGCACTTACGCGTTAGGAAACTTTAAGATACTCCTAGAAAATCAGATTTCTTATTGTAAGTATAGAAGATAGAAATTTGAGCACACTCAGAGCACACATACACACTAAAAACATCATAAAATTTTCGGTATTAGCCGACTATTCAAGTACAAATACTGAAAATAAACAATATATTTATCACAGTGCCACGATGTTTAAGTTCAGCGATATTCTTTCACTTACTGGAGCACTGCAAACAAAATGATTGCGAACAAAAACACTCATTCCAAAATATTTAACATATCGATCGATAACTATATAATAAGAAATGCTAACTACAGTTCTAGGACCAATTAGCAAGTGTAATGAATATAAACAAACACTATAATAAGGTAATAACTTATGAGAAACAGTTTAAGAGTAGTACTTAACTTGTTACATGAAGTTGCTATTGTTCATTTCCCCCAAAACCAAGAACATCTAAGGTACGTAGTTGTTGTGAACAAGTATATCGGATTTGTGTGGTTGGCTCGAAACCCGCTTATAAATCCTCGTCAGAAGGACAACACAAACAAGGAAACCTCCCCGAAGCTCACTCAACAATCGTAACGAATTTAATCCAGTCATAAGTATACACTTAAAGAAACCTAATGTGTAAAAATTAGTTGCTATCTCCTCAAATTAAAGCTAAAATTAATTAATAAAAAATGAGTATGAGCCTGTATCGCTACTTGGCGCTTTCTATTTTCTTTTATAAATGCTTTTACAAAAAGATGCTTATTTAATAAGCATTTTAAGTAAGCACAGGTCAGGATTCATCTACAGCAACGATTCACTGCGCGCAGAATATATGGTGGGAAAAAAATCAGGCCGGTAACTGGTTCCGTTTTGGAGAGGGGGGGGTGGAGGAAATTGGCCAAAAATACTTTTTAAACATAAAATCTATGCATGCATAGGAGGTTAAACGTAGCTTTTTAGAAGAAGTTTAGCTTTTTAGCAAAATAGGAATTGAAATAAACAATGGTATTAAAAAAATAATTTTAATAAATTGTAAGGTAATTTTTTTTGGAGGGGAGGGGTTCACCCTATAATTTCCTCCCCCACCCCCTTGATTTCACCCTGAAAGAAATATATTATTAAGTTGTTTCATTAACACAATGTCAGAAAACTGCTGCACTTAATTTTTTCCGAATTCCTCAGTTTTTTTCGGGATGTTCAATATGTAATGGCTATAACAATCTATTTTTTTTACTTAAAATCGGCATTGTAGTGTAGGAATGTGTCACTGTATTTTGTGATTGAATCTCACTTTCTACTTGCTTCGATCCTCTATGTTCCAGGGTTCGTCTAGAAGGATTTCTAAATTAAACCCTGACTGATCAGCATAAAAATTCGATCGTCTTTTAACAACGAATCCTTTAGAAAGACATTTACATCATTTACGAACGCCTGCGTTAATTTCTTAATGATTTCCTTTGACCGAGAGTTTTTCAGCAAAACAAATTTTGTAACTTTCCTGCTCACAATCTTATTCTTTTTTAAAAATCTGTACTGCCATCCTTTAGATGCGCGAAATTTCAGTCCTATTTCGAATGCCTTTTCTGAAGCCCAAGTTTGTAAATCACAATCATGTACATTTTTCTATAATTTTCTTGCTTGTTAGAAGTGTTAAAACGTATATTTTTTAATTTGATTTAGTTTATATTTATAATCGCCATTCTTCTGAATTTGCTTTTAACACAGATATAACTGCCTTTTATTTGTAACAAATTAAAAATAATTTTGAACACTCTGTAAACTGCGGGATTTTGCCACTATTGTATCCCGCCAGAATTTTACTGCAGTCTCCTTATCTTTTCAAGAAATAAATTGCTTATTTTGCATGATGTCCTCACTGGACATGAAGCCAATGCTTTCGTTTTCTAAACTAGAAAATATAGGATCTTCAAGGGTATCGAGTAATAAGCATTGCTCATTTGCAACCAAATCTGTTGCATTTACTTTCTTATAATTTTGCAAGCTTTCAACAATTTGATTTTGCAGACTTTTTCTTCGTCTGTGTATGGAGACAATGTCATATTTTTCGAAGAAAATTCCGCGTGAAGCATAAAAACAACATTAAGTATATTTGCTCCATAGTATCACATCATGTGGATAAAAAGAATAGAATTAAAATAAATGCCTCACTTATGCGTAAACTGAATTTGCAGCTTGCAATGTATTAATACAAATAAAAAGAAATTACTTTCTTCAGGGACTTTCAGAACAAAAATAAAATGATTATAGGACTTCAGCTTAACTAGTAGAAAACGAAATTAAGCTACTTAAAAACTCCGTTGAAATATAACACGGTATATTAAACACTGATTTATAAATATTTCGAGTACGTACTCGCGTGAGCGTTTCAACTTTTCGACCAATTATCCCTGTCGCCAAATACTAGCTAAAGGGTTACAATTGGAGCGATTTTAAACTAATTTTTAACTTTTAATTTCTCAAATTCTATGAGAAGATAGCAGCTAATTTTCACACAGTACGTTCCTTTTAGTGTGTACTTCTGATTGTGTGAAATTCGTTCCATTTCGTGAGTCAGAGACGGCCCGAGGGGCATGCGGGGCCCCACGCGAAGCGCAAGTGCGGGGCCTCTTCTCTATCATGTCTTATGAGATAGCAATAAAATGGCCCAGGAGCGGGGCCTCTATAAGCGCGGGGCCTTAGGCGATCGCCTACATTCGCATTCTCCTTAGGCCGGCCCTGCGTGAGTGAGTTTTGGGGAGGTTTAATTGAAAGAGGGGAGCCCTCCGTGTGGGTCTTTCGAAGGGGTCCCAATCCATATTTACGCTAACTTCCGGAAACGGTTATCGGTCGACGGACGCGCGATGGGACCCGAACCCGGGACTTTCACACTACCATTTCCAGCGACATAAACGCTGTGCCCTGGTGAGGTGAATGGTACGTATCGTTCGTTAGCCGACCCAGAGCGTCACCTCCGATCAGTGTTGCCAGAAACGTTTGCACATAAATCGCAAGTAGCTGAAGAAAGAGTCGCTAAGGTGACGTCATAGTATGACTTCAGATCAAGTGATGCCCTGCACTGCTTAAAATCATTATGCCGATTTATCTGGTTGGTCCATTGTTTTCGATGCGTAGTTTTACTCATAAAAGCCCCCCCCCTCTCCTCACCCGCAAGTCTAAAATAAATATATCAAAATTCACAGGTGATTTTTTTTCGTTTCTTTTTGTAGGTAAAAAGTCTCGAATTCATAATCAAGTTCCATAACTGTTCTATTTCCCATCATTCAACGCCAAGGACGGATTAAAAGGGAAGACGGAGGTGTAACTGCCCCCCCCCCCAAAAAAAAGAATTCAACCTTTTTGGAAATATTTTCTAGAAAAGAAACCATTTTCCCCCTCCCCTCAATGTTACATGCCACTTTTTACCAAAGAAGGCCGATATTGTTGCTTACAATGAGAGTAAATGCCCCGCTCTGGCAAAGCATCTTGCAGCCAACACTGAGGAGACTCAGTCACTAAGATTCCTCTTCTGAGTCCGATGTTGCTACTCACAATAAGAGTAAATGACCCGCTGCGGTCCAGCATCTAGCAGTCAACATTGAGGAGACACAACAGTGACTGAGATTCCTCTTCTGTGTCCAGTGTTAGTATATATGTGTCACCATTTAGTTGTCAAACGTGATATCTTCATGTTTTTTCAAGTTAAAAAAAGGTGATTAGTTAAAAAATATTAATTATACATTGTAATTAAATCATTAATTTTGTTTTTATTGAATGACTACTGGAGTTCAACAAAACA
The DNA here is from genome assembly GCA_038373885.1 of Cheiracanthium punctorium. NCBI lineage: Eukaryota > Metazoa > Arthropoda > Arachnida > Araneae > Cheiracanthiidae > Cheiracanthium > Cheiracanthium punctorium. Next base: position 262,353 of record JAWZYV010013897.1, read on the forward strand.
TAATAATATATTTAGTTAATTTACTACAATGCTTTTTGATAGAAATTATTAAATTTTTACTATTAAGTATTCATCACTTTTGCAAGTCCATTTAATAACAATATGTATATTCAGAGTGTTTTCTGGATTTTTAACAAACTTAAATAAATCAATTAATAATCAATTAATCTGTCTAATTACTTATTGCTTTAACATTAATTATCCTAAATAATCATGTGGCGTGAACATTATTCACAAACACTAAAGTCCTTAAAAATTTTCTAAGTTATTTTAAATGTCCATTTTATGGAAATAAAATAAGAATTCTTACATTTTTTCATGTAGCTCCTTTTATTCTTGTGGTGGGGGTTTCCCTCCCAGTTAAATATTACTGTATTAATAATTAATTAATAGTTATCAATCTAATTAATTAACGTATTGCTTTATATCTCGCTAATTACTTATTGATTTAACATTAATTATGTCAATTAATTAATCTAATTAATTACGCGGCGTCAACATTATCGACAAACACTAAAGTACTTAAAAATGTTCTAAGTCCAAACGACCGGCTTACGCCAGCGCGCCGAGTGAACAAAATTCGTACATAACATCAAACACTCACCTGAACCTACGTATGCAGTTGTAACTAAATATATCGTCCCTTTTCTCCAGCTCCAGCTAACGACACGTAGTACAATGTCTTGCCGTTTTAATTGTGCCGGAGGCGAAATGAGCCTCGCAGGTTGAGCAATGACGTCTTCGTCTAAGTACGCATGTGCGGGTGCAGATAAAACAGAAAATTCTGTTTTTTCTTAAGAACAGACTTATTCTGTAAATAATACGAGTAATTTCTGTACGTTTTACAGACTTTTTTTGCAGTGTGTGCATAGCATGTTATGATAAAAACATCTTGACTGTTACTCTGCATTTTCTACACCTTAATGTTTAACCTTGTAACATGAATTGAAACGTATAATTGAAATTTTTTAAAATTTTAATAAGTAGGTACTTTTAAAAATTCCAAGCAACACAAAATGTATCACCATGGATACAGAATGGTCATATTAAGGTCTTGCATGATTTGCTTTACAAAACAATACAAAACTCATATTTTATCACAAATCATTACAAAACATTCCCGCAAACACAATTTCTCAAAAGGCAAGCTTAGTATTATTTCAAAATATTACTGTCAAGATAAATATAAGCAGTAAAAGCATATACAACATTTAAAAAGAGATTAATACTGTGAAACGTGTGTAAAGAAAATGGTACTCAGAGGATGAAATAGTGAAAACATTAATATCTGTAAATGGTAAATATTTATGGTCATTTTCGAAAAGTTTCTACGCCTGAAGAGAAAAGCCTGAAATTCGATTTCAGTATATAGTAAAAATTGAATATGAACTTATTTATTTTAGATGGACGAAGATCAAAAACTATGTTAAGTGTAGACATATTTTCGTCAAGTGCTTTTTCTAGCGCCCGTTAGTTTATAATTGTGATTAAAGTGTGATCCAAGCTTAGAGAGGATTTGAAATTGGAGGATTTGATTTTTTTAATTTAATCTTTTCCTTCCACCCGCGCATTTATTTTAAATACTTAGATTTTTGTTACTATACAGATAAAACTTGAACGAGCATATTGTTCATAAATTCTATTAAACTATTTATTATTGTGAATAAAATAAGTCAGATATAACAAAATAATACTAATTCCTTAAAAATTTGAGCTACTTGAAACTTAAAACATACGTAAAAGTAGTCAAAAGACACCTTAAAATCATGTTTGGTTTTGAATTTTGGCAAAAGTTTCCTTTATTCAATTTTTGACTTTATGAGACCTTCTCTGGACTTCTCATCGCATGCCTGCATGGAAACCTCTGTTAGTGTTTTTACTGAACGTTCTACAGCTTGAGTGTGATACGGGCAGTCTCTGAAAAGGTATTTTTGTATTTTCTTTTGTTTTCACTATCAAAAGAAAATCTTTATTCTTGACTTCTCTCAGCTTAATTTTAGGGCATTAAGCTTAATTTTAGGGACCTCAAAAATACGAGGGAGCTTTTCGGAATTAATCGATCCTCTTGCTTTGAAAATCCGTCTAGCAACAAGCTCACGAATGTGTTTTTCATATCCGAGAGCATCGAAAATAGAAGATTCTCAGGATGAGCAAAGAAACTGTTCCGCTCAATGACACGGTCAACTACTTTTTTAGTTTAATTGGAAGGTATCCAGAATTTTAAGCCAATTTCCAAAATATTCTAGACTCACCTTTGAATGACGGATGAGTTTTAATTTGGAGCCAAATAGGCGCGTAAACTCTAACAACAAACGTAGGAAGATGATTAAGGTTTTCAGATGGTTTACTCGTGGAACTATATAGCCTTAATATCCTGTTGACTTTTTTAACCATCGGGCATGCGACATTTTCCTAGATGTCTGTGTGCTAGATCGGGAAACACTCGCCACAAATTACAGCTGATGTAATATCGTACAAGAAACGTTGGTCAGAATTTAAGTCTTTGATGGTATGGGGCTTAATATCTTGCAAAACAATTTCCATCTTTAAATATCGTACAATAGGATTTTCTTCACCTTTTTCCAGAAATTTTCCATTAGTACCGGAATAGGAGCTGGGCCCAGTAGCTGCCCCATCTAAGCATAAAAAAGTGTTTTAAAGGCATATGATAAACTGTAAAGGTTGATTCAAACTTTTTCTAACAGCCGTATAAAACCACCATTTTCCACTGTATTTGTTGCTTAATTTATTCTAATATTCTATCACAATCAACAGCTGCAGTTTCTCTCAATGAAACGTTTTCAGAAGAGAACAAGTTATACAAAGCAAGTTGTATGCTCTTGTCCGTTCCAGTACATGGGACAGCGTAGACGACATGAACAGAGTCAGGTTCCTTGATGACAGAAATGTGTTCTTCTACAATAACTTGGAGGGTTTTTTTAAGCCCTTTTTTACTATATTTAAAACTTTATCCTTTCTACCATCAAAGTATATAGATAGAACACTGAAAGCTGTATTTTTAATATTCCCTTGCGTCCTTTTGATCTTTCACGGTGCAATTTGTATCTGTCTATTATTTGTATCTGTCTATTGTTATTCGACATCTGACTAAATGTCAGGAAGAACTGCTGATGCGATTGCTGCAGCAGCTCCATCAAATGCGTCATATTTGTCAAATGCTTTCGAAAATAATGGCAAGTAGAGATTTGACTTTTTATTGGATCCTTCTCGCTTTGAAGAACACAGCTCTAGGGTTATCGTCAATTTCTTCAGTATCTTTTGACTCGTCCGATACAAGCGGGGTTGGAGGAGAAAGTTCAACTCTATTCTCCTAATTTTCCCTATTTGCCACAGAAACGTAGTATTGTTCTAGTTTTTTATTTCTATCATTTTGCTGTTCTTTTTTTTTTTCGTTTGCGAAACGTCTTTACCACCAATAATCATTTTTCTCTCAGTCCTCTGATCCAAAGAATTTGTTCTTTCGCAACTCTTGTTTCTTTTGGACACTTACATTGCAGAAAATCTTTGCACTTACAAGAACAGATATCAAATAGTTTGTTACTTTTGCCGTAGAATTCTAATTTTTTATCTTCAATCGCTTCCAAGATTTTTTTTCAAATTTTTACATTTCGTATGGTAAGCTGTAATGAATTGTGTACTGGGGGTATGGGATACGATTGCAATGGAAGCTTTGTGACATATAGTTTCGATTCTCACCGCAACAATTTCAGCAATATTTAAAACGGCCGGACATTTTCGAGTGTCCATTCATGACTTCAGCTGATATCTTACAAAATCATAAAATGTCATTACCTCCTTATAAGTAGGTAGCACATTACCTTTCAGCTCTTAAATATTGCCAAAAATACAAGAGCTAGAAGCTTTTCTTGTTTTCTCCGTATTTCACTCTAAAACAAACTGAAAACGAAACTAAATACAATGGAACTGAGTAGAGTAATGCGAGGGAAGTCACTGACTAAGACGGTTAGTATGAAGCTTGCGCTTGCACAGGCGCACGGACAGAGAGCTTTTGAATACACCTTCTTACCCACACACATATAGGGTTGCAAAAACCAACCGGTTAGCTGGCTACTTACTTGGCTGTTGTTCTCTCGCTCCGACGTTGTTAAAATCCAGAAATGAGAAATTTTGGAACTTTAAATCAAATTTCCGGGTAGATAGACTCAAAATTAATTTAAAATACTTTAGCATAAGATTTTTGAAAGGTTGGGTCACAGTTTTGTTTTATCTATTAGGAAATAATTTGGCAAAATATAATTTTTCTCTCCATCCTAATGCATATATAGTAATATTAACTGAAAATATTAAGATTATAAAACTTTCCAGCTGACTATGTTAGGAATATTCATCCCACTCCCATATCAATTAAAAAACTAATCAGGATATATTCAAGTTAACAAACGATCTGCCACAGCTTTATTTATAATTTCGACTTACGAATAACCTAATCATTGATGGTATTGTTTAAACGAAAATCTTGAATTTTGACGATGCGTTTAGCTTTCATTTTCTACCAAGCTCTCATATGAGACGGAATATTGGCTGAAAAATTAAGTATTTAAGCAGTTCCATGTAAATTATTTTTTAACATAATAATTTTGGCATATTATGAAGAGCAATTATTTTGTAAAAACTGATTACTGAAACTTCAGAATACATGATAAATATATCTATTTATAATCCTTTAAAAAAATTATGAATAATCTTGAGGGATTAATAAAATTTATAAGACTTAATCAGCCACATTTTCAGTTTCATTTGTAGAGAAAAGCCGATCTGGAATTTAATGGCAATCCGGAAAATTCTCTCCGATAGCATGCCTGTTTTGTTTTTAATGAGTTTTTCTAAGTAAAATATTTAAAGAATACACGCGAATTTATTTTCGCGGGTTGGAGAGGATTTCTCTGAAGGTTTAAAATAAATAGGCTATTTTTAAAATATTGTCAAATAATTCAAAATTGAATTTATAGAGTAAACTTTTAAGGAAAACATAATTCCAAATTAGTAACAGTGCTCTCGTTTATATTTCAGAATTTAATTTTTTGTCGCATCGTTTATAACTGATTTTACAGAAACATTTCATCTTTTGAAAGTCAACACATTATTTATAATTACCATAGCTACCATTTTATTTAAAGCTACAAATATTTGAAATTCAGCTAAAACCAATATTAGTTTTCAAAACCAAACATTAATTACTACATTTCTATCACGATTAGATGAAATAGATGTTATTGTGAAGTTTTTTATGCTAAACACATAATTTGAACTGTTTAATTGTACTCAAAAGTGTATGTTTTAACACTCTTTATTTGCAAAATTTCTAAGAAACATGTACACGAATAAAAAATTTGATTCTTTGTATTTGTTTTAGTTTGATAAGGTGAAACTGAACTAATTAAGTTTGGTAATGTGATTACAATTACTTTTTAGAATAAATTTTAATTAGATTTTAATTAAAATTTCTCCATTAGACATTCTTAAAATAGTAGTAATCTCATAATTCGGAATCCAAATCCAATTTTGCTCAAAAGTTCTTCAAAATTGTGCACAAACTCTATTTTTTCACAGCGAGAATATATAAAATCCAATTAATTAAAATCGATTCCTTCGTCAAGGTTTTTGTTTTGAAAATTGGTTTTCAAAGTTAAATATTGTAAGAAGACTTTGCGCACGGGAATTTAATTATGACAAAGTATTAATCAGCTGGAGTTTTTATAACCATCCATACTTTAAGGAATATGAATTTCACGCTCTATTTTAAAAGCAACAAAAATGGTAGAAAAGGGAGGAATATTAATGACAATTCCTTATCAAAAATGTAATGAGAGTATTTTATCCAAAATTTTATGTCTTAACAATAATGCTTTTGCTCCAAAAATTTTCCTTAAATTCACTGTAATTTCATTTTGTAATTTTTAAGATAATAGTTATTTAAATACAATGACACCATTATATTTTCCCCTGAATTAGCTAGGGGTTTTTGTTTATTTTTAATCTTTATAAACATTATCTATGCAAGCGATGTGAATGTAAATAAAAATATTTACTTTTATACATAGTGCAGTATAATTTGTTTATCTGGGAAAAAGAATAAAAAAAGCATTATTAATGTGGAGTTTTACAATGCTTAAACTTATAAATCCAGCTGATTACTTTATTGAATAAAGCTTCCAGACACGCACGCATGTTTCTGCTTGATTAAGTATAATAGCGTTTATGGTTTTTCACGTCGCTTTAACAAATATAAATGATAGAGGAAAACAGCAAATTCTCTTTTCTATTTTAGTGCGAAAGCAGATCTTCAATACATTACATGCAGATTTAATTTAGTCACTATAAATCTTACGCAAACTTTTCGAAAAGATGTTTCGTGCTTAAAAAATTCTTAAGGTTGCAAGATAACTCCAATAACTTCCATATTTATTAGGTTTTTATAAATTCGTATTCTGAAAGAAGTATTTTATCTGAATTAAAAAGTATTAATCTTATAAATTTACTATCTTAACCCATTAATAATGAAAATAATTTAATATCATTACTTCTTTTTTTCTCTTGTTCACGTATAGTTATTTATTTATAGGTTTCTGAGTGTGACTAGCGTAATTTGTGCATAATTTAAAAAAAAAGACAAAAAAATCAAAACTCATTTCACATTTATACATTACTTTTTGTTTTGTTAATTTTCAAATGAGTCGTACTTATTTCTATCATTTTGGATAAACAGTGTAGTAAGTTTGGCTTTATCATTAACCTTTATTTTCTGTAGTCCATTTTGTAGGAGGAAAACTGATGTCATAAGAAATAGGACGTTTTTAATTCAACTAAATAAACATACTGTAAAAAATATAAAGGTAACATACATTTTAAACCTTTGAAAACGGGAAGCAGATTTTTCGAATAAGCCACAGAATATCTCAACCCCTCGCGCACTAGTGACGTATGTTTTTATAACGTCGCACATAAATATTGTAGACGTACCTAAGTACGTTCGTGGTATTATTGCATGGACTTAACTTTTTTTTCTACCTGATATTCTTAAACACAGTGTATAATTGTTACCTGACGTCATTTTTTCACATCTCTATATTTAAAAGAAATAAAAGAATAAAATACGCAAGGATTTGAGGAAGATGTGTGCTGGCTGCCCAGATAATCCTGCATTTTGCAACATAGGCCATTTCTCAGAAAACCATAAATAAAGGAGTAATTACTATATCTATTAATTATATTGCATAATTTAGCCTTCTATTTGTATTTAAACAGCCATAACAGGTGAAAATATTTAATACAGAGAATGTAATAATCTGGTATTTCGATCCCTTTATAGATAAATGGCCTAGGGCTCTAGCACCATGGTATCATAGACTATCCGTGACGGATATTCTACGATACCAAATACTTCGGATAAATAGCCGCAACTCTCCTTTTGGTGCTAGCATGATTAGTGTTGAATAAAAAAAGCGAGTATTTTTGTGCATGCAAAGGTCTATCCGGCACTCAGACCGATCACCCAATCAAAACACACGGCTTTCTCCCCTTTTTCTTCAGAATTTTCGAAGACTTCGGATACATCCATCAGGGATGGAAGCCGGTTTTTGACTGACGCACCTTACTAGGAAGAGGGGTCCTTTTGTGGAAGTATTTGACACTCCATGACACACACAATAAAAACCCATTCAACTTGTACTCTCTGATGTCGGAATGCAAGTTTTCACCTTCATCCAACGTGTCGGAAAAAAACAGCATTATTTTCGATAGTGAATACAACAGTCAAACAATTACGATAGGATCGTGCTAGGGCATATCGGATATTTCCATTGCCGTCTCCACTGCAATGATATTTCTCGGATGTGTGGCGTCATGTGATGAGAAGAGAAGGCTATTTCGCTACCGGAAACTTTCCGATAATATGGTGGTAGAGCCCCTGGTGCGCAAGGGCTTAAAGGACGGGTATGGCTTATATTTCGACAGAGTAATTCTCCCCCCCCTCTATTATTATTGACCAGTACTGGACAATAGGAGAGAGATGTTAATATCTATCGATTGTTTCAAATGCAAGCCAGTTTTAAAAACGGGAAATGCATCGCTCTGTTAAAGAATTTATTTTTACTTCGTGGACGGGAGAGTATTTCATCAACTATTGTTGACCAAAAACAGTTTCATCTGAAGAATCACTTCAGGGAGGAATGTATGCTTGAGATGTTACCGTCATTTTAAAACAACGCCGAAATCTTCCCTTCATCTAAATGATATAACCCATGGTCAACAGGTCATTATTGGTATTTTAAGTAAAATTTATCATGATTTGAAGATATTTTACTCAGTTTAAAATTGAATAATATACTCATGGATTTGGCCTAAATGAATGTGTTTAGCAAGAAAAGGTTTTTATGATGAAAGATTTTGTTCAAGCAAACAGTAAGCTAGTTCCGAAATTTGCTAATGGATGCGAAATAGGAAAATAGGAAACGACAAAAAAAAAAAAAAAACACCCCAAATCCAGCAGTTAAAGAGCATAATGTATTTTAATATGTGCCAGCTTTGTAACTTTGGGCAAATGGTACTTTTCAGCTGAATCTACGTATTTGATGATATTTTTCCTGTATGAGACTTAACAACATACGTTAGTTGCGACTTCAGTAAATTCAACATTCGAAACAGCTGAAGCGTACCTTTTTTTCCCTTCACAAAGCATTAAAGGACGATATCAAAAGGGTTTAAGAAGGGAGATGAAAGTAGACATATTTAACAATGGACCATCTCCTCCAATACACCGTCCATCAATTTTGTAGCTAGCACAAAACAGCACGTAACAACAGACATATTTTGTTTCAAAGTGCACATATACGCAATGAATCTTTCAGTAAGTGTCATTATTAACACGCGGCAGTATTAACCCATTTATGCCTAGTGTCCCTTTTTTGGGACGGCATTTTCGCTATTATTCGAAAACGTTATTTATTTTTCCTAGCCTTTATTCAGGAGTACTGAGTCTCAACTCTACAAAATATTTTAAAATGGCCAAGTAGGATGTTGATATTTCGATTTTTATGCATGATGATTTTAAAAGAAATCATCCCTTGTTCAAGAAGTTGATCTAAGAAATTTATCTATTATTTCTGTTATCAGTAAAAATTGAAGAAAGTCGCAAAAATATCCAAGCACAAATGGATTAAAAGTAATCTTAAAACTACAAGAAATAAGATACACTCACCAAACATAGCAACAAGCTACGCCATCTAAAGAAAAACTTTGGAACTATTTTTGTATTCTCTTAAACAAAACTTTTCATCTCAAGAAGCATTCTAATGTAAACCACATTCTCTTACTTATATTATACTTTATTTTAAAATAAACTTAAAAATATGTCAGGTATTCCCTGCACATCCTAGATACATTTATTTATCATGTTCGTGTCTGTCGTTTGGGTAATCAGAGTATAAACCTCAAAAATGTCTTAATTTTTTATGAGAAATATTAAAATGTCTGTCGCAGTCCACCCCAAGTTTCTACAGCCCATTAATTTTGTACAGGTCATTAATCTAAGTTAAAATTTTAATACACTTTTAAAAGTTATTGACTTTGCTCAGAACATGTGTTGTTCGTCGTATTTGCAATAATCGAAGTCAAAATTATGTAGAAAATGGTCAAATATACTTAAGTTAATACATTAGTACAGTATGACTGAGTGATAAAAACAGACGAAAGATAGAAAATAGAATAAAATATAGAAAGTATACAGCCTTCTAAAAATAATAAATTTGATAAACATTTCTGTTTAGACAACGAACTATACAATCTCAACATCTCTCATTCTCAACTTCTCAACTTAAAAAAAAGTCATTACATACATTTAAATTCTAATGATTGCAGATACTTCAGCTAGTTGCAAATAAAATTTGTTCAATTCATCATCTATCCAAAAGACGTATTAATTAGGGTGGGTCGTTTTTCACATTTTTAAAAAACCTGTGTCGAAAAAATTGTGTATGTACATCAAATGTCTGTATTTTTTTTTTTTTTTAATATATTAAGCCACCCCCCACCCGCCAGGCAGATGAACTTTCACTAAATATGTAAAATTTGAATGTTTTTTATGCATTTTTTAATATTTTTATGTATCAAATTTCTTAACCGCCTGTAGTAGAAATAGTTTAATAGTAAGACTCTTCGTTTGTGAAAAAAATATCATATCATGTTTAAAGCCCCTGCCAGGCTTTTGAAATTTGTAAAATTTGATGTTTTTAACAAGGCTCTTTCTGTACCATTTTCTCGACCTTTCTGCACCATTTCATACGAAATTTTTCGCTTTAGTTTTGGATATTATTGATCGATATTACAGCAACTGGGTTCTCCCAGGACTTTAAAGAAGGGTGCACATCAGTGGCGGCTCGTGGGATACAGCAAGTACAGCCGGGCTGCACTTGAAATTAACAGCACACACTTTAAAATAATTTATTCTACTAATTTTTCTAAATTCAGATTAGAATTATGGAATTCCTACGGTAAATTAAAAAAATATAAAAAAAACAAACAAAAAAAGCGTATTGTGGACGGGTCGCTCATTCAGAAAAAAAAAAAAAAACACTTTAATCTTCCCGCAATTCAATTGGGAAAATCTTTGGTTCAGCCCAGAACGCTGATAAGAAAATTGGCAGCACCGTTGCCATGACAACGACTACGTAAGCAGTCCCTCCGGCATTGGCTATAATGGGGGTATGCAGCTAAGACTCAGCTGATGAAATATTTTCAAACGACGGCTGCACTTGTGAATTCGTGGCTCGAGAAGTGAAGGAGGGGGTAAGGAGAGTATATGTTCGGAAAACCCTCGACTTTATATTGTTGAATTTATCAAGAAGGTAAGCCTGAATAGACGCTTATGAATGGACAATTACCCAGCAAAGCAGTATTACTTTTAAGTAAGCAAGAACTGGCATTTAGAGGACATGGCGAGCGAGAAAATTCTTTAAACATGGGAAATTTTAAAGAGCTTTTAAAATTATTGATATCTGAATTAAAACAACACCTTTTTATGAGGACATCACTGACTAATTCGCAAGTTTAAAATAAAGGAGGATTGATTTGAGAAGTAAGTTTTCTTTTTTTTTTTCTTTTCTTCTCACGTTATCGTTACAAAATAAAATTCTAAGGAAACTTCAAATCAGACACGGATTAATGCAATTTTGAGGATAAGAGCGGCTGGTTGAAATTTATGTCCAAGTATATGTAATTAATGTAAGTCCAATTTATGTAAGAGATCCTATTTTATGGAAGTAAAATAGGATCTCTTACATTTTTTATGTAATTTCTTTTTTTTTCCTCGATGAGGGCTTAATCCGCCAGCTTTCGAATTCAGTAACAAAGATTTTCCATTCCTGTCCGGAAGGGAGGGGGGCATATGCTTCCGGCTGCACTAACAGTTTTGACCACGGGCTGCCACTGGTGCAATTGTGCTCTGGATGCCCTGAGTACTGAATCGTGCAAAAGTTAACCATAAACTGCTGCTTCTTTAAGATAGGAGCAAGAGTGTAATGTAAAAGTAACAAAAAAGGATAATGAAGACAGACTCTATCTATTATGGTTATCGATAAATGTAATAAAACAGACAGTCAAAGGAAGAAAGTTCTCCTGGACTTGCAAAATAGTTTAGCATAGAGTAAATAGCTTTGCAGGCACTATATTTCGATGGAAAAAGGTGCTGCACCATAGCAAATGTTAAAGAAGGGGGCGTTTCACACAGAAAAATCAAAGGGAAAGAATGTTATTGTAAGAGTCCCCCGTTGTAACCATTTTCTCAAATTCTGTACTGGGTATATGTTGTCTTTTTTGCTCACGTATGATCGTTTCTCTTTGATCATGGCAATCATCCGTTTTCTGGGTGACCATAAAAACCATTCTTGAATTACAGTATACAGATCTAATTTCAGCTCTTCACTCTTATATCTTGAGTAATGGATAATTTTATAAAACCTCTTTAAAAACAATATTAGCAGTTAATAATTATAAGTATACAGAAAATCTACTTAATGTTAATTGTATATCAATATATAAATATATATATTCGTATATATATTTACAGTTTGCACTACTGATCTCTATATCGAAGATGGCGCCTCTTACATTTAAAGTTGAATATATCGGTAGTATTAGGGCTATTCAAACGCCATCTTCTGTACATTTTTGCATTTCATAGAGAATAAAAAACATGTGACACCAATAGGTGGCGCTGTTTTCGTCAAAAGTAGAAATTATAAGCTTTAACTGGGTATTTATTTACTTATATATTTATTTTTTTGGTCACGTATTTAATGAGATCGCACCCGTTTCAATTCAAGCCGCCCACCCTGGGACGGCAGAAAAATGTCGCCAAACCTTCGAGAAAATGGCATAGAACAAAATAGTCTGCCGGCGACTGATGAATACAATTCACTGAATTATCAAAATGACACGGCTCGATTGAAAAGACAAAATAAGTTCTTTTAACCTCATTTAAATGTTTATTTTACAAACTATTTACAAAGAAACCTGTATTTCTAGTTACCTTCAATCACCCATCCAATCTATACAAAAAACATAATAACAACTCCGAGGTGTTCTATTCTTCTTACATTTTTAATCTGTTGTTGCCACTCATTTTTAAAGAAAGTATATTCAATTCATCTGACTCCATGGCAACCCGTAACAATGGAGTCTGGTACATTTTTTTTTGGTCACGTATTTAATGAGATCTAGCCGCGCCAGAAAAAAAAAAAAACACCTTTGAGAAATAATATATATGATGATAAGTATATATAAATATATTAATTACATAATATGTATTTCTAGCTGGTTTTTGCTAATTATTGTAACTTTTATTTTTCTTGTGTTGTCTTAACAACTGCATAATGTGACATTTAGACAATGTATGATTAATGCAGATTGGAAATGACGTTGCTTTATGTGATACAATTATTCACCTGAATAATACTGAAAGTCCTCTCATAAAAGCATGAAATAATAAAGTAAACATAATAATTTCTTTCTCATTTCTTCTTTCATTTTTATGCGTAGCTCAAGAAATTTCTGGTGATTCTTTCCATGAAAATTTCAAACGTTCAATTTATGCAAATAGATCTGTAGTTAGAATCCGATCTTATCATGCCAGATTACCAAATCTTTCTACGTGTAAATAATATTATTTGGAAGCGGACGAAGATGAATAATACCTTTTAATTTAATATGTACCAAATTCAACGAATATGCAGCATTTATCCCTTTAACGCGCAGTGTTCCCGCTCTGGGAACACCAAACTCTGACGTTTTGGCAGTTGCCAGTCAGGAAGAATCGATTTGATTTCTATAAAAATAGTTGCGGGTGATCTCTCCACGAGAATCCTTTACTTTATAGCACGTCATTTCCCGTGAAAAAAATTGTCACGATTATTTTTAAAACACTAACATCTGCTGAAAAATGGAAGAATGCGAGAACAGCTGAATAGATTGCCCAATGCTGAAAAAAGGGCAGACGTTGCCATCGATCGACTTAGCTACCAACAAGATGGCGGACGAACGAAACGTTCATCGCGTGCCCGGCACAGCCAGCTGTCGTCATAAAAGGGTCTCTAGATCTGTGGCACGCGATGAACGTTCCGTTCGTCCGCCATCTTGCTGATAGTTATATGAGATCGCACCCGTATTTAATGAGATCGGGCAAATTGATGGCAGTTGCCGATCGATGGCAAAGGCTGCCCTTTTTTCAGCATTGGGAAAGGGTTGCGCCTCAAAGGGTTATACCAGCAACAATTTATAACTATCTACTAAAGGTATGCCGTATCATTCCTACATATGTATTTAGTACAGAAGATAGGCATATGAAGTTTTAGTAACAGTGTGTAATTTCCGTACCTCCTTCTGCTTCGCAAATTAGGGTAACATTTGACCCTTCGTCTATGGGCCCAACTGTTTCTTCTATTCTTTGTCCAAAATCATCCATAATAATAACATCTCTAGGTGGAACTGAAATAAAAATAACAAAGGAATAAATATTCTTTAAAGGAAAAAAAATCAAAAATTCATTAAAAAGAACAAATAGAGACTCAAAATTGCAGTTTGCAAAGAAAAGATTACATAGATTTTTTTTTTTTTTTTTTTTGGAAACTTCGTTTTCATTTTGCATATCAGGGCCACCTATCGGTTACAATTGGAACTGCAATTTTTCTTGTCATTAAAAAAATCCTATCATCATCTAAGCCTATTTGTGTAAACCGCAATTTGATTTTATTGCTTGTTCTTTTTAAATTGTTTTTTAAGGATTTTATGGACTTTTTGGTCACCCGGTAGTAGTTTGCCAAAAACAAAGTAGTTTCAAAGCAACAAAGGAAATGCACACTCTGCTGACGCTACATAGAAAAACTCTAAAATCTCGTGGAACTCAAAGGCTTTATTTACTAGTAATCTACGTAAACATGGATTACATGGCTGCAATTATACTTACTAAAACGGTTTATTTATAATACTACGGGCCAAGGCCCATAGGCTGGCTACGCTCGTTTATCGTATGAAGCACTCGGCCTCTAATAAAACCTAATAAGGTTTCGTAAAAAAAGGGAAAATTTCAACAGGCAAAAGGCAAATATTGGATCGGATAGAAGGTTACCGAGCTACCCATTGCTTGGTTCTTGCATTTTCTTTGGAACATAAAAATTAAATTTTTACACTATTTTTAATCATGTAAAACTTATGGAACACCTTGCATATTTGTCATCCATCGCGATTTTAAAAAATCTGGCTACTTACATATATGCATAGTTAATAATTTGTTTTGAGAAAACAGTACTTCATATGTTTTCTTTAATAAAAACTACGGATTAGATAGGATACCTTGCCACCAATTGCTACTTTTCATTATTTGGCGATTTGCACATGCTCATACCCAATAATTACTGCTCATGTAAGGTTACCAGGAAAACCGTTATCCATATATTCATACCCATAAACCTTCGCAGATAGGCTTATTCCGCACCATGAAATAGTATATCAAATATCCAAGCTGTACTACAGCTGTGTTATAATTGCATAGTTAAACGCGCAAAGTATTTCTACTGGTAGCAAATACCCAAGCTGAACCTAACCGGCTTTACTATCATCTGCATTTTAATTTTTTTTCATTTTCAAGATATTTTTTGCTAACATTTTGGAACACGCGGTTTAGATTAACCCTGCTTGCAGAGATAGCCTTTTGCCAGATCGTACCTGGTGCCAAAATGGCGCTTTTTAAATCAGTTACAATTAGTTATTTTTCCAGTTTTTTATTAACATCTTCTAAAAAAATTGGAATTTCGAAATTTATGTCAGCTTATCGGCTTCCCCGAAATTTTCCGAATCCGTGGATACGTTTGTTGAAACTAAAATCCCCGTAGTATTGGAGGAGATAGCAAAACGAGATTCTGACAGCAGCGGCGGCGGCAGCAGCGGCCGTTACTTCATTTTAGAATAGAATAGAGAGATACTCAGAATGAAATTTCAAGTACAGGAACAGAGATTTAAGATTTGTTTGTCGGTTCTTTTGTGCAAAGATAAAATGCCATACAATGAGGCAGGCAGTTGCAACTTTTAATGAGGGTAAATCATATAATCGCCTAACTCATGAAAATTCTATCAGAATAGTGAAACAAAGTAAATTAATAAAGTCTGGATAATTAATGTGATGAAGATCACATATTTATATTAATTGTCACTTATTTTCAATTTATTAAATTGAATATATTTTAAATCAAGCATATTAACTTTAATTTCTCTTCTCATTTTTATTTACACCGGCTTTCACGAAATTTCGTATTACACTTTTTTCCACCTATTCTGTTTCAATTAACTGCTTATATATCCAATAGTTTCATACTTAAATTATTCTTTCATCCGTTTTTCTATTATGTCAATAATTAATCGAAGTCATCTGCATTTCTTTTGCTTTTCTAGCTTGTCAAGAAACATCTGTTTTTCATGCAATGCATTTACCCTGAATTAATATGAATCTTTATTTAACAGACTTCCTTTACCCGTACAATATTTTATTTCTTCCATTACCTAATATGGAGGCACTTGAATTAAAATTCTTCTGAACTAATTTTCTATCATACGTGTTTACTCTAAATTAGCTAGCTTTTATCTTCAATAGTTGGTTACCCTGCTCATTGTTGTGCCTTGCTTTCTCTCTTTTGACTAAGAGTATAATGCGGTTTTTACGGCGTCTTTAATAATGTATGCATTTTGGGCTGTTGTTTGGGCCTTACTTTAATATGGGTAGTTTTAATTTTCGTCAACCTCCAGATCTCCGGTCGATTGCATTTGACTTCTGATTAATCAGACGTTTTCTGACCATCGTAGCTAAGCGGCTCCCAGCCACCCCACCACCCTGTAATCTTTTCTAAGATGTTAAATTTTTGTTTTGTATTCTACAATAGTCTCTCTTCGTAATAGTTTTCGCTAAGTGACATAACCTAATTATTGCACTTCACCTCAACGCTACCACTGTATAAGATGGCTTCATAAGTAAATCTACAATTGTATTTAAAATTACCATTAACAAATAGCAATCAACATCACAGTCAAAGCAATGATACAAACATTTTTTTTTACAAGATTACAATTTACTAAAGTGAATTATCATATAATGTACGAGAATTTCCATGTTTCCTGAATACCAACAATGAGTTTAAGAAAAAACTATTTATTAATTTTAAAATACATTGATTTAAAAGTACTTTTAAAATTCATAAGTGAATACAAAATGTCTAGGTTTATACCAAAAATTACCAACACTGATGAAGAATTAACAATATTTACGGCTTACGAATAAAATAGTAATTTTATTTTTATTTTCACTGATGTAAGCGTAGCAACAGCTCCTTTGTGCAAATCTTCTAAAAGAGTGGTACTTTAGGATTTTGTATTGCTCTCGAAGTTCTAAAGGATTGTCAATTTCCTTATATTTTCTATTTGACAACTCTCTCAAAATAAATAAATACAAACGAAAATATTTCCTCTTTATCTCCGTCTTAAGTCACGAAGAAGATACTTAAGAATATCTAAAATAATTCCTGTCAGAAACGTACCTTTCTTTGAAGTTATTTTATTACATATCGAATTTGTTTGAAAGTCGTCCTGCTTTTTTTTATTTCCTTACAAATCTTTCAACGACATTTTCTCAATTTATCTGTTACTTCTTACTGACGTTCTGAAATATATGGAAATGTGAATTGAATATACAATTCAAATGTCTAAACCTGTGAAGTTTAGAATGGTGTTTGAGATTTTTGGCCGATATCGTCTGTCACACGTTTACGTGTTTATGTTAAACGATAAACGCCAGAGAAAGTTTTATAAAGTATTATGTAGTTTTCTGAGAAATTCGAAAAGTGGTCAAAATGTATCCCCCCGAGCTTTATTATTCAAATTTTTGTATTTGTGAAACGAGATTGCACAAATGTGTTTGGAAAATTCTTAGAAAATGATAAAATGATGACAGTATTATCAAAAGTTAAATTAAGATATTGTAGAATTATTTTTAACAATTCAGTTGCTATCCAGAAAGAAAATGCGTAGAAAAAGAAGAAATATATTTTATTTAAAACATTTTATTTTTTGAAAGCTTGAACACAGTATTATTCCTTTACAGCAAATGTTATTTTTTTCTTCAATGGAATCAAAATATGATTTCTATTGCACTTGAAAATAAACTTCAATAGCCCTGTTAAAAAACTTTTATGTGCAATACATAAAAAAAGAAATAGTTTAATTTTTATTTTTGGAGTGTTTAAAAAGCTTCTGTGAATTAAGAATGTCCCCAATGTCCCCAACTTAAAAATGCCCCCCCCAAAAAAAATGTTTATATACAGTGGTGGCAAAAAATCTTGTACACACTAAATTTTTCTTAGTATTTGTGTTTGATTTATTTTTTTGTTTTGTTATGAAATCATAATACTGTAGTATTTATAGCTAGTGATTTTAACGTATATGTTATGATGATTTCAAGTCTGTTACTATTTCTTTTTAGTGCCACAACATATTTTGTAGTATACAACTGTTTCACCACAAGAATGTGCAGTATATACACTATAACACAATATAGAATGACATAATATACAAAGTAGAACAAGACAAAAATTGGCTAATGCAGTACATTTATTGGGCATCTTCAAATTCATATGAGTATTACATGTTTGAACGTGAATACTTTAAGGGACAACCTTCTTCTTTAATTACGGCTCAACTTTAAGAGTAAGTTCTTTTGTGATAACATGGTTGAAGGAAAATATCAAAACTTCGGTTAAGGAAAGTTTGTTTAAAGGTTATTTTTCTCTCAAATATCAAAACCAGTTTTTTGCCATAGGTTTGGATGGATTGAGATCCGGAGACTGTTCTGATAAATTCATCATGTTCACACATTTATCTTTGAACTATTTCTGGACTGCATTTGAATGCCGACATGAAGCATTATCTCCTGAAAAATCCATGAATGATTCACAAAAAGATTTCCTGCTAGTAGTAGCAATTTTTTTGTAGTTTTGTTGTTGTTTTTTTGTAATCTGTCGTTCACTTTTTCTCGATGGGGAAACTTCCGACACAACGAGAAGACATAAAGCCCCATATCCTCACTTTCGTCAGGTGGTTGACTGCGGGCTTTAGACACTATTCTGCATGAGTATATCGTCTTGTACAGGCATTGCTTTGATTATCAGAACTAGAAGACTGACTACTAAAGATAACCTTCTCCCTGTCTTCATTAGTCCCTAATGAATCATCCTTTGCTCACGTCAATCGCCTCTTGCGTTGAAAATTGTCAGTTATTGTCTTGGACGAGCTTTGTAGTTTTCTAATTTAATTTCCCGCACTCTTATACACATAGTTCTTGGGCATACCTTCAAATCTGATGTCAAAGTCACTTGTTTCAAAACTTTCGGCGAATTAAGCTTCCTGTTTGAATGTGAAATCTTATGCGAAATGAAATTTCGTGAAATTGAAATCCTTCGTCGCATGAAGTGTTTTTTAAGTCTTCCAGATCACTTTTTCTCCACAAGAGAATTTGTTATACAATATCTTTTCAAAGTTCTCATGACTGCAGAAATACCATATGGTACTTTAACAGCAATTTGGCTCGCGGAATAATCTTCTCCCCTCAAAAGTATTATTTAGTACCTTTTATTATGAAGTATAAATGAAAATTACCCATAATTCTAATATTTCTCACATATGCACTACAAATTGCAACACAGACCTGCTTTCAATACCCTGACACATGTTTAAAATCTTCATCGCTATTGCTCTCCGTTTCGTTGAAATTACGAGGCAATTCATTAATTGAAAAAATAATAACTCATGGTCAAAGTAACCTTGTGCTTATTTTATGATGGTTTATTTTAAATAGATTAATTACTTATTTTACATGAATTCTACAAATAGATTTGAAAAAGTAAATACGAAAGAGTACTTGTCGATAATTCCATTTCATATGTAAATTTCGATAACTCATTACAAAAATTAAGTCAATTACAAAAATATTGCCAAAAAGGGAGTGCGTTCACGACTTTACACCACCTCTATAGATAAATATACCTGTAAGAGTATAAGAAATAATATTTCAAAAGCCACAAAAGGAAAATTTTTTGACAATAGAAGCTGATTCAAGCGTTCATTTTTTTAAATTTTAATTGTTTTTATTTGTGCATTATTTGTAGGTATGCACAGTACAGCTGTCAACCAACAGTGTAAAAAAATAGATACTGAACATATACCGCATATTAAGAAAGTGAATATCGATGAATGGCTTCACAGGTAAACATGTCCAAAGTTTGGAGCAGTTGAACAACGAAAACATACTTAGAAAAATTCCTCAGAGAAAACGGACTCCTAATAATCTAGAAATCTCTAAACCAGAGATAAACTAATCCAATGTACACAGAAAAAAATTAGTTGATTACAAATAAAATCGCGAGGAATCAAGGATTCCATGAATTTTCATAGTATTATTACTAAAGAAAGTTAAGTATATAAATAGAAGTGTACTTGACAGTCATTATTAATAATACTAAAAAATACATGGAAGGTTTGTTTCCGAGATATTCCTTAGTAATAGACAGATTTCCTTTTAAAGCTCTGCGGTATCGTGAGCTGCTGTTCTATTTGCAGACAGGTATTCCATGACAAGATAGTTTCTAGGCAGGTTTAACCAACCACAGGTTCGGGACCTTCGGCTAATTCCAAATTAAAGACACTGAGATCCAGCACGAAAGAAAGATAACCTCATTCTACAGTGTCCAAGTTAACAAGGGACTTAACTTAATACAGTAACTTAAACGTAACGTAACACGAGCAACTTAATCAAATGCAAGCAAGAATGAAAGGTAACTTTTATCATTTTAGAGACAATTTGCTCTGTTTGGAGTGAGTGAAAAGAGACAGGGTCCGAATCTAAATTGCTCAAAGGCCACTGATTTCACGACACACATCACTCGATGGAACATCACAGGTGAAATCGTGGCTTAGTAAAGTCATTTCTAAATTGTCCCTTTCATTCATCGAAAAGGCAGAGGCATAACAATTTAAAATATGGGAAATGTGCAAATTAACTATAAAGGAAACAACTATATTTTCGAATTTAACAAAATTGTACAGCGTGAATAAAATTTTCGTTGATGCAACAAAATATATAGTAAATCAGACTATTAATGAATTTTATTAATAAAATGTTTATCCATTAGAGTAAATTAATTGGTAAAAATAGCACCAAAAGACGAATTTGCAACATTAACGAAAATTTGCTGCTTTAAGTAACAAAATATTTGTTACATGTGGCAATTTGATTTGTAGTCATCTTGTGCCATAGATTTTCTTATTCAATGTGACAGTATTCATGACTCTCAACAAAAGTCATTCCTTTGGTTTGGTTTCCACAGATTGCGTTAAAGTCTGATTACAATACTCGGAATAAAAAATTCTATAAAGTTTGATCCCGAGTACAGAAGTTTATTATTAGATTCATAGAAAAAGCTTATTTTATCCCGCATTGGTATAGAATGAACATGGACGTCTGAGTTTAATTGCAGTGCATGATAAATCCTCAAAGATCTTTTATGCTTTCGATATACATTCTTTGGGGGTAAAACTCTTACCCTATACTCCCAACCTGCATAAACCTTTGAATGCCTTTTTTTCTGCTAAGTGCCAATAAGCATAGATTAGAACTTACTGAATCTAAATCATAAATTTGCGTATCATTTCCATGTAAAATCTTCCTCTCCATTTCACTGTAAAGTGCATCGCAATATATTTCCTATCAAGTGAACCTTTTTATTAAGAAGACAAACTCGATCTTTAAATTGTACCATGTATCCCACGCTTCGCCATCAAAAACACTGTTTATCTCATTAAAGGACAATAAAACTCACCCCACACATTGCAAAATACCGTTTATCGGTCAACAGCGATCAGTTCAACAACCAGTGGTGAATGGACCACAACCGTTACACTAGGTTTCAATGGACATTAGTGACAAGCATATATAGGACAGGAGAGAGACTTAAGAAACAAAATTGGAACTTCATTTTGGAAGCTTTTTAAGAATAAGACCGTTTACATAATAATCTATCAAAAACAAACACAAAGGAGGCACATCTTGCTTATTTCAGAAAGAAACTGAACTACCAAATCTTATTTCAATTTCACAGTTGGTCCTAAAAAATTAACTTTTTATTTTTTATTTTTAGGAATATTTCAAAAAGTATTCATTTTAAAAATCACATGGAAATCAAAAGCGACGTTAAATTTTTTATTTAATTTCACCTACTTCGATTTGACCATAAAAAATAATTTCGAGAATATGTTTACCACCACTTTCTCTGTAAAGTGTTATATTATGGCTCTGCTTGACCATAAGAATATCAAACGGGCGTTTTACTAGTCTTGTTCTTGAAATATCGCTAGCATCATTGAAATTCTTGTTCTAGCAGGAACATTGTCCCGTCCAAAGATAGCACAAAAGTTACGAAACATCAGTACACAAAACAGAAAAACGAGAAACAGTATAATATCAGTGTCACGAGATAACTAAAGTAATACCAACAATGGGTGAAATCTTTTTAAAAAATTCTTAAGTGTCTTCAAACAGAATCTTCAAACAAAACGTTGGCACTTGAGAATAAAAAATCCCACCTTTTTGAAACATTTTATATCATGCAAGTTTGGTGTTAAACTTAAAAAAAATTTCAGATTATTGATATTATTTTGTAATTTTTATGCATGATGTATTTAAATCGTATTATAGTTGAATTTCCCAACAACTGTAAAAATTCTCAATTTTGGCACGATCAAATATTTTTATAACCGATACTGAGTTTGAAATACGAATGCCTCCTCACCAGATATTGGACATATTTTGAACTATTAACAAAGCATATCATTTTGGTCTATTCTCTGAATGCATATTCATACCATTCAACTGATAGACTGGAAATTCTTACTATTTTAAGTTGACGATAAATTAAACAGCGAGAATTTTTCACCTTATCAATCGTTCAGAAGATGATTTCCGAATATTTATAGAAAATACGCAAGCCAGGTCACTCCTCGATTCCACACATAGTTGAAGCCAAATCACCTGAGAGCTTGTGAATGAGATAATAACCCTAAAACTTCTAAGAACATCAGCAAATACATGGAATATCCAATTACCATTATTTAACTAGTACTTCTACGCTATGCTCTAAGTAAAATCAGGTTGGAGGGAGACGGTTTTGCAATTCTTGTACTGCATTAAGAAACCTTGCTGTCATGCTGATGTTTGGGCACAAATAGTTTTTGTCTTTTCCTGCATAAAAATATACTATAGTGTCTAATTTTAAAATAAATGTATAAGATAGTTGTTTTCGTCAAATGTAATTTACATTCCCATCGAATTTGTTAAAAGAGCAAACATCTTTGTAAATGACTTGAAGCAGTTTGTTTTGAATAGTTAGAACAGTTCTGGAGCTCATACACGTTAATTTAGAAAGCATTTAAAAGGTGGAGAAAATAGTTTTTTTTTTTTTTTTTTTACAGAATTTATATTATTCCTTTACTCGTACATATATAATGAGTCAATGCATATTGCGTTCATAAAACTGTGGTAACTTATAGAGACTTAAAATTCAAAGAAAAAAAAGTAAATAAATATTTAAGTATATATACTTGAATTTTATGTAAAAGCAAACAAAAATACAGTGGTTTATTACGTTATATTATTACGCCCGTATCCTGATGAGGACAATGCATTTAAATTTTTTTTTTATATAATAACAATGGCTGGCCTGGGGGGGGGCTTTCGTCTTATATTTACTAAGTAATATATATATATATATATATATATCATGTCATATTCAAATATTATTTTGGTTCTTACTAAACGGAGAGCAAAAAATCGGAAACCTTATTTAAATAGTAAAAAAGCATATATTAGTATAGTAAGATTATCTAAGAACACTTAAAAATCCCCCGATGCTGTTTCAAAAAACTTATCACAGAAAATTTTCTGTTTTATCTTTAAATTACACTTTATTTTGACTAAATCAAATCTCAAATATTTGCTCTTACAACTTTTTTTATCCTTCAAATGTTTTGCCCAATTTTATAAACATAGATGTACATTTTTTGTAGATTTTCATGTTGATTTTTTTTCAATGTTTGACTAAGCTATATATGGCGTTTGTTTTTCACAGACTGTCCGAATTGTTTTTTAATGCATTACATAGCAATTAGTGCTACATTGCCAATTAGATGGACATTTGTCTTTCTTAACCTATAGAACTTGTAGATCAACCAAAACACAATATATTTTTCTGATATAAATACAAGTTTGACTACCACCTAAATATAAAATCTACGAACTTCATCTTTAAATAAATCATGGAATAATTAAAACTTTTTAAAATAACGCACATAAAAGTACTTGTATGAAAGCTCTTACGTGTGTTATTTTACAAAGTTTTAATTAATTCCTCTAGTGTTAATTTTTAATTAACACTAATTTGAGAGTTTTTCACTAAAGAAAATCATATCTCTTAAATGTCTAAATGTTCTTTTTTTGTTTTTTTTTCACAGTATATGACATCACGGCGTGATTTTACTTATACATTTAATACATTCAAGAACATTTTAACAACTAAACCTTTAATGAGTCATTTTCCAGAATCAGTAACTGCAGAAATAATTTTTGCACTTTCTTCCCTTATAAATATATTCCCTAAGAATCAATTTATTACATTATAATATAATTTATTAGAAATATATATGTAGATAGATAGATAGATACATAGATACATAGATAGATAAATAGATAGACATATAGACAGACAGACAGACAGACAGGCAGACAAATAGGTAGATAGATTTATATCTATGTAAAGGAACTATTGCGATCTACTACAATGTGTTTCCGATTAGTTTATTTAAAAAAAGAAACCAAATATAAAAATACATAATAAATAAAAACAACAAAAGAAAAGCATAAAATCAAATAATTGGACACTAAAACTTACAGATAACGACAGAGCATCCTATAAGACTTCAGAACAAGAATTCTACGACGAATTTCAAATCGTTAACTGAAAGATGTTGAAAGAAGTATTTCTATTTATTATCATTACGCTATTTTATTGAACTTTATTTCGTACTCACTGTTTGACTTGAACGTGATATGATTCTAAACACATTAGGCATGAGGGTAAAGCGAAAAAGATAGTAAACTGTCTGACTAACTTATTACAGGAAACAATATTAAAGTGATAAGAAAAAATATACCGGCATTTTTAGATAATAAACTTCGTATACTTTTCTAAAAATCTAGGAAAATTAAAGAGATTAATTATGCTTTACAGTACATTGGTTAATCCATTTCTTCCCCTGTACACATGGTTTAATATTTTCTATCTTGTTGGAATTTCATAATTTAAAATGCCATCCATACATTTCATTTCGAAAATTATGCATGCATTTTTTTTCTTTTTTTGCTAATCCAACATTCTGCGATGAGCGATGAACGTCTTGTTGATTAAAAACCGTATAAATACATAACTATGCTAATTGAAATTCAAATAAGATTGTCCGCATAATATTAGAACATATATATATATATATGTATGTGTTTAAGCATTAAATACTCTATCGATATTTTTTTATATATTTTTAATTTCTACTCTGTTTAGAAAAAAAATGAAATTTATAGAATGGATTTGAAGTTTCAGGAGATTAAATTTGAGTGAATACAAAATTTAAATTTCTTTACAGTCCTCATACAAAAAATTTTATAAATTAGTGAAATGTGCCTCATGCATTAACTAGGTGATGTTTGAAACTTCCAGCTTTTAGTCATAAAAAGGCTGAGTGGATTGAAATAAAATATGTATAGACTTAAACCACTTTTTAATGGTTCTGGAAGAAGTCCCGCAGTGGCTTAGTCGCAGTGGCCTAGTCGTTCCTATAAGAGCACGGAAAGTGAAGCAGCATGGGCTGGGAAGGTGCTTGTGAGGGTGGAAACCTCTCTCGGTTGGACTGCTGTGGAACCATGTAAGCTAAAGGGAGCTGGTGCTCGTAAATTCTCTCGTGGCTCCAATGTCCTCCAAACAAATACCTCTTTGGTGACTACATAAACGGGGCAACGTTAGTCTGCTAATAGGCACCCCCGTAATGAAATGAACAACATTTGCAGCCCTCATTGGTCAAGCCTACAGTAGGTCCTAGCTTATACGTATGTATATATATATATATATATATAATATGAAAATTTCTATTTCAAAATAAATGGTTGAAGGAAGATAGACGTCTGGATTACTTTGCATGCAGGCTAGAGGAAATATTTCGCTTAAACTGTACTGGAAATTTTAATATTACCTTTACAATATGCATTCAACTATTTTTCATTGAAAAAAGAAATGTAAAAAAGAACTATTGAAACCATTACCTCACTTTGATTTATGAATGATATTTAACAATTATTTTATATGACAAAGAGTCTAGACTGTGTTAACTATTCTATAAAACCACACTGCAATATTTTCACGACATACGTAACTGAATTTTTTAAGATATCCCTCTTACAATCGTTATGTAAAAAATGTTCTTGCCACATGTGTACTACTCATAATTAAAGTATTAAATATTTTATTACTTCTATGTGTACACTTCTTTCGATCTCTTGCGTAAAAGGATACCTAATAAATGTGCATAACCGTAAGACAGTTTTAGTTTTTTTTTGCGGTAAGATTTCAGCAGATTTTCATAAATACTGATTTCAATAATATAAATATATATTGGATGCATTTTAATGATATAAGATAGTAAGACTTTTGAATGTAACTTATTAGTAACTGATATATTTTCTTATCCCTATAATATGCTTTTATCAAAAAAGTAATTTGGTATTTTTCTTAATTTTATAACATGTTATTGTTTCTACAGGATGTTTCACCGGCAGAGTTACAGATATGTAAGGGGGGTAGAGTGAGCCTAGACAACTTGGAATCAAATATAAATTTCTTTTCAACAACTTGGAATCAAGAATATAAATTTCTTTTCAACAACAAGGATTTAATAAATATTGTAATTTTTTAAAACTTTAACTGTAACAATTTTTCCATTCTTACTTCTCTAAAAGCTCGTTATTCTCTTGATAGGGAGATAACTTACCATCTCCACTTGTGTAGGGTCCCTAAGCTTTGCGTTAACTTTTTCTCTTTGAATACAGGTCGTAATAATGCCAAACTTTTTGCGCACACAATATTTATGTATGGGCATGATTTCCATAAGCAGAAGTGCAAAGAACTATGGGCTGTATACATAATTAGATTGTGTATTTTTTCGCAAAATTTTCCTCCGTTTCAAACATTTAATGTCTACACTTTGTGTTGCGGTGCCCCTACGTGGAATTTTGAAAAAATTAAAATTTAATGAATGCTAAGGCCAAAGATATCGTAAGGTGGGATTGTGCCGCGAATAACCTACCTGGCAAGTACTCTTAGAATAGTTCTGAAAATAAAAGGGTAAATAATGGAATACATGCAAACACTGAAATAATCTAACAGTTATATGAGCCGCAAATAACATCTATTTATTCTTAGACATTCCAATAACATTAATCAAAATGCAAAATTCAAATATCTCAATAGAAAATTAAATTTAGTACAACAAAGTATCTGAGGAGATGTGGTTTTGAA
The DNA here is from genome assembly GCA_038373885.1 of Cheiracanthium punctorium. Taxonomy (NCBI): domain Eukaryota; kingdom Metazoa; phylum Arthropoda; class Arachnida; order Araneae; family Cheiracanthiidae; genus Cheiracanthium; species Cheiracanthium punctorium. The sequence continues at coordinate 289,595 of JAWZYV010013897.1, forward strand.
GGATAACATACATATACCCAATTGTATTTTAGAGGCACGATCACAGGGAGAAAATAAACATTTTGCATATTCACCATTATGATGATGTAGCCATCGTTCTTTCCATCAACACTATCGGCTTTCAAGCTAGCACTCAGCCGCTAAATCTGGATTCTCAAGTTTTTTTTTTTTTCATTCCGTGCACTATTGGGACTTTTCCAAGTCATCACCAAGCAAGACTCCTTCGACACACTGTTCCGACACTCTCTTTCGTCACACTCTCGACATACTGCTCTCTTTTCTCGACACTCTGCTTTTTCTTTTTCTTCTAACGGGGCTGTTTCTTTTTACCCCATCTTACTTCATTGGCTGGGGTTTTTGATTTGCTAGCATCGGGGAATCACCTACGCCCTCCACTGAATCACAGTCGTATAGGTGGGGCACTGGGACAATATACCCCTCCAAATTTGCATACCATTTTCGGACTGCCATAAATATTTTAACGTTGACAGTTCATTGTGCTTATAGTGTCCAAAACGTCGTCTGACCGGCGCCTCTTGTAATTTATTGTCAACCTGTGCGGCCTTCCCATGGGAACAACATTAAAATTACCTTTTTTTTAAAAAAAAACATTGTCACGGCTGCCCTTTTCACTCCACCACACTTTGCATCTAGTTTTGACCATTTTTGCAATTCAAAGTGTAAATGTAAGGCTAATGAGTGCGAAAATAAAGGTCGGATAACTTACACGTGGTTACGCTATGTAATTTAACGGATTTTTCAACTGATATTTGCACAGAATATGTTGAAATGTACTAATTTATCATGGTGCATGCAAAATAATATATTGAGTTATTGCTGCTATTTAATTTTTAAAAGAAAATTTAAATTACTATAAATTAAAAACGTGAAAACGTAACAGCATAATAATTTCCAGAACGTCTCAGTGCGTCGTATGTACGGATGTAATGCTATTATTTTCATAACGTACAATTAAAAAAACAAATTTAGTAAATAAAGTAAAATTACACACAAAGTACTACTTTGTTGAGGCTGAGATTATCGGGGAGTCAAAAAAATATTTTAATGATCTTCACTAGTTTATTCATATACTGCTTGAAAACTGCGTGGTGTACATCAAGTTTTCCTTAACTACGATATAAGTTTTTGATTTGATAATTATAATTAAATACCATTACTTACGGCTGTAATAAAGAAATTCCATCTGGTGCAAATGTATTTTACAGATAGAAATAAATTGCGGATAATGAAATAGACCCCACTATTGAGATGAATAAATATTTTTTTTGTCCAATGGCCGACCGCTGTCTTTGAAGACTTTGGCCACAACGGGCCGGAATTGTTGGCCACTTTATTATGGGGGCACCTAGTAGATGGACCAACGTCGCCCCCTATGATGGGACGGACAAATGACAACCACGTCCAGTCGGGATCGAACCCCAACCGCCGGGAGTTGAACCCGAAACCGTAGTACGGTGCTTTATCTTATCCACCATACTATCCGGTCGGCAAGATGAATAAATAAAAGTATCGAATTTTAAAGATATATTTATATAACATTAAAAAAACATAATAATAATAATATAATTATGCCATTTACATTTTTTATTATTAATTGCACTATTGCCTTTCCTTCCACTAATAAATGATCCATGTATAAATGGAAAAATCTTAAAACATAACAGATTCGTTTTTGCTTTTAATAAAATCACGTTCTGAAGTTTTTGCGCTCCATATATCATGTGCTCGTTATATTTTCGTGTTGGGGAATTCAAAATGTACTAACTGAAAACATTAACTACAACTATTAAGACCTAACCAGATTCTCCCTTCCTATTTTGCACTCTAAATTGAATGGTATTACCATATTCTAGTATTATAATTAGAGGGATTTTTATTACCACCTCGGTTAATGTTACTGTAACTATGTTTAAGTACTTTAACTAGGAAATGTTTCAGTATTATTGGTTTGTTGGTGAAAGAAAAAGAGAGAGAAAGAGACTGAGAAAAAATTTCTTTAATCATCTTTCGATCATTCCGGAAGTTTTCTGTTTTAAATCTGAGAGTACTGACGCATGTATCTGTGATCGCTTTTAACCATCTTAGAATCCATTTTGGCTAGCTGAGGCGTGACATGTGTCCGTAAATATTTACGTCTCGTATATCTGTAAAGAGACTGGCCGCAGAATGTTGAAATTTTGTATTTAAAACTGTATTCAGATCTCGCTCTGCACCCCACTTCATGATTGTTATCGACTTCTTAATTTCTTTATAGGATCAAAAGACTTCTGCACGTTAAAATTAATCGTTCGTCATCGCTTTAATGCATTTCGGATATTTTAATTTATTCGAAGGCAAATAATATTAATATATATTATTGAACGTTATACAAGAATACAGTTTTTAAAAAATATGCAAGTAATCTTTATAAATATTCCACAACATAGAAAGAAGAAGCTCTAATTGATTTGTTCTAAAGACAAGACTTTCAATAAAACCAAAAATGTTTATACTTTATCAGACAGAATTCATGCAGAATTCTGCAGATAGCTATATGGAATCAGACAGAATTCATGCTGTGAAAAAATCAGATGTTTTTAAAGGTACGTTTGTAAATAATGCATTTTTGAAGTGAATACTTCTCTAGACGCGTTGGGCACTTTTGGAATGGAGAATAAGCATGGAATTGGCGTGACCGTCACGCTGAGATACATGTGGAGAAAAGTGAATTATTGAAGTAAAAACTTTAAAAAATGCACTTTAAATTGCGATTATTCATTGAATTACCGATTATTCGATTTTCCAAAACAGAATAAGCAATTGTAACTGATTTAAAAAGCGACATCTTGGCATTAGGTACGATCTGGCAAAATGGTATATCGCCAAGCAGGGTGAATCTAAATAGTGACTTCCAGAATGTTCCCAGAATCTTGAAAAGGAAAAATAATTAAAATGCAGTTCTTTTAAAAGCCGTTTAGGTTCAGCTTAGATATTTGCTACCAGTAGAAATATTTAGCGACGTTAACTATGGCATTATAATAGTTATAGTACAGATTGAATATTTACCAGCCCGGCGAAATGACATATTTCGTGGTGCTAAATACGCCGATCTGCAAAGGATTATATTCATTATATTCATTAATATATCGATAACGGTTTTCCCGGTAACCTTAAACACGGAGAAGTAATTATTGGTTATAAGCATGTGTAAATCGCTAAATAACGAAAAGTCGCCATTGGTGGCAAGCTATCCCATCTAATGCGTAGTTTTTATCAAAGAAAACATATGAATACTGTTTCTTAAAACAAATTATTAAGTGTACATATATGTAAGTCGCCAAAATAATCAAAAATCGCCATGGGTGGCGAATAGGCAAGGTGTCCCATAGGTTTTACACAATTAAAAATATAGTTGAGACAGATGTTCTGGTTTTATTACGCTTTAGCTCCTTGTTAATATAACTCTAGAATGACAACATTAAATATCATTGTGTTTCTGCGGAGTGCAAATAATTTTTCCAGCGATTATAAGTGGAGTTCGCAATCCAGATGGAGCTCAGGAACCGCTCAACACGGAAAGTATCTACAGTGTTATAGGGGGAGGGGGTCTACTGTAATGAGAAGTTTAAACTTTTATGTACCAATGAACATGCAAGAACCTAGCAGTGTGCAGCTCAATAACATTCTTTTTGTCTTGGGTTTTGTCTGTTGAAATTATGCCTTTTTTACGAATGAGTCTTATTAGGGGCCAATTGCCTCATACGAAAAGCGAGCGCAGCGAGTCAAGGGACCTTGGCCCCTAGTTTTCTCAAAATATTTTTAAAAATATCCACTTTTGTATGCACAAATTGTGTACAATCTATATGTTTTTGCAAAAAATGTGCAGACTTTTTCTAGCTGGGCAGGTGTTATAATTTTCGATTATTTATTTAAAAAACTGTACTGAGTTTGGATAGCTATATGGTAATTGTGCAATAAAGTTAATTTGATAATCTGGAGAGTGTTAATAATTATATACTGTAAATTATTTGAATTATAACTGTTATGCTACAGAGCATTTGAAATTGAATTATATATCCATCATTCATCCCAAATAAACAGGATTACTCTTCATTACAACGTAAGTACATAATTTTGATAATTAACAAATTCACGTACATAATTATTGATTAAATCAAACAAAATCCAACACGTGGAGAAAAATGTATATTGCTGTTGTATACCGTACGTATATACCAGCTGTGTCACTTCCTCTCTCTTTTTAAATTTTAAATGTGCACACAAATCGAGCGTGAAATTTGAAATGTAATTAAATTTTAAAAATCGAAAATTCCCAATGCTAACCCAGTGAAATTAGCGTTTAAATGTGTACAAACGTACAAAAATATGTGAAATTGTGAGAATATCATAAATAAATGTGGGGATACCCTTACAGCCTTAAAAAACATTTTTAAAAAATTTACATAGAATTTCAAATGTATAAAAATGTGAATAAACGTTCATACATGTTTATTTTTTGATAATGTGAGTACAATAATAATGCATACAATAATAAATACAATAATGATTTTGCTAATATAAGTACAATAATCATAAGTACTATAATGATTGAAAACCTGTTTAACTGCATCAATTTTAGAAAGCTCGACAAGAAGTTTTCACTTATGACGAACAGCCCTACGACTGAATTTTTTTTTAAACTAACACCATCAATTTTAAGATAGCTTATTATTTTCAATGAAAATTACCCGTTGAGGGCTTTAAGCGTTGAATATCAAATGGAAAAAATGGGGTGCTCATTGCTAACACATATAATATAACCGATTTTTTGAGAGGTCGCGTAATGCAATGTCTTATGATCAAAATTTAAAAAGAAATCGTTAGATGAAGTAATTGCACAAGAACATTCTCATATAAACGGCTTCCTCGCATGTATCATAAGAGATGACCTGCATTAAATTCTATATTTCCCATGTTTGAAAAACGATCTTACTACGCTTTATTTTATGCTCAGTGTTTGATCTTATGTGTGATATGAAGCATAATTTATCATAATTGGTGATAAAGCATTTATTTTCAAATAGAACTACGATGTTAAATCAGAAAACGCTTATAAAATGTCAGAAAGAATCACGTAAAAGAAAAAAAATCAAAATACATGAAATTGTAGATGTGTTCCTTTATTTAGTAATTTACAAAATGCATTTATTATTCAATATGCGTTTTTAATATGAATGCCAATCCCTGCGTGTCTTTCAAGGTATTTTTTTTTCTGTTAAACAGGTAAGTAATTTATGATATATATCCCACGATTTGATTTATATTTTTCTATTGGTGTCTGTTTAGAAAACGAAATGTAGCATGGCTAGAGGTATTTACCAGCTAATCATTTTCAAAATACTACTAAGGCAAAACCAATTTGAATATATCGTTATTAGATTTTTATGCATGAAATAGAATAATTTTCAATCGAATTAAAAAGCGTGTTTACAAGAATGTATTATTTATTTACTTATTATTTCTTCTATTTAATTCTATTATTTATTTATACATTTCGTTCTATTATACATTTAGTTCTTTCTATGCTTCGAGATAAATTTCAAATTTAACATAGTTTACACATTAGGACGCTATTTTTATTTTTCATCACATTTATTTTATTCAACATATTCACAGTAGAAACAGGCGTAAACAACAAATAAAGAACAAACATGAGAACTCGCACCAGACTATCTTGACTTAAAACAAATACAATAAGACAAATACATTTTTGAACTTTCACAATTTGTACACTCATGTCCATAAATTAAGGATAATTCAGAATCACACAGAAATTGATCTCTAAAATAAAAATTTCACCTGTGGAATGATCACACACATCTTGAAGAAGAATATGCAAATTACAGGAAACCACCAGATGGCGTGGATGGTACGTCACAATGACGAGAGTGTAAGAGAGGGGTATATAAGGAATGGTGGCAAAGAAGTAAAATTGTTCACAAGCGCTGTGAAAGCCTTTCAGTGCAAAAACCGCATAGTTATGGCACAAAGGAGGCATTTGGATGATGTTTTACGTGGCAGAATTATCGGACGACTGGAATGTGGACGTACCCAGCTGGAAGTATCCGAGGAACTTGGAATCGCCCAGAGTGTCATCTCCAGGCTTTGGCAACGATTCCAAGATGATGGTAATGTGAGTAGACGTTACAGCACAGGTCGCCCCCGAGTTACAACGCCGAATGAGGACCGCTATTTGGCAGTTACTGCCAAAAGAAACAGACGGAGTACAGCATCAGACCTGTCTCGTCAGCTCTCTTCAGCTACCGGTACGACAGTTTCAAGGCAGACCGTGTACAGACGCTTAGGGCACATTGGTCTATATGCTCGTAGGCCTGTCAGATGTGTTCCACTTACCGCAACTCACTGTCGCCTGCGATTAACCTGGAGTAGAGAGCATGCATTGTGGACACCGCAACAGTGGTCTTGTGTGATGTTTTCCGACGAGTCCAGGTTTAGTTTGGAGTCTGATTCTCGCCGGACATTCATCTGGAGAGCGCCAGGTACCCGTTACCACCAAGAGAACACCATTGAAAGACACCGTTACGGTGGTGCAGGATGGCTCGTTTGGGGAGGAATTATTCTTGGTTCCAGAACTGACCTGCATGTTCAGAGTGGAACGATGACAGGCCACATCTATCGGAATGTCATTCTGGAACAACATGTACGTTTGTTTCGGGGCGCCATGGATGCTGAATTTGTGTTTATGGATGACAACGCCCGTCCTCACCGTGCAAACATTGTAGACGAATGCCTTCAATCGGAGGATATCACCTGTATGCATTGGCCAGCATACTCACCGGACTTGAATCCAATAGAGCATGTGTGGGATATGCTTGGCCGACGAATTGCAGCCCGTCAACCCCCTCCCACCTGTCTACCGGAACTTCGGAGTGCATTGCTTGATGAGTGGTGTAATATTCCCCAAGATCAGATTGATCATTTGATACTCAGCATGCCTAGGCGTTGTCAGGCCTGTATTGCATCGTCCGGGAGACATACTCCGTATTAACCATCCTACTAACCATGTTATACTGTTTTTTGTAAATAGGTTCTTTTTTGAAATTTGGTCAAGGGAGTAAAACTTGCAATTTTTATTAATTATGTCAAACATATAGCATCTTTTTTGCTCTTTACTTTTTGTTTAATAAATAGACTTTACAAATAAGTCAAATTTGTTTTGCTTCTTTCTCTTTCTTTGCCTGAACTTCATTATCCTTAATTTATGGACATGAGTGTATTATGTTTTATTGCGTAACTGAATTTCTTAGATAATAACATACTATACTATTTAAGAATATAGAACATTTACGGATATGAAAAGATACCATTTCGCTCTCTCTTTGTCTCTTAGTGTATTTTATAAACAATTTCCTTAATGTTCATTTTTATGCTTTGTTATTATTTACAAAACTGTATAATTTTCTTTAAAATAAATGAGTTTTGATCGCTGTCAGTGCAATATTCAATTAGCCGTTGTCGTCTGCTATCTCCAGTTTCTAAAAGTAACTAACTCTCCTAAATTTTCACACTTTTCTTAAACTGCAATTTTCATGTCACTTTCTTATTTCTGGAATCTGGTTTTCAAGATTATTTAGTCTTCTTACAAAAAGATGTAATTACCACATGGAACACCAAATTTATAAGAATTTTCTTTTGTGGACACAGTAAATCTTAAAATTTAACAGTGGTATTTTATTTCATTTAAAGTCGGGATTTCATTTTCTTCCTGTCATCTGTGCTCTAGCTTTGGTTTACTTGCAAAATTCATTATACATGGCACGCCAACTAACATCACCTATTTTATGTGCCTTTAGGGTAATTGATAGCTACAGTAGAACCTCATATTTACTTATTTTTTCTAGAATCTACATTGGATTCATAAGGATTCACGGTTTTTAATAGAACTAAGTAGAAACATTTATATAATTATAATCATTGTAACAGTATAATTAGTCTTCAAATGTTAGTAGTAATGTCTTAGAATATTGATCAATAAAACTGCATCTTAAAAGTCCGCATCTGGGATAATTTTATCTCTTATGATTAACTTATATTTTTCAGTAAATTAGTTAAGTTTGCATGCAGTTTCAAATTCTTAATTCTGTTTTTTTTTTTTTTTTTTTTTTTTTGCTTACAGTTACTAAATTTTATATTTAGGGTTAATGAAACTCAAATAACGCACAGAGGGAATGTTCGATCTCAATACTAATAAAATAAATTTTAAATTAGTGTAAAAAAAAGGCTCAAGGAATTAATTTAAAATAAAAACCAAATTTTTTTTATATCTTTATTGGAAAATGAAGTACAAAATAAATGGGCAGCTGATCCGTAAACTGTCATGTTTTTCTATACAAAAATACGTCAAAAGAATAAAGCAAACGAAACATGCCTAAGTATCTCATTTTCTTCGATAGAATGCAACTCAAAATATCGATTGCTTTAGAACTTATTTCGAGGGAAAGATCAAATTGCTGTACTTTATGATTATTTAGTATGATATAATTAACAGTAAAATCCAAGAACAAAAAGTTTTACTCAAAAGAAAATCATAATCTTCAATTCAGTGACCTCAAAAGTGTTCGGGCAAATAAGAACAGAAAAAGGACTAAAATATATTAATGAAGAAAAGAAACAGTGCTATATAAACAAACAAATACATTTTTTGTTTCGTATAAAATTTTTCAACAAGTTTTGAAAAGGGCAACTTACCATCAAATAATCATACTCAGAAAAATGTAATAAGGGTAATATTACATGCGTTCGTTCCAAATCAATCGTATCAAAGTATTCGTATCAAAGAAACTGAATCATGGTTAATTCAGAAATTAAGAACATTTATTGCACATTGCAGTCAGAGTATGATCATTTACGTAATAGTTCTCTTAATGCGTCGTGCACGATACTAAAACAAAAAGTTACACAATAGTTACATTGATATGAACGTAGCTGTTGCTCGTAAAAGCTTTCATTAACTTATCTCGAAAACACTAAGGTAGTAAAAGGAATAAAGGTTCGTGCATTCTACACTTTGAACTGGTAATGTTACATTTAAACAAATTTTCTTGTTTTCTTAGATAGATCATTAGTATCATGTATTTTTATGAAGAAACTTTCACCGAATATGCCACTGGCAAATACCTTATAAATGATAGTACCACACAGATTTTTCCAATTTAATATTTTACAACATATAATATGAAACAGGATGACTTTAGTTTACCTCCATGCTTAATTTGCATTTGGAAAGAAAAAAAAAATATTTTAAGGCCGACCGATTCCTCTATGGTTTCAGTTTGTGAGGAAATTTAAAATGCAAATGATTCCTATTTTTCTATTTGATTTTATTTTCATTAATCTGGAAGATTCATTGCGTTTTAATGAAATAATAAAATTTTATCTTTCTAATGCATAAAAAATACAATGTTAATGTGCCAGATAAGGCACATATTTATGTATTTTTCTAGATTTTTTCTGTACTTCTTACTAGCCTGCTCTCTTATTATGTCATTTCTGCTCAAAATTAGTTTCCCAAATTTATCTACTTCCAATTGTTCTATCGAGCTTTGCATGCATAGGTTCGACTTTGCATGCACTTATAATTCGTATAAATGTTTCTTTTTTAGGTATTAAAGAAAAATGTGTTTACTGTTTTGTTCAAAATTCGTATTTTTCCCCACATATCACCTCATAAAACGAACTATGGATAGGGCAGTTTCAGTCTTTGTATCATCGGAAAGTACTCTCGATACTAAAGAAGATTAAATCCAGTTTCTATTCTATAACTTGATTTTTAAATTTCTGAGATATTTTGGGAAAAAAATCCTTTTCTTTGAAAAGCGATCTCAAAATTGACTTAATGTAAAAAAGTTGCGGATAACTTTTGGCAACATTAAATTTTGACTGGTGGTTAGGACTCATGCCTTGCTCTAGTTGATTTGCGTGAAAGTCTATTAAGGGAAATGTAATTTTGGTTTCAACATATTATAAAGTGAATATTAAAATATTTTCTTATCAAACAATGACACGATACTGAACCCTTCACACATCAGCCCAACCTTACTCACGAACAGGCATTTTTCAATCCCTCAAACATTCTATAAAAGATTTACCTAGTAAGTTATTCCTATGTATTGCTAATCTAACAAAAATGCAATTGGTCATAGCATTTCGCTTAATATGATGGAAATTTTCTAAGTGAAGACAGATATCAGACAAATTTATATTCAAACTTTCTGTATAAAATAGATAATAGGCGTAATTACCGGGTGTTCAGAAAAGGACTCCCTGATTTCAAAATTAAATATCTCGAAAACAAAGATCGATAGAGGAATGCAGTAAACGATATGTTTATTGTGAAAGCTGTTCTGCAAATCCATATTGGTGTGAAGCGAAACCCCTGTATTCTCCTAAAGTTACTGTGTGGGCTGCAGTATGCAGCAGAGACATTATTGGCCCTTTTTTCATTCGAGAAACGGTCACTAGTGAACGTTACGTTGCAATTTTGGAACAATTTGTCGCCACACAGCAAGTGTTAGAGGATCGACCACGTACTGAATGGTTTATGCAAGATGGAGCCCGACCACATCGTACAAAACAAGTGTTTCGCTTTCTTGATGAATACTTTGGGAATCGAGTCATTGCTTTAGAATATCCCAAATTTACTGGTGCAGGCATGGATTGGCGTCCATATTGACTCCCTGTGACTATTTTTTGTAGGGCACATTGAAAGACATTGTTTACCCGAAGCATCCCGCCACGCTGGACGAGCTTGCATCGGCGATCTGTGTGGCATGTGAATCCATTTCTGTTGAGACACTACGAAAGTGACGGCAAATTTCATTCTTCGTTTGCGCTACCTCTGTAGTGCCGATGGTGAACATTTTGAAAACATTGTGATGTGATATTTTGCAAAGAATGTTTTCATACGATTATTTCATTTATGTATGCTGATAATGAGCTGTACAGAGTACAGCGCCATCTGTTAGCAGCTTTTGTAACTATTATTTCAAACTGCTGTATAAAATTCTTACAGCTTTCACAGTAAACATACCGTTTACTGCATTCCTCTATCGATCTTTGTTTTCGAGATATTTAATTTTGAAATCAGGGAGTCCTTTTCTGAACACCCGGTAGTTATTTTATAATTTAAAATGTTATTTCCAACAGTATTTTGAAATATTTGTATAAAGTTGCAAAAAAGTTCTGGTTCAGCAGTAGATTTACAGTAAACCAAAATGATATAGGCCTATTTTCAATTTTTTTATCAACGTAAATAGACTAAATCTACATACTTGACGTCATGAATTTGGAAGTGATATTTGGTCTGCATCAGACTAATTTATGTCAATTACTCACTTTAGAAGTATCCTATCTCTGCAACTAAATAATTGCGTTATATATAGACACTTCTGTAAATTGAATTTATGCTTGTAACAGTACAACAGATGCTGGGAGTAATTGATTCAGCGATATAGTTAAATAAATGCTGATTGTACGATAACTTCAGTTTCTGGTAATAATAAACAAACATAAGTAATATATTGGGTATTTTCAATACTAGTATATAATGAAAAAATTACAAAAGTGGAACTACACATAAAACATCACATTTTATAAAGAAATCAATATATATATATATATATATATATATATATATATATATATATATATATATATATATAAACTTATTTGTAATTATACAGTTAAGCGTTCAGGGGTTTATGTTTCATCTTTATCAATTTTAAGTGAATTAATAAGCTGTGTACTGACACCCGGCGTAATATTCGGTAAAATTCTGTTAATTTAATGAATGAATATGTTGAGGTATTATATTTACCGGAGGATAAAATTTAAAAATGTTTTATTGAGAAAAAAAAGCAGATGAATTTCATTTAGTTCATTCAGTGACGATATACAAGTAATATAAGATAACTTACTAATAAATAAATAAAACAAAAAATTGAACTCATTGTAAAATAAATAAATAATGTACACTTTTTTATAATGTACACTTTTTCTTAATGTACACGTTTTTTTTAGTCTATAGGACAAGATTTGGAATTTGTGTTTATAATCATTTATTCTTCAGACCTCAAAAGCAACAAACAGCAAAAGGGATATTTAAGGATAATGGTAGCAACAGTAATAGTAACTGCAATTTATAGTGTAAATCTACTTTTCTTGTTCACGTAACAACATATTATAATTACTGAGCATTACTCACCAATAACTTTCAAATCATAAGTATACGTTAACGTCCTATATCTTTTGTATTCCACTCTGCACCTGTAAAATCCTTCATCCTCTGCTTTAACCGGATCGATAGATAATCCAGGAACCTTTACATGCAAATCGAAGTGTACTCTTCGTCCAAGCTTAGAACTAGGGAAATGCTTAGATTTTTCAATTGGTCCTTTTCTTGCATCTAACGTGTATATGGGTACTTTCACATCTCCTTTGTACCATAAAATTAATGTCACAACGTCTTCAGATGTAGGAGCAGATATGTTACATGGCAAAGACACACGTCCACCAGCTACTGCATGATACGACCGATGGATACCTAGAAAGAGAAAATGGAAAAGCTTAAAATCCTTTCGCTGTTTCGTTCATACATAAGAAATATTCTTTTAAATAAGATGTCGTTGTCCAATTTCCAGTGTTTGAACTCATTTTCTTAAAAATGCTGCTTTTTGCAAATAAACTCACAGAAACCAAGAAATCAACATGTCAGTTTCAATCTATCCACTTGAAGTATGCCATTATTTTATTTTTTTTCATTAGCATTCTCTTATACTTTATTTCTAAAGCAAATTTTATTAATATGTTAAGTATTTTTAATAAAAGATTTTAAAACTTCCAGTGTTTGAACTGATTATATATATATGCATTGTGTTGTTTCAATCTAAAACTACCCTTATATATTTGTAATAATAATTTTATAATGAACGTTATCTATTTGTAATTTTCGATGGGGAGGATTCCAACACCCTAATTATTCATTCCCAATATAAGCATTTTATCATTTTTTTATGTTAGAAAAATACGCAGAAGAAAGATACACCATTGCCAATCACATAGTAAAAATAAAGAAGAACAGGCCAAGATTAGATGTTAGGAAAAATATAAATAACCAATTTTTATTTGGCCAGCTATGAATAAAATGTTAAACTCAAGAAAAGTTGACGTTAACGGTTTCTACATTAAATCATAAATAGGCTATAAGGCTATAGTTTTATATTTTAAAAACTAAGTAACAGTATTTCACGATTGTGTTTTAACTTAAAGTAGATAAGGAAATTTTTATCCAAGTATATTCTGTTCTTATTATAAAGAAGAGCCACATCATTATGGAGGCAAGAGATAAAATTTACCGATTATTGAAAAGGGAAAAAAAAACTTTATGCAAATCAAGGACCTCGCAGATGGAAACAATAGATTTTGTCGAACAATGAGAAAGTTTGAAAGGCGCCTAATGCAGATAAGTTTATATCCAGGTATTGATCGCCCCCGAACGTCGCCTAAAAACCACAGGGGGAATGTGCAGAGGTACAGAGACAGCTAGACATTCACACTCCCCGAAAGAACAAAGAGCATTTAAAAGCATGCGCTAATTTAAAGGGCACGCGATGGCTAAATGGGCTAATGAACATGAGCATGAGTGAAACATCATGAGAGCTGTCTGTATAGTCGTTGACTTTGGGGAGGAAGGCTGCAGACCAGGGCTCTTCGAGTCAACAAAATTTGTTCCGAGATGAGGGAGTAGCACTCAGAATTACCGCTTCTCCTTATTTGACCAGAGCAGCGCAAAAAAAAGAAAAAAAAATGCTGGGAAGTCCTTTACAATATATCGATGAATACGTCTGTCTCGTTTCATTCTAAAAAGCTACTCCCATGAATACACTCCGATAAATTGTAATGAGTAATCTGATTCTTAAGTTTATTCTTTCACCATTTAACATTTCTTCGTACCATTTAAACGTAAGTTATGCAATTTATAGTAAATTTTTAAAAACTTTTGTAAATTAAATCCATGTACGGAAAAATTTAATTTTTCTACAGAAGCACACAATGCCTTAAGAGTAGCTTGCGGTCACAGTTTAAAGGAGTTAGCAGTGCCAACACCTTTTTTTTGGGGGTGAGGTAATTGCACGTTTTATTTCCGATGCTTATGATTTAAACCCATATTTACTTATTCATGTACGTTTATTTATCATACAAGAAATGTAATTCTTAAAAAAAAAATTATAAACGAGGAGAACGAACCATGAAAAAAAAAATTGAAGATGTGCGCCATCTTTAAATCAATATATCAATATTTGCAGGAGCTGTAGCTCGAATCACAGGAATATTCCAAAGATAATATATAAAAATCATCAACAAATAAAATATTTTATTAGTAAATATTACAAATATTAAAATTCGTAATTTATCTATCTGTATTAACAGTTTTTAGTACATTAAAACTTAATGTTCAAAAAGATGAAAACAGAAGATGTATTCATCATTGAAAAAATCTTTGGGTGAAAATAGATTTCATCGCAACTAAGAAATACGCTATTTTCCAAAATCATTTTTAAATAAATAAAAAGAAACATCTTCGATTTAATAGTTCAGTAGAACAAATTAAATTTCGGGGAGATTGATGAAAATACTTATTCTCAGGAATAATTGTACTACTAATAAAATGATTCTTTAAGCTATAATGTCAACATTTATTTCATGAATAGAAAATATTTGATACCAGAAATAAAGGTTTTATTTCTAATTAGTAATTTTAATTCCATTCCAAAAAGAGAAAGATAAAAATGAAAAAAACACCCTTTTGAAAGAAAAATGTGTTTGAACAAAAAGTTAGTCATTTCAATAGCCTAAAGATGCAGTGTGCAAATAGAAGCCCTAGTTAGTAAAATAAATATTTAAATTTATTTCGTACGGGTAGTGAATAGTTGGAAATTCTTCCATGCATAACTTTTAACTTCAGTGGCTCTTCAAAATTACTTCTTCGAAATACTCTTTATTAAAGGCATTTGCAAAATTACAAATTGAAAAGGGATTATATATATATACTTTAATTAATCAGATTTAAAAGCTTTTATAAGTAATTAACTAAATATGCTTTAATAAAATTATGCCATTCAATTTTCAGTTAATCCGGGAAACAAAAAAAAATGTGTATTAAAAACAGGACAGGATAAAAACTCAAGAATCAAGTTTCATTTGACGTTTAATGAAAATATCAGCCTAATTTGACTTCTGTGAATAGGTCTGCCTTTTAAGAGAAATTTTCAAATGTAGCTTACTCATTATTGTTCTGTTGAATAATAGTTAACGTTTTAAGTAGAAAGAAGAACTGTTCGCATGTGAAATGATATATTAAAGCAATATTCTTTGTCACTGGAAATCGAAAAGAAAATGCGTTTGGGATGATCCTTTAAGGGAAATTCACGTCCATCTTCGTATTCTCTGTTAGTAAATTTTTCTACAGACTGTTCAACAAAGAATAAGTGCAAACCTCGACAACCATTAAAATGTAAATCAGAAAAAAAAATCATTCATTTGATGTACTGTCCGCTAATGATTAAATTTTAATCAGCTCTCTTTTCTGTCCAAAAAATAATACTTTCAATGAATTTTTTTATAAACTCAATCAAACAGATTTTTGAAAGAAATGAATTCTAAAGAAATTTAGATATCCGAAGAAACAATAATATTTGGTCTTTCAAAGAAAGGTCTTCTTTCAGGAAACTGCTCTTTAAAACTGGTCCCGTTAAATCAGTAAAAAGAACCCAATGGAGATACGTTTATTAATAAGACTTTCTTTTCGTATAAAGACTATACATATTTTGTAAAAGCTAATGCTGTCAGTTTTGAGAAAGCACATATCAGTTAGCCAGATGGATATTATTTCGTCTATGTTGATTTCATTTGGCAAATCTACTCTGGAAAATAAAGCGCGTAACTAATATTAAAAAAGAGTCTGTGCCTGCCTCCTAAGACATCACTAGGCGATGCGTTGCTTATGATGAGTCAAATATTCCAGAAACATCTTTGTCTTCCCCCACTAGTAGCTGGACTGGGTTCTTTCACCACTAAATGCATCAATCCTTCTCTAGCGAACTGCAAGTAAAAAACTGCTGTATATAGTCGGATTCCTTTGCATAAATCCGTCACCATTTCAGAAAACTGAAGCTGTAATTAACTACACTATGGTATTGTACACGGTATCGGGTCTTAATGTGTTATCCTCACTCAGTTACTCAAATTAAACAACACAAACTTACTTAATTGTAAAACTCTTTGACATCGAATATGAATTTTTGGTTCTTTTTTTTGAAAGAGAGTTAATTCGTTCATATTAATTATAATTCGTCAAAAATAGAATCTAATGTGTACATTTTTGGCATATTATTTTATTGAAACGCACCCACTGACTGACTTCAATTTCTTGAAAATTTTGTCTTTAAAACCTAAATCTATGAGAGGTTTTTTTTTTTTTTTTTTTTTTTTTTTTTTTTTTTTTTTTTGACCTAGTATAAGTTTTATCAAATTACATAAAATATTTGCGTATTGCATTATAGTTATAGAAGTAACTAAATTAAATTAATTTTAATTTCTTTGAGTTGAAGAATGACTTTTCAGTGCTTATGGACTTTAAAGCATTCGAAGAAAATTCATTGAACCTGTAGATTAACTATAAGACGATTTCCATCCAAATAGGAGTTGCATATAGTTTTAATACAAAATTTCAATATTCTACAACTAATTTTGCCTGTGTTAGGCGAGATATACATGTATAAGTACACTTTTCTCATCTGAACTGACCAAAACGGATTTACTGGTGGCTGCACACATGTATTTTTCTGACGAGTACGTCACTACCAAGGGGTAATCGTGATTTTGCCACGGTCCACCAGTAAGTTTTTGTCACTCATTATGAGCCAACTGGCCTAGAAAATGTCGAACAGTATCTCATGTCTAAATTGAAAAGCAAAACAGCTTTTCTTGTTTTAATCAAGATATAAATTAAGGTTCGTTTTTTCTATCGTCACGTGATAAAGGAAAACAGACATAAATATATTAAGTTTTACATAAATATCCGATTAAATGTTAAACCAAACATGGAAACCAAAAATGGAAACTATAAACTCTTCAACCTATAAAAAAAATTAACTTTGAAACACTAATGCATTTTTTTTTTTAATTTTACATAGTACCAGAAGGAATACACGCTAAATTCAAATACCGACACCCATTAAACAAAAAATTACAAACGCAATATGCTGAAATATGGTGCTTCGGATGGTTATAATTAATTTGGTACTTACGTATTATCCCGACGGTCCGCCAGGACGATAAATTTTTCACCAAGATAAATGCCGGACACATGCAGTTATTGATGGTTTGGAATACGATGTGCAAGAGTTTGGCAGCACATTTGACGAAAAAATAGTTAGGCGGGAATGACCGCCGCGACAATACGTAAGTACCATTGATTTCCCCCCTACAAAAAGCTTTCTGCAACTGAAGCACGTGAGTGGATTGCCATCAAATTAGGCATATAAATTGTATACGAGGTGCACTCAAGAAAGTTTTATAAAAAGTTTACTTAAAAAAATATTGACTAGGTGCGCTTTGCACGGCGAAATTCGCTCAAAATGTCTCACAAATTAAAAAATAAATGCTCAAAAACCATTGAATAAATGTACACTTCAAAGTAGCCGTTTCCATTGCTAAATTTTCCTCTTTTCATACAAATCACCAGCTAGTAGAGATTTTTTGAACTTTTTTTTACTTCTTTGAGAGCATCTCGCGTTTTATCTACAAACCAAGTTTGGTTACAATCCGCGTACCCGATTAATCTGTAGAGCCCTGATAAACCCTTTAACGCGCAGTGTTTCCGCTCTGGGAACACCAAATCCTGACGTTTTGACTGTTGCCAGTCACGAAGAATAGATTTGATTTCTATAAAAATAGTTGCAGGTGACATAGCTCACACAAGAATCCTTTACTTTTTAGCGTGTCATTTCCCGTAAAAAATTGTGACGATTATTTTTAATAGCACTGACATCTGCTGAAAAATGGAAGAATGCGAGAACAGCTGGATAGATTGGCAAATACTGGAAAAAGGGCAGCCGTTGTCATCGCTCGACTTAACTACTAGCAAGATGGTGGACGATCGAAACGTTCATCGTGTGCCACAGATCTAGAGACCCTTTTTTTGACGCAGCTGGCTGTGCCCGGCACCACAGCCAGCTGTCGTCGCTGGTAGTTAAGTCGAGCGATTCCAACGGCTGCCCTTTTTTCAGCATTGTGAAAGGGTTGCGCCTCAAATTGTTAAATGGCAAGTTCAATTATATCCACCCTGTATACTATTACCGTACACGAAAAAAAAAAAACTAAATTTGCTCCACAGAAACTCGAATAATTCCGAAGAACCGGGATAAGTTTGTCTCGGTTTTAAGTCCACGGGATTTATTTTAGTTACTTCGCAGCGAATTTAGTTTTTTTTTTTTTTTAACGTGCAGTTAGAAAACTTATATGGGATAAAAAATAGTATGTCAAATTGCATAATTCTTAAACATAAACACTACAAAAAGCTTCTCTAAAAATCGAACCGGGTATAACAAGCTAAATTTAAAAGATACTCTGATCTTATGAAAATAAAATGTAGGCGCCCCAATTAATGTCACATTTCTAAGTATCATTCAAATTAAATGTCACATTTCTAAGTATCATTCAAATCACATTTCTAAGTATCATGCAAAAAAATATTATATAAAGTACATATTATGTATATATGTACAAAATTAGCTGCTAAAAGCTCTGTAGAGTTAAGTTATTATTTCTTAACATGTCTTGTAAAACGCACTTAAAGTGAAGATGAAGATAGTTTTAACAGAAGTAAATTTTAACCAAACAAAAATAGTTTTTACATAAATTAAATTTTCCTTAGAAAATTTATGGTACTTTCATGTATAGATTTCTTCATGAATGAAGTATTATTTTAATATAAAAAATATTTTTTGTTAGTAAAATATAGTGGTATGCTAAAATAATTAAGTTGTGTTAAAGTAAATTATAACTTAAATAATAGCATGTACGTTACGAGGCGTTGCTGAATCCCTGCGTATGTCATTTAACATCTATTAATTTAAGCTTGCATCCCCTGAAAATTTCCTAATCCTCTTCAGAACCGTAAATTAGTTTGCTAATCTTTTGATGCTAGTGCTCAGCGGTGTTTACGAAAACACATTATTTATTCACTTAAGGATAGCTATTTGTAACAAATGAATTGAAACTTAAATACTTTGAACATTTATCACTAAGTGTAACTTAGGCAATCAATCATTAATAAGAATAATAGATATGTTAAAGAGTTTCATTTTAAGTAACTCATTATACAACATGCTCATTATAGAACAAATACACATACTTATATAATTAAGCGTTTATTTTCGTTCGCCTACGTACTCGTATGCGGGAGATGGGAAAAGGTATGAAAATACACACAAAAAAGAACACGAAATTGTTTCCAGTAGCATTCTATTTATTATTTTTATATATTTTCAGTGCATCATTCAAAAGTGTCTTTCATTTAAATTCTCGGATTGTCCCTTGTCTTGTTTCATGTGCCGATACCATTTAGTTTTGAGTAAAGCTAATACTATTTTTCATATTTAAGTTTATGAAAGTTTGGTGAATGAAAGTTTGAAGAAGTTTGGTGGTTTGGTGGTCTTGAACAAAATATAAAATTGATTTCACAAATTTATATTTTATCGTAAAATTTCAGTACTATAAATCCGTTAGTTAAATTTACTATTCATATGCTAAACGTCACATAAAACTATGGATGAACATCAATGCTGTGTTGAAATAGCTAATCTTAAGCAATATTAAGCGTAAAATCGGAAACTCTTAGAATTAGCATAACAGGTAATAATTGAGAAATGCAATTGCGTTATGTCTAGACGAGATTAAAAGGTGAACATTTCAACTATACTTCTACATACCATGTAAGCATTTATTACCCAATATTAGTTTAAATAAAACCTAAAAAGCATAAATCAGGTATTTAACGAAAATACTTGTTATAAAATGTTTGATATATTTTCTTTTTTGATTGATATGCACATTTTTCAATTATCTAGCAAATGCTCTTTAGCATACTTTTAAAAATATAGTTTCATTGAAGTATGTAGCCTGATTTTTTAAATAAATAAATAATATCTATAATATACCGCAGAAGTAAATTTTAAAGCGATAGAAAAAGCCTGAATATTTATGTTTCTAAATATTAATCTTCAAACCATTCCTTAGAAAACATAGTTCAGTTAGAATCAGCTTCATAATTCCATTAAAGTTCATGACGAGTTTATCACGAATAGATCCACTTTGTGGTCTGACACATGGATAAAAAAAATGGTATGAGTCGCATTCGATTCTTCGAGTTCTTCGTTGAATACCTGAACGCCTCCATGACCACATACAGTAGCAATTCCCAACCGTTACATACCCCTTGCTTGGATTTTTCTTTTGTTAAAACCCACTTTCTTATATAACCACCAGCCCACACTCAAGCAAACATGCTTTTTTATTACTGATAATATGCTTAAAACGAGACGGCGTGGCTGTATCCCAATCATATTAGGTTCTGCGTGTAATTGGTGCTGAATACGAGTATGTAATTATTATTTTTATGGTTTCTTCCATTGTAGACAATCTTTTCAGGTACTCCGAAGAAGTTGTCAGGTGTCCCATGTTGGAAACCGCTGATCTATAAGGAGATTGATCACAGATAAATATTTCTCTTTTGCAATTCATGTTTCTTGCCGAAGTAAATGTTTGGTCCATGTCGTGAGCTGTTATAAAAAACAAAATGCAGCGTGAGTCATCCTGGAAATAACATAGGGACTCATATGATAAGTGTTTTTCAAGAGCGTTGCTTCCTTCTTATGTAACATTATGTTATACCCAATGCGCAGCATTACTTTTTTAAAATTAGTATTTTCCTTCTACCAGCGCATTTATTTTGAAAATTTACATATGTGCTGCCATACTGACATAACTTGAAGGAGCATATTGTTTATTAATTTTATTAAACTATTTATTATTATGAAAAAAACAAATCAGGTAGAACAAATTAATGCTAATTTACTAAAAATGTGAGCCACTTAAAGCATAAAACATACATAAGCATACATAAAATTAGTCAAAAAAGACCTTAAAATCACGTTTGGTGTAGAATTTGGGGAAGAGTTTTCTTGACTCAATTTTTGATTTTATGAGACTTTCTCTGGAATTCTTATCGCATACCTGCATAGAAACCTCGCTTAGTATCTTTGCTGAACATTCTACAGCCTGTGTATGGCATGGCGGTCTTAGAAAAGGTATTTTTCTACTTCCTTTTGTTTCTACCATCGAAAGCAAATCTTCATTCTTGATGTCTCTAAGGATGGGTGGCTGAAAATATTTTTGTTGCCAATCTATAAGGTCTGTGTATGATTTGGCATTAAGCTTAATTTGAGGGACCTGAAAAATACGAGGGACATTTTTCAAAATTAGTCGCTTCTCTTTCTTTTATAATTCTTCTAGCAGCAAGTTCACGAATGTGATTTTCAGGATGTGAGAGCATCGAGAACAGAAGATTCTCAGGATGCGCAAAGAAACTGTTCTGCTCAATGACAGGGTCGACTAATTTTTTTAGTTTAATTGGAAGGTATCGAGAATTCGAAACCAATTTTCAAAAACTTCTAGACCCATCTTTGCATGACAGATGAGTTTTAATTTGGAACCAAACATGCGCGTAAACTCTAACAACAAATGTGGCAAGATGGTTAAGGTTTTCAGATGGTTTACTTGTGGAAATATATAGCCTTAATATCCTATTGGCTTTTGTTAACCATCGAGCTTGAAACATTTTCCCTGGAGCTCTGTGAGATAGATCGGGAGGACAATCGCCATTAATTACAGCTGATGTAATATCGTACAAGTAACGTTGGTCAGAACTTAGGTCTTTGATGATATCGGCCAAAATATCCGGAAAACGCTTTCTATTTTTTCATACAGTACAACTTCTTTCACATTTTTCTAGCAATCTTCCAATTGTACCAGAATAGGAACTTAGCCCAGTAGTTGCCCCATCTAAGAATGAAAGAAGTTGTTTTAAAGGCAATTCATTCGTATGTAAAAGGCATATGATCCATTGTCAAGGTTGATTCAAACGTTTTTCTAACAACCGTCGTATTACATCACCATTTTCCCCTGTGTTTGTTGCTGTTCCATCAAAACCAACAGCTACAGTTTCTCTCAATGAAAAGTTTTCCGAAGAGAACAAGTCATACACAGCACGTTCTATGCTCTTGGCCGTACCATTACATGAGACAGCGTAGCCGACATAAACAGAGTCAGGTTCCTTGATAACAGAAATGTGTTCTACAATAACTTGGCTGCATTTTTTCACTCCCTTTTTTACTACATTTAAAGCTTTATCTTTTCTGCCATCAAAGTATATAGCTGGACACTGACAACTCTTTTTAGCTAATATTTCCTTGCGTTCTTTTGATCTCTCACGGCGTAATTTTGATCTATCTATTACTTCTGACTTAATGTCATGAAGAACTGCTGATGCGGTTGCTGCAGTAGCTCTATCAGATACGCCATATCGGTCACATGTTTTTGACAAAGTGGGCAAGCTGAGTTTTGGCTTTTTCTTGGACCCTTCGTGCTTTGAAGAACACACTTCTGAGCCATCGTCCATTTCTTCAGTACCTTCTGAAACATCCGATATAAGAGGGGCGTAAGAGAGTTTGTCGGCGGGGAGGTTAGTTAGAAGATTGATATATACATCCATTTTATGAAAGTAAAATAGGATCATTTGCATTAATTTCTTTTTTCTGAATTGGGCGCTAGCTCCTCCGTCTCTCCTATAATCCGTCCTTGTTTCGGGATGTGGCAGATATCAAGTCTAAAGTCATATTCTTCCCACACTCACACATTCGTTTCAACATGGTAACAAATGCAGTAGTTGTTCCTTTGGGACAAATTTCGTCTTTGGCACGAATACACGATCTTTTATAAAACCCCATAAAAATTTGCATGGAATTAGGTCCGGAGAGCGAAGTGGCCACGAAAGAAGGCGATTGTCGTCTTTAAAAACCTCGTCCAATCCAACGACGACGAAGGCCGTTATTTGCGAAACAAAACTTGCTATGTTTTTTTGTTTTGTTTCTTCTTGGAAGACTTTACTGGATAAAGAAACATTGTAACTTTTATCTTTCTTGGAGAAGAAATTAAATTCCCTCCCCCCCCCCCCGACAAAACTGCATTAATCCGTCGTTGTCACGAAAGGTTCACATATTGGACTTGTGTGAAATATAACGTGTAACTTTCTTTCTCCTATTAAATCAACTTTGTTGCTCTATTGGTAATATATATTTTTATAATACCTTCCAAACTAGGTAGGGAATTGTGATACACCCTGTATAATTACAGAGGATTAGTTACTTTTTAGTAATTTTACGCGCATTTCTCCAAAACTTCTTATTAATACAGAAATCTGCTCTCGCCAAACAGCACTAAAGTGTCTCTACCCAGCTTTGATTGAGCAGAAATTCTCATCCCATTTTACCAAATATTTTAAAGTATGCTCAGATAAAATGATTCAAAACAACCTAAAACACAGATTTTTCTGTGTAAAACAGCCAAAACTCTTCCTTTTACTAAGATTGTAACCATTGGCTGACCCATTTCTGATCCTTTTGGTTTTTGTAATTTTGTACCACAAAATATTTTTCGTCATAAAATATCATTAGTTTATAAAACATTATCGATGCGCTAACCTCTACATTTCAATTAATTACATAAAACGCTTTCCTCATACACTGAGAAATTTCAAATGGAGGCTA
Organism: Cheiracanthium punctorium; assembly: GCA_038373885.1. Taxonomy (NCBI): domain Eukaryota; kingdom Metazoa; phylum Arthropoda; class Arachnida; order Araneae; family Cheiracanthiidae; genus Cheiracanthium; species Cheiracanthium punctorium. Next base: position 313,561 of record JAWZYV010013897.1, read on the forward strand.
GAAGATTAGAACTTTAATAAAAAGTACACGATCTGTTTTTTTCCTGATAGATGTGTACATAAAACCAAATAAATGCACACATAGATAAATATGAAATAATAAAATCCGGAATACCTTTAGAATTAATTGAATTAATTTTGTGAATAATCCATCATGCGAATAAATATTTGCTTTCTCTATTTAAATTCATTCAGTGTGAGCATGAGTACAAAAAGAATGCAATTTACCAGGTAGAGTTCTTGGTCTATATTAGTATATATTCTGCAATTACCTCATGAGCTTCAACAGAAATTTTTAAAACTACAGGCCAGCATTTTCCAGCAAAGATAGAATGTCATTATATGCTAGCAGTAGTTAATTGCAATGAGAAACAAGAAAAATCACTTTGTTCACTGTAGATCTAGGGATTCAGGATATCTGAATTGCAAATGTAATTTTAAGTTCATCGTATATTGCTGTTTTTGATTTGTTTCGGAAAAAATATTCATTTTACCCACTTTAAATTTAGCTATAAGTTTTCTGAAAATTACAGATTTATTTATTTAAATGTTCATAATTGATAAGTATTTAAAGTGTTGAAAACAGAAAACATGTAATTTAATTGAAAAGTAAGTATCTTCTATTTTATATATTTACACGCCAATACAATCGAACATTTTACTTTTCTTGTGATGGAAAAAAAATCAAAGATTTGAGCAGAACCTTTGAAAATTAAAAAAAGAGACAAGGAAAGCAATTTTTACTGTGTATAAACAAAACTAAAAATTTACTACATATTATTCTATTAAGCAGGGAATGGTGTGTCTAGGGAAGGTTTTCTATAAAATGCTTTTAAAGATAATGAAAAAAGAAGTCTTTCAATTTATTAAAACTGTTCTAAATAAACATCTGTCATCAGAAATAAACAAAAATAAAAATTGAATTTCTAAGTAAATAACTTTTTCTGCTTGGACGAAGCTAGATATGTTTACTTCTAGTATTAATTTTCTTTGACATAAAAGAAGATAGTATGGTATTGTGTTCAAAGTTTTAGATGATAATTTTTTAAACTCGAGATTGGAATAAAATTCTCTCTCGTCGAGATCGATTTCTTGAAACTCATTCTTGTGTTCTGCCTCTTATCTGGGTCATAGTGATTAGATTTTTTGGCTTTCGTTTGCAGCTAACATTCCAACTGACTGAATAATTATGGAACATTTATCTTCCAAGAGTAACGGTATCAGTGTGTTACATGCTGCTTTAATTTTCGATAAATTGTTGTAGACGTAAAGACCGAAAAAAAGCTTTTTAAAGGAGAGATCGTTTGTAATCCGTATTGTGTTGTGGCATAGCATACCACTGATAGTTCTATATAAATGATGTGGTAGTTCCCTAAAAGATAGTAAACATTAAACAATTAGTGCGTCGGGTTTTTTATAAAGTTTCTAATTGATCTGATGATAAATTGATGTTTAGATTTAAAACAAAATACTGAGTAAAACTATTCTAATATTAGTGAATGAAATAATATAAAATATATATACGTCAATGGTGTGCTTATTAAAGTTCTACTTTACATTGTTCAAACGAAATGAAATTCATATTAATTAATGATTAATAGAATTTCGAAATCGTTAGCGTAAAAAAATCCCACTCTGGGAAACTCCCGAACAATGGTTTAGATGAAAAATAATTGCTAATTCAATGTTTTAAAAATCAATTCACTTTGAACAAATTTTCATCAAAAGCAAACTTAGTACGCGCTACCAACAATCCACAATATACTACACCTAATACAGCTCATTTTCAGTAACGTTAAATCTGTGATCATTTGCTTGTAAATTGAAATGGATCTTTCTGTAATTTATTTATTTAATTATATAAAAAAATACACAAACTTACATTTTTACTCAAATTCAAAAAACAAAATATGCATTAAAAAATAAGAGAATCGATTTATAAATTATATAAAATACATAAAAAATTAACAGAATCAACTTTTAAATTATTTCTTTTTCCTTGTTTCTCTAAACATTTTAAAAATTAATGTTATAACTCAAATACATTATGTACATAAAATGATCCCTTAGACGACTAGAGGTACAAAATTATTCATTGAAACAATTAGATTTTAGAGTGATAATTGCTTTAAAGAAGCAAAAATCTTAACACAAACAAAGAAAATTTAAAAGAACGCGTTTCAACTTCCTGACTTAACAATTGAAAATGTGCGTACTTTAAAATGAATCTTATATTGCATATAACGCTGTTGTCCAAAAAATCCATAAAAATTTACAGTATATTTTATATTAAAAAATCAGACATTTATATTATTAAAAGAGTAAAAATTGTGTATGGTAGCTTTCCACACTCTCTATTTACACAGCTCTTAATTACATGGCATTTGATTAAATTAGAATTTTTCTATAAGGAATATATAATAGAGCAAAAAAGTAAACACTTACACGGAGTTTCTCAATTAAGCAGATTCGAATTAGGTCAAGGAAGCATGAGAGATTCCAAGAAAATTTACATTTTCTTCGCCATCCGCAAAATTGCGATTATTATTAGTAGAACTAATATTGAGATAGTTTTTCTCATTATCATGCGCAGCATTGGATGTTCATTTAATCAAAAAATTTAATATTCAGCTATTCATTCCGAAAGCTGCTGATGAAAGCTTTTAGATCTACACATATATATTAAATAGAAGAAGTCATGGTTCTGCCTATATAAATTGAATCTTTAAATTAGGTTTTTAGAACGGGGGTTAAAAAAAATGGAATGAGGTAGAGAAAAAAGTGACACCTCCTGGAAATTATGCGAAGAATAGAACGGTTAAAATGCGATCTTGTTTTTTCATAAATTCTTACACTCTGACATCATGAAATTCGACTGGAAGGAGAAATGATTATCTTTCGGGCAAAGAAAACACCGCCATGTGGCACAGCGGTATCGCTTATGATCCCTAATCAAATAAAGGTATAGTCTTATTATTATTAGTTGTTTTTTTTCCTTCCTCAGATCGATTTGTCACTTCACAGTGTACGAAATCCCGAAAAAACAAACACGTGTTTTAACAGTTCTATTCCTTTGTCTTTTCGTACTAAATCAATGCTCTACAACTTTTTAAATCACTTTCTTCCACTACCTTGTTCCGTTTTCGATATAGAAATTCTAACTCTGATGTTTTCAATCAGGTGGCGTCGTAGACGGTTACATTCAGTTCTGTCCCTAGGTAGTAAGTACTATGTTTGATTTTGATGAATAGTTTTTCAAATTGAATTGATTTTAAGAACATTGAATTAACATTTTTTTCTTCTACTAGGGGCAGAGGCCCCCAGACTCGCTACGCTCGCTTTTCGTATGAGGCATTCGGCCCCTAATCAGGCTTACTCGTAAAAAAGACATAATTTCAACAGACAAAACCCGAAGACTGGATCAGACGGAATGTTACTGAGCTACACATTGCATGGTTCTTGCATCTTCATTGGTACATAAAAATTTAAACTTCACACTACAGTAGACCCCCTCCCCCTCATAATACGGAAGATATTTTGTTATGGGAATCGGTGTTGTACGGGTCCACAGATATACTCCACCTGGAGTGCGGACTCCGCTTATAATCGCTGGAAAAATTATTTGCACTCCTCAGAAACACAATAATATTTAATGTTGCCATTCAAAAGTTATATTAATTAGGAGCTAAAGCGTAATAAAATCAGAACATATGTTTCAGCTGTATTTTTAATAATGTAAAACCTATTGGGCACCTTGCGAATTTGCCAATCATGGCGAGTTTTCATTATTTGGCGACTTGCGTACATGTAAAGTTAATAAAAGCTACGGTACAGATAGAATAGCCTGCCACCAATGGCGACTTTTCATTATTTGGCGATTTACACATGCTCACAATCTATATTTACTGTTCATTTAAGGTTACCGGAAAACCGTTATCCATATTTTCATTTACATAATCGTTTGCAGATTGGCGACAAATTGCTTATTGCTTAACTTGCTTATTGCTTATGCTTTAATTATTTTTGATTGCTTAACACCACGAATTATAGAATCTCGTCGCGCTAGCAGATATCCAAAGTGTACTATTAACTGCTATAATGGCATAGTTAACGCCGCCAAATATTTCTACTGGTAGCAAATAATCCAGCTTTACGAGAACCGACTTTAAAATAATCTGCATTTTAATTATTTTTCATTTTCAAGATATTAGTTATTTTGTTTTGGAAAAACGAATAATCGCTCATTCTAAACTCCTGTTGTCTAAGCGAAGTTACTATTTTAAAATTGTCAACTTTGTGTAACACATTTTGAGTTACTTATTTCATATAGTTTTCATTTTGGCGTAGAATGGGCGTAATTCTAACTCATGTTTGTAAATTTCACGCAATTCTAGATACTTAGAAACGCTTTGCTGCAAAGGAATGAATGATTTTATGCCAAATCTGGCAACCGATCGGTTTACTTTTTCAGTTTTTTATTAATATCTTCTAAAATAATTCGATTTTCGAAATTTAAATGAGCTTAGCAGGTTCCTCGGAATTTTTAGAATCTGTGGGCACCTTAGTCGAAATTCAAATCCCTACGGTTTAGGAGGAGTTAGGTCCACAAGCTTTGACAGCGCCAGCGGCGGCGACAGCGGCCTTTACTTTTTTTTAGAATAGAGAGAAACCACTTTTCGGTAGTTTCCTAGAGTGTGATTTTTTACTCTAGTGATTTCGATGTCGTATTAAATGTCGTTGAAAAAAGTATTATTTTAGTAAAACCTTTTCTATACTATATATAAACATTGTGAAAGTCAAATAAAATACATTTACTATCCTAAGTCATTAGATGCAGAAAATATAATCTCTGACACCCCTCCCGTTTTATTATTATTTTATTCCAATATGTTACTAATGGTATTTCATTCAACTATTATGAATAAAATGTTGCGTTAACGCCCACAAATGGTCTAATTACGTTTGAAATATACCAGGTGGCATCTGGAAACCCCTAGATATCATGAAAAAATTCTCTAATGTATTCGCTAATACATCTCTGAGAATTACAATGTAAGCAGGTTATAAGAAATGCAAAAATTAATATTTCATAAAATTCAGTGATTAAATTCTGAACTGCAAAGCTTTTCAAAAAATAATCACTCCCAGTATTAAAGATAATAGACTTTAAATGAAAACTCTTAAAAGCAACAGATTACCAGGGTTGATCAAAACGTGAAGTTACGAAGCCTGTAGTTAAATGTGTATATTTTATTTCATACAACCAATACCACAAAGTAATAGTACATATATAAGGCTATTTTTGACATAGTTGAGTATAGGTTTAGGTTTCGGAGGATTAATTTGAATATTCCCTTTTGATAAAAAAAGTTTGTCCGTGTGTGTTTAACCTGTTAACGCCCAACTTAATTTAAAATTGAAATTTTGTTAAAAACTTTTAAAATTATGTTCTAAACATTTAAATTAAATATAATATGCAATTAAACTCCAAAACGTTAATTTAGGATCCGAGATAAATATTGCCCTATAAATAGGACGCTGGGCAGATATGGAAGTTTTTGAACTTCCATATCCACTTAGTACTTCTCCTTTGTGTTTAGTTACTTGATTACGTTTCTGTTCTCAAACAATTGAACAAACGAAGTATTTCCCCTCCTTGATAAAGCGAATAGATGGCCTCCTAGAAGGTTCTTCATGTGAGCAAATGGGCGAAAGACGTTTGGAGCAAGGTCCTCGCTGTAAGGAAGGTCGGAGAGTGGTCGATGATGTCGTAGCGAAACTGCTTCCAACAACGTGGTGGTTTTCTGGGCTGTATGAGGTCTCTCGTTATTGAGGGAGGAAGGCTTGATACCGAAGACTTGTTTCTCGCACGAAGAGGTACAGATATTTAAGTTCATCCCACGAAGCGACAAATGTCTAAACCAATTTAGAGACTTTGTCAAAAATAATCTAATGTATACACTTTCGGTTGGATAAACTTTTCACTGCAGGTTTTGTAACCTTACATTTGGATCAACTCTCGTACCTCATAATTTTCTTTCTGAAATTAAATTCTAAAATAATAATTATAGTCATTTCGTTTATCAAAAATTATTCTTATCATCATCATCATCATCATCATCATCATCATCATTATTATTATTGTTATTTTACTTTTATTTGATATTAAATTTCTTCATAATTATATCAATTTAAATAATTATGTTTCAAAGCCGCCTCTCTTGAAAAAAAAAAAACGGTATGTACTAATATATTTTAATCAAGTATGAGGTAATATAATTAAAAGATTTAGGCAACCATAAATCAAACTCTAGCTCAGTATTCACCATTGCACTCGGTTCTTCAGTTACAGATAAATTGAATCTTCATCGTCTTTAAATGTTACCTAACTATTTCCATCGCCCTGGGATATTAACAATTGCAAAAGCCTATATATAGACACTTATCCTAGCTCATTTTGATTCTATACTACAAAATAAAAAAAATGTATAAATAAACATGCATCCTTTCTTGTTTTTCATCATTGCCAGTTTATAAAAAATGAGAATTCTTTATAAACGTACTCAAGACCGCTATTTGTAAGAACGTAAAGCTATACCTCTAATGTCATAATTTCAAGTTGTATTAAGCACTGATTCTCTAATAATATATACAACCAAAGTGCAAACTTTACTTCAGGCATTTTTATAAATACTTTTATTGAATTGTACACAAATGATATATACGCATTAGGAACATAAATATATACCACAAAAAAAAAGAAAGAAATAGTTTTACCTTTGTGAATCATTTCGTTCCCTGAAAAATAAGGAAAGAAAAAATTATTGCATTGTAAAATAAATTATAAATTCAAAACATTATAAGCAAACTATTCAACTGTAAAATTCAAATTATCATAAAATAAATATGGTATAAAAAGTAGATGGGAACTAAAATCAATTGAAGTGTCTGTTGTAAAAGAGGAGATAGCTGCAATTCTCCAAGTTTATGGAACACTGTAAAAAAAATGCTTCGAGACTCAACACAAACTAACAAGACAGATAACTTCATGTCTTGAGTAACACAAGAACTAAGGTTTGGAGCTACATACCTTTAATACAAGATGATTTTTTTTAATTTTATAACCGCAAGATTGTACATGTAACTCCAAGCTCCCGTACGATGGAGCTATCTCCTTTTTGCAGCAAACTTTTAATTCTTCTGCACATACTTTGAAATGAATAACAATCACATAATAAAAGCACTAAAAATACTTATTTTAGTAAAACAAACTTCAAATTCCGCTAATTAAACCACATAGCATTTGGCCTTTCTATTTGACCCAGGAGATCTTCTCATACTGAGATACCGAATCCAATATATGTTGATGTTATTGTTTATGCCCTCTGGCAACCGCGAAACGATGACAGATCTTCCATATAGAACGGCGAAGGGCGAAAGGGGTCGACTTCCATTTTAAAGAGCCTCATTGGGAGGAAGACCGACTTGGGGTCTCCTAATTTTGAACCAATTTCAGATGAGAGACCAGGCACCTGAATTCCGCACCCCCAGAGGTATCGTTTGATTATGGAGGACATTGGAGCCACGAACAGAATTTGCGTGCACCAGCTCCCATTATCGAACACTGTTCTACAGCCGAGAGAGGTTTTCAGACTCCAAAGCACTGCCCAAACAGGTGCTGCTTCACTTTCCGTGTTCTTATGGGCAAGGAGCTTAGCAGCTAGGCACTGTGGGTCATATCTAATATATAATACTACTGATATGATTCAATCATAGCTACAACATTGAAAATGCCGAGGGGGGGGGGTAAGGTGGACTTTTGATCGAGTTCCGCCTTCCTCTTGTTAATCTATAAAATATTTCATAACCTTCTCAGAAGTTTCCATTTTTATGATAGAAGGCATTGCTTAGATTAATTTTTACTCCACAGTTTCCATTTATTTGCTTTTGAATTCATAATTATCAATAGTTGCGAAATAATATTAGAGTAAATGAAGTAAAATTCACTTAAAATAATATATTTTCCAGAAACTAAACAAATCAGTTTATTTATCCCAAGTTCATCATTTAATGCTTTTTTTTCCTTTTAGAAATATTTCATCTTAGTCCCTGCCAACTATAGCTGTTTTGGCTTTTAATTACTGTTCATGAATTTTAAGAAACTTTATATTGTCAACTATAACAACTTATGTTCCTGAAAAATACATAAAAGTGATACATTCAATTTCGGTTGTTCAAAAAAATAGAAATTTAGCTTCTTATTCATAGGCTTACTATATCCTTTTAATAATAGGTTTTGAAAATTTCTGTTCTAATGATTAAATATATATATATATATATATATATATATATATATATATATATATATATATATATATATATATAAAGAGTGTGTGTGTGAGAGAGAGATTGCGTTAGTTACTACCCCGAGGCAATTGTTTATCATTACTTATCATTTTCCCTTTAAGAAATCGAAGCATTTTCCATGATTAAATAAAAAAATAAAATAAGGTTTTTTGCAATATCTTCATTAACATGATTTTTCGTTATTAAAATAATGTACAAGGTATCCTAAAAAAGGTGGTAACGGGCCTTAATTTTTTGTCTGTTTTAGATAAGTGGCCAATAAATGTTGAAAAAATGTTTAATATAAGGTCTGAAAAAAGAATATGTTAAAAAAAATTTCCCTCGTTCATTTTTTAAAAATTACAAATTTTAAATTTGTATACGATCCCCGTACAAAATGATACCGAAGCTTATTATTTCGTCTGGGATTGTCGGGAGTCAAAGCCGGACCCGTGGTTTTCTAGAATGGCTCTCTAACGACTACACAAACCCAGATACCAGATAATAAGAGGATAAAAACTGAAATTTTTCTCTTTGCCCTGCTTTCTAAACAATTTGGAACGAACTTAATCATCCTCAGACTATGACACTTTCATTGCAATATTTTGCAGAAATGTTAATCACCAATTAATAAACACATCAACACAGAGAACATTAGAGAGGAAATTATGCATTGAAGTACCACTAGCAAAACTTACACTGCATGGAAACTTATTACAACGTACAATTTTTGAATTTACAGTAAAATTAGGTACTTAAATTGCATTATAAATCAATAAAATAATGCATCCCGTAATGTGCAAGCCATGCAAAATTGTCTTGAGTTCTACACCAAGCAATTACTGATACTCACATACGCAGTGATGATGAAGTACACAAAAAAAAGCAAAAACAAAAACCAGCGGGAAGCATAGTGTTATATTTACAGGAAAAATTTTATATAAATAAAGCAAAGTATTTGTCTGTCTGTCAGTCACTCAAGGTGTTTGTCTGTCTTCTAGGTTTTGGTTAGCACTAAATATCCAAAGGTTAGCACTAAATATCCAAAGCTCCATACTCTATAACCTGCGTAGGTCCATATCTACGAGGTCAAAATGCGAATTAGAAAAGTTTTTATTTAATGTTTAATGCATTTTTTGGCATTTTCCCTATCATATATGTAAAAACGGCGGTAAATACACCTGCACCAATTCGTTATTTGCATCATCTGATGCCAAAGATTTTTTAAAAGTGTTTGTTCTGAATACAAAGCATAATTTTCAGAATTTTAATCTTGTGTACTTCTGCAAGTTTAAAGTTCTTAATCTAAGTTTCCGCACTATTTTTCACACGCAGACGATATTTTTATTAAAAATGACGATACAAATGAATCAAAAGAAACATTTCATAATAATTATTATTATTATCAGTAGCCGTATTGCCTCCGTTGCTTAGAACAAATAATTTAAATGTTTTAAAGCAGATGAAAGCGTTCGTCGCTTTAAATATTACAGAATTTTAAAACGCATTATATTAAAATTTTTCTATTTTCTGCGTGCCGGTGTATAAAGAGCGTTTATGACGTCGAAAGTATGTGTATTTCACATTCTGCGAAATGGTAATTGAATTCTAATTTGGAAATAATACTGCAGATATTTGTTTTCGCATGCAAACAGTTTTACTGAAAGTATCAATGTATGACGTGTGTACAGCTTACCTGTTAACTTCTATTTGGGAAAGCGCAACCAGTTGTGTGTTTTATATTTAGCAAAATTTGTTGAATTTCATAGGTAAATAGTTTAAGTACGCTAATTTATGCACATGCTGCGTTTAGCGTAATTTAGGCCCTTATACTTTGCATGCAGTAAGTAATAGTTGCATTTAGATCTGTGTAATCAGTATCAGTATGAATTTGCTCAATTTTCTTATGTTTTTATTTTCTGCGTTTTTCGACTATAGTGTATTTTTTTTTTTTTTAGATTCCGCTTCGCTGTATTTAGTTTCGATAATATGCTAGCCAATTACGTGTTTCTTCCAGTGCATGAACGGGTACGCAGCCAGTAACGCAATTAAAAATATGCTTAAATAGGGAATAAAAATAATATTAATTCAGAAGAAAGGTAGCACAAAAAAATTGATGTATATATATATTAGATATGTAAAATGTTTATTTTAGATTTCAATAATGCGTGCAATAATTTTTCACATATTCATTTGTTTACTCTCTTTTAACCCTTTCATTCCCAGGTTACAGATATTTTCAAAACCTCAAAGTCCCGAAGGTGCGCCCGAAATTTCATCTCCCCCTTGAGAAATTTCGGCTTCTTTTAAGGACGATCAGTAACCAAGCTGTTCTCGCCTTTTCCATGTACACGTGAAATGCGAAGAATAGTTCATTGTTAAGACTACCGTCCCGGCAGTGGCGTAGCCAAGGGGGGGGGGGTAGGCGGAATCACTCCCCCCCATGAGGAATTTTTTGACATACAAAATGCATATTCTTCACTCCCATATCTCACACACGCATACACATATGTGAGTTGCAGTAGTCGTAACCCCCCCCATGAAAAATTTCTGGTTACGCCACTGCACCCTGGTAATTGAGAAGAGAGCAGAGAGGGAGGGGGGTTATCGCTGACACTGACGGATTGCTTTTGGTCGTATGAATAGAAGCTATCCTTACCCCAACCCTGAAAAGATAAACCACTGATCATGTGTCAAAAGGGGTGGGGATGGCATTTTTTCTCAGGCGTCTCCCGGCGATACGGGATCCACTTTATGCCGGGCGCCTAGAGCCATTACGGGGTCTAAAGCGTTAAATATCGCACTTTTAACCTTTAATCTCTTTTGCATCTCCAGCTTGCATCCTGTTTTTTAGATCCTTTTATCCTGTTTTTTTTTACCATTGTTCACTCACTTATTTTATTCTTTTCCGAAAAACATTTAAACGGCGAAAATATTCTGGACTTACTAAAAACAAATTATGCTCTAAAACAAACTTAAAATCTACCAATCGATATAGGTGAATGAACCCCACAACTGTGATTTATCGCCGCTTATGAGCTTTCTCTTTGAAATTGAAAACTTTCCCAATCTAAGAGATTGTGATTCTTTTGTAATATATATCCCAATCAATACTATCCCATCACTGTTACAACAATGCAGGTGCTAAGAGGGAGAAAAAAGTGTGGATGTTTGACCGAGATCCGCCTTTTTCCTGCTAATCTGTAAAACAGTTAATCACCCTCTGACAATACCATCTGTAATTTTCTCATAAGGCAGAACCTTTTGAACTTTTTTTTGTTACAAACTTAAAACATGCTTAGTAGAAACTTCATAATTCCTATTGTCCGGCAACAAATCTGAATTCAATATATGCAGTTTTAAACGGCACAGTTTAATAAACGTACTTTTTAAACATTTGCCATTTTATGCTTAATCAATTATTATACTTTTTGTTAAAAAGTTATTTTTTATTTATATTTTTTCTTTTTTATGTCATACTTTTTCAATATTTTACGATTGCTTTTACAAATTTTTATAAGTTTGTTTTGTTTACTAGAATTCAGAATATTGTTTTTACCTAAAAAACTTTATGAATAAGAAATTTCGCCCCACTCGTTAAGAGAAGGTTTTCTTTTGCGAAAATGCTACCTAATCATCCTATACACAATTTTCACAGTGTGCTTTTAAAATTTTAGCGGATTTTATTCAGTTATTCATTTCAGTTATCAGCATTTCAACTGTCTGTTTTATGAAAAATAACCTCAATAATAACTTATCCAACTTACCATATTTACATTTAATTGCGTAATGCTCGAAAGGTGGTGGGGTAAAAAAATGTGATAGTTTGTGACAGAGAGGGATGGAAAGGCTAATGCTACTGTTTCGTAAAACATAAGTTGTTTTGAATTTTCAAATTTTTGCACCCATGACACAGCTTATACATCGGTCCCAGCATCTCCACTGTTACGGGAAATTTATCCACAAAAAACCTAAATGTGTAATTCTAGATTTATTCCGTCCGGTGCAGCATCTAAATAAGCGAAGCAAACTTATAGAGATAGAGCATAGGCTACTGCGCACGCTATTCAACATTGACAAAGATACAGAACCATAGCTAACTTTCAAATACTAATTACAGGAATTTAGACTTCCGTTATAAATGCATTATTTGTGAGTTAAATTGGAGTAAGGATATTATAAAAATGATACAGTCGAGCCTGCTTAATGTATAGCAAATTTGCCAGGAAAATTTATTCAAATAATCGGAATATTCCTCTTAACCGGGATCACTGACTAATTTATTAAGGTTCGGTTCATTGAAAATTTATTCCAATAAGTGGAATATTCGTTTAACCGGTATTCCATTAAACGGGTTCTACTGTGTAAGGGTTGTTTCGTTTTGTAGATTGGGGGGGGGGGGGGTTATGAGATTTTGTGACAAAGTGTAGCATGCGGGAGAGGGGGTCAAAATTTACCCAAAATATTTTACGTAATTACAGAAGCGCCCTACATAAAATTTTAAAGAATTACAAATCATTTTAGTTAAATAAACTCCACTGTTCGATTCATTACCTACTTTAATGAATTTTATTTATTACTGGAAACCTTGCCTATACTTAGAGATTGAGACGCTTTCTAGTTCATATTCTTAAAATTACGATTCCATAATTTCTGCAACAAATTAAACGTTAACAGAATAAAAAAGCGCGATGTTTGACAGAGTTCCGCCTTTTTCCTGCTGGTCCGTAAGACATTTTAATCACTCTTTAACAATTCTTTTGATATTTTTGCCACAAGGGAATTGTTTTGAAATGATTACCGTTTCGCATTTAAACATATTTTTTACAGACTTCATAATTATCAGTATCAGACAAAATTCCATTTTAAACCGCTAGTGAACATGCATTTATCTGCTAGAATTTTTTTCAATTAGCTTGTTTTATTATTCTAAAATACCAGTTTATTTTTTTATTCAGTTGAAACGATTATTTATGTGAGGTATAAAGTGTTAAATATTTTAAAAAGAAGTTTTCACATAAATAAATAAATTTTTATTTCTTATTATTGTGAATAAAATTATGTCTATCATCATTACAGTACTTCGGATAACTACCATTTTCTTCTACAATATGAAAGTTCGTGTAATGCCACTGAAACCTACATAAATTTAGCATTAATAGAATAAACATCATTAAAGCATAAAGCGTCTAATTTCTCATAAAAAGTTTGCACGAAATAGACTCTTAAATTTAATTTACCCTCATTGTCTCATAAGACCATATAGGGGAAGTTGGGGCACAATGAAAAAAGATTACTATTTTTTCATTCACAAATTTGAATATGTTGTTCACAAATATATTGTTCACAAATTTGAATATGCAAAAATAAAATTAATAGACACTTTTAAGCTACTCTTTTCCCCATATAAATGAATTTTTGAGTTTGTAAATAACTTTTTCATAGTTAAAAAATTACGAAAGGGCAATGTCTTCAGTGTTTCATTGTACCCCATATACCGGGGTACAATGAAAACAATTAATAACACTTCATAAGCACTCAAATTATATGAGCCATAATTCCAATTTCTTTTAATTTTATTAGAGGTTACTCTATACATTTTCATTTTGTACTAAATTTACTTAAATCAAACTCGAAAGTTAACATTTCTGCTTTCCTTTCTGTACTATCTGAAGAAACACAAGGTGGTAATTTGATATAATTTGATTTTTTTCAAAATCATATTTCTGAAGAAGCACAAATCTGAAGCTTGGACTTTATCGTTTTACGTACAGAACTTCGCATCCCGTTTCATTTCGGTTTATTATATCCCCAACAGAGTACATTTCTTTACATTTAAGTTCACCTTCCTTGATTGAAGCATAATCATCTAGAGCTATACTGCTTGTGTCATACATGTTATGTAAGAACAGCTCATGTGTTGTGTTGTGTTGTGGAATTACGGCCAATTAGCTCCTCGAGGACTCTATGCGGAGGGGTGTGGTGCCCTCCGACTGGGGTCTTCCTAAGAGATCTTAACCCGTATTTACGCTAAGTTTTGGAGAAAACCACGGACTTCTCCGAACGGAAAGGTCAGCGGACGCGATCTGGTTTTGAACCAGGCACTTTCCGTCTCAATTCAGCGCGCTAGGCGCTTTGCCACTGGTGGGGCGAGAATTGCTCACAATCTGTACTGTTTGGATTGTTAGTTGAAAGACAATCTGGATTGTCACCACAGTCTGAAGAAGATAGAGTGCGATTTACAAACAATTCTTTGTTAACTTTATGTGCTCTATGGAGTTCTCAATCTAAATGTTTAATAGTAACGTTTTTATTTTAAGTGAATGCATTCAACCAGGGTACAATGAAACATTTTTAATTCTAGGCCATCTATAAGTGCTTCGTTGTACCCCAAATTGAGGCTACAAAGTAAATAAATTTTTACTAATTCCTAATATTTATTTTTTTAATTCGGACTTCGAAGGTGTGAAGACCACACTATAGTGATCACGATAGTTGAAAAATAAATAATAATACATTTGAAACCCTTGTTTCCCAAACCTTTTCTGTCATGCCCCACCTAAGACTTTATAAAATTCTTATGCCCCCCCCCCCCTATGAAACATAATTTTTAATATTAAAAAATTGAATTGTTCACCTAAGAAACTTTTTTTTTAAATTTCCAATGGCGGGCCTTTTGCCTGTACGCATTGGCCACAACTATAGCCAGAGTTGTTGGTCTCTTTATCATGGGGGACACCTAGTAGATGGACCAACGTCGCCCCCTATGAAGGGACGAACACACATGACAGCCACGCTAGGCCCTTCGCCCCTTTTAGTGCACCTGCACGATGGAATGTACGGCAATGGAATGTCTGGAAGGACAATGGCAGTGGTAGTCTGCGGACTCTTAGCTGAAAAGAACGATTTTAAGCTTCACTCTTTCAAAGGACCGACGTGGCGTGGGAAAGGCACCTGCCTAGTGACGTCAAAGTGAATCTGACCAGAAGGAGCCGCCATGACGTATGGGCAGCCTAGGCCAATAAGCTGGACAGGAGGCAGGTTGCCCCCCTCCAGATGATGTAAGAAGCCCAAGCAAGGGGCCACACCTTGGTACGGAGAGACAAGAGAGGCAGACGTCCCTAGACTGCGCTCAGAGGTGTACGGTTTTTTTGCAGTGCGAAAGTTCAGCGATCAATGAACTTCCAGCCGGTCTGAGATGAGACCGCATATCCTGTATTCGACTGCACTTTGCCAGTAATATTGTTATGTTTAAAGTTAAATTTTGTTAAGTTTTAACAAGTGTTTTTCTTACTCGCTACCACCCAAATGATAGTGCATGCTTACAGTTTAAATCTAGCTGTGATGAGCTTAGTAGAGCCGCTGCTATCAATCTGAGACGACGTCACACGCTCAGTCGGAGATCGAACCCCGACCGCCAGGAGTTGAACTCGAAACCGTAGTACGGTGCTGTTTTATCCACGATACAAGCTGGTCGGCGCCACTTAAGAAACTTAAATGATAGGTTTTAGAAAGAAATCACTAGGAAGTTGTTAACGAAGCACAGTAAATAAATTTTTAAATATTTTTTACTAAACACAGTAAATAATTTGGTCTTGTCAAATAATTTATAATATTTATAGGCAGCAATTATTTAAGAATTTGCTTTTTTCTTTCAATTTTGGCACCGAAATCTACTATTGCATTTAAATGGGCCGGAGCAAAAGGATTAAACTCGTCTCGAGTGCATTTTCGAATTGCCCCCCTTAGCAATCAAATTGCCCCCAGTGGGGCGCGGGCCCCACGTTGGGAAACATTGGTTTAAACGGTACATTCGATTGAGCTCCAATTTGGTATATATGTTTGAACTATTAATCGATTGAAATTGATTTAAATGCTTGTTAATGGTCTTAATCGTAAGTGTTTGGAAACACAAGTGGAGTCACATTAGATTTTTTTTATTTTGTGTACCAAGACCGTCAGAGAGATTTTGTTTCGCCGTCATGCACCCTTACGTGTGTCTGTCGATACAGGGCATGTGGTTACGCAGTTAGAACCGTTGTGTGTAGAAAACATGGTTGAGCTGCATGATCCATCTCTGAAGAATCTTCGGGATTGTTGGTAACAGCTTTAGATCTTTCCTGGGCAGCTACTTTTTCAGACTTCAGTTATCAATGAAATAAAACAATGATCTGTAATTCAGGCAATTTATGGAAAAACAATATTGCGGAATTTTCGCGCATTGTTGGTAACATTTTATCACAAAACCTAGCTTAAAACCAAAATGAAAACTCTCGAAAATGTTTCACATTTAAATGTGTGAATCTAAGGGCGAGATTCAAGTGAAACGCGCGCGATCGAGTTCGAATCAAACATTTTTCAGTCCCCAGTGCCCAGGTCAGTCCTCAAAATGCTTCCAATGAACAAACCTATCGCGCTGTCACGTGATCAAAACACGATTGTTTTGTTTCAGTGTAGTACGAAACATTGATATATTTCGAAGTTTCCCCTATTCGACGCGGAAAACGTTCGAATTGTGTTTCACTTGAATCTCGCCCTTATTGCCAATTTTGAATATCGAAACATCATTGTTCATGTATAGTTGATGGGGAAAAGGACCTATTTGCTCTTTACAAGCCAGCCGTTGATTTCACAGAACGTTGCATGTTTTATTCGTTTATAAGTAACATATGCTTTAAACTCATGTTCTTAAAATTTGCATAAAAGGCTATCTTCATCCTTAGTTTTGCATTAAATAGCAATACCGTATTTTAACATTATATAAAACGAAACAAAACCTTCAAATTACACTAAATTTATGTTTTTTAATCACGAAATATGAAAAGTTTAATAGAAAAAACTGCATTGTTGAGACGCATTTGAAAATATTTATATAATTCTTTAAATATTCATCGAAATGATGGTAACACTCTAATGGCCGTATTCACCAAACACTTGACACGTGAATTAACCCTAACACTCGTGTTAAAGTCATGGGTAAGGTATCTTGCCTTTGACTTTAACACATGTAATTGGATTAATCCTGGTGTCAAGTATTTGGTGAATACAGCCGTTAAGTGATTTGAAGTCATCTCAGTATAATTTTGGATTTATTAGGATAGGCTGTCAAGACGAGTCATTCTTAAGAGTAGCGAAATATAAATATTGTGATCTTTGAAGTCTATAGTTTTCGAAAATAACATGCAAAATATCTTATGTTGTTTGAAACGTACGCTTCAAAGTTATCATCACAAAAATGAAATCAAAAGAATACATGATCAAACACCTAATAGTTCGAAATTGTGAAGTTTAAAAAAAAAGAAAGAAAAGAGATTAAACAATTTATTTAAAATTACGTTCACAGGTATCGCATGGACAAATCAAATTGCTCATTAAATATGCATTGAGTTTCAGGAATCTCGTAACTTACTACATGATCTTAAAACGCATGCTTCATATTTCTAACACATCCTGTTTATCATATAAAACTGCAACACAACCAAACGTTCGTAGGGCAATGGATCGAATAGTTGGGATTTGTTGTAACTGTTAATATATCTGTGTTTGCTAACGTAATTTGTTACTACGGAGAAAGCTCGAAGGTAAGTGAACGTTTGCGTGACGTTCAGTTCGGTGTAATACTTGTGAAGTTTGCCGGAGGATATCAAAATACTGGAGAACTATGTACAGATTTCGCATCTTCGTTATGTGTCTCTGATGAATATGTTAGACGAGAATACAGTAAGATTTTGATTTATCTGCGATAAAGTTTTTGATGCATGCAACAGGATTTCAGCTCCTAAATTTCTTTTGAAAGGTCTATTACTTAGCAAGACAAATGATTCTCTATTAAAATTAGTAATGCTATCAGGATACAATTGTGGTTATAAAATAGTTTAATTTAAAATAATTATCAAACTAACTCTAAACCTATTGCATCAAAATTGTTATATAAAATAAAGAGTAGATAGTCTGATATTCTTAGGTTAAATACGTTAGATTTTATCGTATTTAGCAGTTACATTTATTTTATTGCAATTTAATTAGTTTAGATGATTATAGTTAGTTTGCGACGAAAATACTTATGGTTAGCATGGATAAATGCCTTTGTTTATTAAATTAATCTTATGATAAACAAAACTATAGCACTAAAAATAAATTTTGCAACCAATTTTATACATGCATTGCATAAAATGTATCGGTACCAAGTAATATCTCTATCTCTCGCCATTTAAAACATAATATAATTATTTTACGGCAAAAATTGTTTTCAGGTATGATATAACGGGTGTTTGAAACTGTTAGATGAGTATCCACTTCACTTAGAAATATTCATCCGTTAGTTAGAAAAATAATTTCCAAGGAAATGCAGTTACTTTTGATGGCATTAATTTTATACGGGATCATGTGTAAAAAAATATAGAATAAATAACTTTTAAGGTTGACACTGAATACAGAAAGTTCCAGTAACAAAAATGATTATTTAGTGGTATCTACGCTTTCGCTAAACGAACATCGGCTGTATTACATTTGCATAAGAGCAATAGGTTTATAAAGTCATTCACACACACACAAAATATATCAATATCAGCATTAACAACAACAATAAAAAATTGCGCTTATGTAAATGTAATGCAGTCGATGTTAATGTTTGCGAACACGTAGAGACCACTAAAATAGTCGTAAAATCGCGTATAGGAGAGGATTCAGGATCACTTGATATTGAAAGAAAAGATATGTCACATATTTATTGCAGATAGATTTTCGAAAATATAGCGTAAACTACTGATGCTCAATTCGAACTCTCGAATTAGTAAATATAGCCCGCGTTCTGAAGTAAAATATTCACGGTGACAAGAAAATCCTTATCTCGGAGGTTCTCCAATGCACGTTTTAATCTTTTTACGTTCTAGATAGCGAGATTTGTTTGTTTTTTAATTCTTAGAGGGGTCAACTAAAATTTAAATTAAAAAGATAAAAAAGTTGCTTATTTCAGAAGTAGATGTGTTCATTATTGCAGCTACAGAGAGAAACTACTAATTTTCTATCACATTTAAATATTTCAGCAAACTGTGTATTGTTTCAAGTTTACCATCCAAGAGACTTTAGTTCGAAGACAACAAAGAGTGCATGATTTATTCATCGTGACTATTAAAATTGCACTTCTGTAATTCTCGCTTAGTTGTCAATAAAAAATAATTCTAAAAGAGTTAAAAATGCTTCGAATTCAAAAATTGGATACCCGTAATTTTCACGGTATCATATTTTGTAGTGCAGGAAGATTTTTTAACATCTTTCCAAAATATACAGAAAATTTTCAAGCCTGATACGGAAAAGTTCTTGCAATTTTAAACTACGATTGCTGACAATTTTTTTAGGGTAACTTATTTAATTTAATGTTGTGGTAAGATACTTAAAGACTGTAAAGTTTTGACTATTTATCATCATATATAAGTAATATCACGAAGCTTGGTTCAGTTTTGGAAATTTATTTAGGTGCCAATTGGTCGATATTTGGTTAAGCTTGGTGACAGTTGGTGATATTTTCAGTATGATCCAAACAACGATTGACCATGCAATTTTAAGATATTCTAAAGCCTTATAATTTTAACATTCTAGGGTTAAATATTTTTAAATGCGATTTACATATGTACACATGTACATATCGTTACCAAGTTCTGTTCACTGCAATTTAATAATATCAGTATCATATTGACAATTTATTACGTAATGTATTTTTTTCTGCTACTGCAATATGCAGCTATTTCTATATTGGAAGTATTTTCAATTTATCATTCGAATGATCTCTACTTTGTTGGTGTTTTTTACCTTAAAAATCATTACTAAAAACTCTACTTTTATATAAGATGATACTAACAAGATAACTTTCTTTTTTAGCTTCTAAATTGAACGAGGAAAATTCCGGTATCAAATCAGCGAGATACAACAAACATTCTCTGGCTCTAATCAGCATGATTTCCCCGGAGTACCATACATAATCCAGACAGTTAAATGATGATGAGTGCGTTTTTATACCTCGGCAGATATGCTATAAATTACTGCAATTCTTTTCAGCAACTGGAAATACACTTTATGAGTATACAGTTTAAAAGCAGACTGAGTAATTAGATCACCGTAAAGCATCCATTGAAATATTATCTTATAAATAAAAATGAAATTCTGTTTGTTTGTTTGTTTGTTTGTTTGTGGATTTGAGTTGTATACAAATCCACAAAAATGGACCTATCAGCCTGAAATTTTGCACAGATATGTAAAATAATATAGAATAAATCATAGTCCACTTTAAAACTTTGAAAGTCCACCCGTTCCCGGAATTTAAGAGATTTTTTATGTTCTCCACACAAAAAGCTTTCCGTAATTGTAACCCCTGTAGTGAAAAAAGTGTGAAATAAGGATCGTGGTTGCCATGTGTGGCGATTTTGCCGAATAAGATGTTTTAAATTCTCAAAGTAAAAATAAAAGAATAATAATGATTTTTTTTTGTTAGTTTATATTCGTAAGGTTATATTTTTTTTAATTATAATATCGTGTGCATGGGAAATCGGAGCAGGAATGAAATGTTTTATACGCAAAACAATAAGAATTGAAGATTTCCGAGGCTAATATGTTAAAATTTTTTAGTTTGGCGAAAAAATAAAATGGCTCAAATGCCGAGAAAGTGAGTTCTAGCGGTTTGCACAGTTTCGGGCTTGGCGAATTTACTGAGAGCTTAAGGAAACGGATTTTTGAAAACAAGTACAAAGTTTTTATAAGAATACAGCGTTAAATTTTAATGATCCCTGCGAAAATAATGCAGTTATTAAGGGATTTCAAGCGATCTCTCTTCAGCATTCTCGCGATTTTGAGGAGGATTCTAACGCTTGGCGCTATTTATCGTAATTTAATCGTCTGCTATTTGAGTTATGAATACACCTGCGTATAAGTTTTTGAAATTTTCATTCAGTTGGAATTGTGCATTTTTCAGAGCAGCTTTTCTGCATCTAATGTATTACATCCAGAAAAAAGGATGTTAGAAATATCAATTTTAATTTTGTTTAATCACACTGATGAATAATGATACACTTTCCAACTTAATGAAAGAAGGAACGAAAATAGGGAAGACCAATGGATTATAACTCTTTTTATATATAGCACTTTAGTGCGTATTTAAAAATCTGAAAGTGTGTCAGATTTTCTACGATTCTAGCGCTTGGTGCAATTTAATGAGAGGGTATTTTTAAAAACAAGCGTAGGTTATCTTATAAATAAAAATGAAATTCTGTTTGTCAATTTGTTGATTTGGGTAGTATACAATTCCACAAACATGGACCTGTCAGCCTGAAATTTTACACAGATATGTAAAATAATATAGAATAAATGATAGTCCACTTTAAAACTTTGAAACTCCACTTAAAAACGTTTTCCTCCTGAAGGGTTCCCTTAATTTCCGTTCCCGGAATTTAAGAGATTTTTTATGTTCTCCACGCAGAAAGCTTTACGTAATATTAACCCCTGTAGTGAAAAAAGTGTGTGAAATAAGCATCTTGGTTGCCATGTGTGGAGATTTTGCTGAATAAAATGTTTTAAATTCTTAAAGTAAAAATAAAAGAATAATAATGATTTTTTTAGTTTATTTTTTTAGGTTATTTTTTAAATTATAATATCGTGTGCGCATAAGAAATGAGAGCAGGAATGAAATGTTTTATACGCAAAACAATGAGGATCGAAGATATCCGAGACTAATATGTAATTTTTTTTAGTTTGGCGAAAAATAAAATGTCTGATAGGCCGATTTTTAGAGTGTGAGTTCTAGCGGTTTGTACAGTTTTAGGCTTTTTGGCTCAATTTACTGAGAGCTTAAGGGAATAGCATTTTTGAAAACAAGTGTATAGGTTTTCTTAGAATACAGCATTAAATTTTAACTATCCGTGCAGAAATAATGCAGTTATTAGGGCATTTCAAGCGATGTAGCTTCAGAATTCTCGCCAATTGAGTACATTGATTTAACTTGGGGGAAATCCGCCAAATTTCAGAAAATTGAAATCTTCGCATTTAGTACATCGAGGCAACGATGAATAAAACATGTTATAGTTGATAATTTAAAAAATGCGGCTGTATTAAGGGATTCCACTTTTCAAATAAATGCCTGGCTGTCGAACCATTTCCCATTTTGATTGCTGCTAAGTCAATCCTTCGAATGATTCCCTGAAAAAAACTCTTGCAAAATGGCGTATGCTGGCACTTTGGCGAGGCTTAGATTTGAAACTGGATTTTACTTGAGACTGGTATATACGTATAATAAGACTGGTTATAGATAAAAATGAATGTTGGTATGTGTGTAGGAGGTTGAAAAACTCCAGCACCGTTTCACCGATCACCATGAAATTTGGTTCACCTAAGTCTTTTATCATGGAGAAGGTTTTTATGCTATCCGTTTTCCTCTAACTTATCACTAGGTGGCGCAGCAGAACGTCGAATTCTATTCCGTTTAGCCGTTTGCTATGCGAATATCGTCCAACAAATTTCGATGAAATTTGGTACACGCGAATATTAGAACACGGAGAATATTTTTCACTATCCATTTGCTGTAACTTACCGCTAAATAGCGCTGCAACGCATCAACTTCTATACCGTTCGACTGATCGGCATAAAAATTTTTATACTTACACATTTGAGAACGAAGAATATATTCTAACTGCGTTACTTTTGATGTTACTCACCACTAGATGGCACTGCAATGCATTATTATTTTAACTCGCCACTAGATGACGCTGCAGCAGGCCAAATTTTTGACCATTCAAACGGTGGCTATGAAAATCAGTATACATAGCTATTTGAACAATGAGAATATTTTGGCGTTATCCATTTTGCTATAACTTGCCACATGACGGCGCTGTAGCAAATCATTACTTTAATTAACCACTAGATGGCCCTGCAGTGTATCACTTCTTGACTGTGCGAATAATCGCTATGAAAATAGGTATACATAGATATTTGAACACGGGGAAGAGTTTGGCACGATCCATTTTCCTATAACTTGACACTAGATGTCGCGTCAACACATGAACTTCAAGACTATTCAGCCGATCGTCATGAAAATTCGTATACATCGATATCTGAATGCGAAGAATATTTTTGTCGCATCCGTTTTGCTAAAACTCGCCACTAGATTGTGCTACGCCGCATCGCCTTCTGCACCGTAAAAACGATTGCCTTGAAATTCAGTATGCATGATTATTGAACACAATATAACGCGATATCCATTTTGCTATATCTCTTTATTACAATAAATAGTAATCACAACAAATATTAATATCAAAAAGTCCATTCATTCCCGTGCGAAGAACGGGTACTTCAGCTAGTATTTTATTACTTTTGACTATGTCACTTTTTTAAGACATTCTTATGAATTATCACTCAAAATGCTATTCAAGTGCTTGTAATATGGGGCCCTCTACCACAACCTTAATTTACAAATTTTATTCATTCTGTATGCATAAAGAACTACTGAGAAGATTCTTCGCTTATTTGTGTCAGACGTTTGCTCATCATCGTACGCGAAGTTTTATTCTTGAATGCACTTAGTTATTCGATATCTGTTTAAAATTATTTTTGAAGAAAATTATATTGTATTTTATGATAATTTCACAAGAAACATGCATCGAAAAATGCTTTCTAATGAAATATTGAAGTAGAAGATCAAACAAGTAAACAGGAAATGAGATTACTGCATTTTAGGGGCTTTACTAAAAGTGTTATTGAAAGTGAAGTATTGACGCTTTAAATAAGTGTTTTCGCGTTGAAGTAGCGGAGAATCGTTAAGCACTTATCATCATGAAAAAAATCCTCTAAATTACCACCATTAGAAGCTTTCATAATTTTTTTTTCAGTAATGCATTAAACCATCACTTGAAAATTATTCCCTAAAGTAAAATGTTTTAAGGAATACGAAACAAATTATTGAGTTCTTGCTGTTTCCGCATGATCATTTCACTAAAATAAAAATACTCAGAATTATAATAGCTGTTTAAGAAAGAAACATAATAGTTTATATGTACTTAAATTATATTTTTGACAGATGAAATTTAAAGTGATGTAAAAAAATAAAATGTTTAAGTTAAAAAGTTCTCAGTTAAAATGTTTCTATTTGGCATAATTTTCACATATATGATTTAAAACAAACTAACATATTTTTAAAATATTACTTGTATGTTAAAGAATTATATCAAATCTGTACGTTCTTATATTCGTTTTACAACCATTCAGATATTATAATAATCTTCGATATTAGTCTAGTATTTGTAAATAAGTTTACCAACGTCATTTAAATGTTTTCTTTGGGTGCTCATATAACAATATATAAATTTTACTCGCATTTATGTAGCTTTATGAAATGTTTTAAAACTTCTATTAGTTTTCTCTATTAATTTATTCTAATATTCGTTTTTTCTTATGTTTCATATCAATTTATACAACGTATTTCTTTACATATGTTAATTATTTCTATACACTATACATTTTATGTAGAACAGAAATAATTAACATCAGACACACATAATATTTTTTACAATATTACTTTCATATTATAGTTTGGAGTGCGCTACCCGTTTCATATCAAAAGATTTCTGAAAATTCAGTAAATATTTAAGCTAGATATTTTTTAAGTTTCAGGCTGTATGACACATTTAAGTATCACAGGAAAATTTCATTAATTTACAGGCCCTTGGGCTTTCAGTAAGGTAAGTTGAACGAGGAATTTTGAATATTTTATATTCTTAGACAAAACAGGAAATAAAAATTGTATGGAAATAATAAACTTTCAAATGCATAATTTTATTTAGTTTATAAATAGTTTCTATGCTGACACATCATATTCTGTGCAGATAATATTAATATAATAATTATTATAAACTGGTTTTTTACTAGCAAAACAAACATTTATCCTACACTTATGCGAAAGGAGTGAATTTCTGTTAAGATCCTCTCACACAAATCAGGATAAACCCTACATGAATCGAGTACTTGATTCAAGACAATATTAATCACTTCGCATAATGCTAGGGAACTGCATTCAGAGCATAATCTTTGTGCTATATCTTCAAGTAAATCCGTCAAAGCATAGTTGGTCGTTGTCTCATAGGGCATAACTGAGACATTTACTCTACAAACAGAATAGAATAATGTGTGTTAACAGGAGATTATACGCTTATGGTAAGATCATTAGAAAGCATCCTTTAAAACTGCAATTCACCAATATTGGTCTTTATAACAAATTTACTTATTTTAAAACAGATTTACTGATTTATATATCTTTACCTCAGTTTCTTTTGCAAAAACGGTGTTTTCTTTGTATGATTTTAAATTAATCATTCTGATTACTTCTGACTTAACAGCATTAGTTGTTTTTCACCCATGTGAATGGACTGAAGTCAAAAAAGTTAGCCAGCAACGTCATTTTCCATCACATCAAAATGAATTGTTACTTCCTTGTACGTAGTATAAGGAAGTAATGTGATCCCGAAAAATTTTGGGGGCCAAATTTCGACAAAAAAACCGATTTTGACTACCTCTAAATTTAATTTAAAAATTTTTTTCGATGCATCTCATCGTAGGCTAGCATGCACGATCATATTAACGCGTCTGCAACTCATTTCGACCAGTGGCGAGTCTACTGTGGCCAGTTTTTCCATGCCGTCTGTACGTACGTACGTACGTGTGTACGTACGTACGTATGTATGTAACTCGCATATCTCAAAAACTATGGGTCGTAGAATGTTGAGATTTGATATTTAGGATTGTTCTATGATCTAGTTGTGCACCTCCCCTTTTGGTGGCAATCGAATGGATAGTTTATGTACAGGACCGCCCAAAAGATTCGAAATACATTACGCTCTATGGGCCGAAAATCATTAAACTCGCATATCTCAAAAACTATTAGGCGTAGAATGTCGAAACTTCATATTTTGGATAGTTGTAACATCTAGTTGTGCACCTCCCCTTTTGATTCCATTCGATTGGATAGTTTATCTACAGGACCGCCCAAAACATTCGAAATACATTACGCTCAATGGGCCGAAATTCATTAAACTGGCATATCTCAAAAACTGTTAGGCGTTGAATGTTGAAACTTTATATTTAGGATTGTTGTAACATCTAGTTGTGCACCTCAACCTTTCGGTTCCATTCGACTGAATAGTTTATCTACAGGACCGCCCAAAAGATTCGAAATACATTACGCTCTATGGGCCGAAATTCATCAAAGCGTTTTTTAGAGGTATTGGGATATTTCAAACGACTCAGAAGTGATATATGCTGTAAAGAGTTAGAAAATGAATTTCGCCATTAAAAAAAAGTGTCTTTATCATTTATAGTTCTGCTACAGGAACACTCAAAAGATTTCCAATACTTACGGCCAATAGCAATTTTAGGGGCATTCATCCATTTCAAGCACAATACCGTCCTACCACATAAGTTAGGTAATGGTCCGACCACGGTCACGTGCCTCCCTCAAGTACAATGCTAAAAGTCGCCAAGCTTGGCGACTTTTTTGTGTACGTGTGTGCATATTTAACTCTCAAATCTCAAAAACTATTATGAAATTTCATATATAAGAATGTTGTAACATCTAGTTGTGCATCTCGATTTTTGGTTCCAATCTACTGGAGAGTTTATTTACAGGACCACCGAAAAGAATTTCAGTACCTTAATGTCTATGGACATCTTCATTATAATACAACTGTAGACAGTCATTGTTTGGTACATACCCAAAATCTCGCCGTCTGTCCTCGACCTTGGCGAGTTTTGGCGAAATATCGCCAAATCTGGCGATAGTCAGTCATTTGGTCCATGCCCAAAGTATCGCCATTTGTCATCGTTCTTGGCGAGTTTTGGCGAAATATCGCCAAATTTGGCGATAATCTGTCATTGTTTGGTTTATGCTTAAAATCTCGCCAAATGTCGTCGACATTGACGAGTTTCGCCGAAATATCGCCAAATTTGGCGCCAAAAATTATTTCGTATTTTGTATAACTCTAAAACTTTAACCCGTAGATTTTTTAACTTTTGTATTTAGAACTATTGTAATATCTAACTGTTTTCAATATCTTTTTTGACAGCAAACGACTGAGAATTTATTTACATGGTGAGCCAAATGACTTTAAATACATTGAGGTGTATAGATGCATTCAATTCATTGAAAGTCTGTGGTCAATGACTACTTTGGCTATCCCCAAAATCTCGCTGACTATCTCAAGTTTGTCGGCTTTTGGTGAAATATCGCCAAATAAAGTGTCAGAAGGAAATCTTTTAAATTGAACTCAGCTTGGCGATATCGAAATATTTGGCTAGAAATCGCTAAACCTTACTATTATTGATATTTTATCTCTTTCAAACAAATAAATTTAGAGGAAGTGCGTCGAAAATATTTTTGATCTAATGGACGTGCAAGGAAGTCATGTGTTGGACACATCAGATTTTTTCACTTTCCATTTTAGACGGAGTATTTGATACCTTAAGTATATACATTTCTTCATTCTTAGTAAAATTTCGATCTTATGTACAATGTACATTTTGCAGTTTTTTTTTTTTTTTAATCTGGTCTGCTATAACTTCATATAAATACTTTTAATAACCAATGCGCATTTTCAGAAGAATCCCGTTTTGTGTGACTCAGAGATTCTATTTTATTTTCTTATTTAAAGCAACAGCACCTAACCGTACATCTATACACTGTTATATGTATCAAAAACGCTGTAAGAACAGAAAGAAAAAATAAATGGCAAATAGAAACTTTGGAACAGAAATCAAAAGTCAACGGTCTATTACGGCCGGTGACCATTTTTTCCCATCACATCTCTGGCTTCCCAATATTTGCCGAAAAAAAATTACTTGATACTGCTGGCAACAGTTATAGGTACTGGGCTTCGAAGATTACCCCCCCCCCATTGCAAAAATTGCAGTCAGGTATTTCATGGATGTCAAACTTTAAAAGCTTTTTAGTCAAACAATCTAGCCCTGTGGCTATAGTCTAAAGGAAGAAACATTTAAGACCCTTGGTATTGGAAGATTGCGTGAAACTATTTTTTCATTCATTCTCTTTAACATACTTAATGTTCTATTTTCGTATTGGTTATTCATTTCTTTCTTTATAATTCCAGTTATTGAATGGAGATACCATTAGTCGATGTTTCGATTGTATGCCTCCCCTTTTAAGGCAGTTGGTCATCCATGTCAATCTCATAAACTTTTCAGTGTATCGGTATCATTGCAATACATCCTACTGACTCCATCTCTTTAAGATATTACGTTTGAAGTTTTGTTTACAATATAACAGAGAAAACAGCATTATTAAATGATAGGGAAACGATCTTCCCCTATCATTCAAAAACTATCATTTTTACAAACATGAACTGAAATGATACCAATTAGATTCCTCAAAATGAGAAAAAAACATTGGATCATGCAAAAACCTCACAGAGACTACGATACTCTTAGCAATTCCATATTATTCAGTATAAGTCAATGGCGATAGGAAACACGTTCGATCTAATTAAATAGCTCGAACTAAATAATAGATATGTTTCGTTTAATTAATGAAAGGAATCGATCACTGAATTAAGCTGGATAAAAGTCTCTCGTGTCTACATGTAGTCTCATTTACATATCATTTCAAAAGCAATGGATTAAACGTTGACTCGGACAGTCTTTAAATTCTATTTGAAATGTAATTAAATCAGCTTAGGCTATTTTAAGCAATTTTAAATTAGGATTATCCTCAGTGTATTATTACATAAAATGCGTATAGTATATGCTCACTTTAATACATTTATGAATTCTACATTAGTCAACTCTTATATCAATTTGAATAATTATATAAATTTGTAAGTGTCATTTTTCTTTCAAATGCTCTCAAATAGTCTACAAGGATAAACTGTGATTATATCTTTCATAATGTAAATTTTACAAAGTCTTTTCTAGTAATTAAAAATATTTTTGATAGAAACATTGCCTATGATTTGCTTTCCCATTTTGCCAGTTAAATTAGTGATTTATTATTTAATAATGAGAAAAAAACTGCAATTTTTGGATATTCAGGTACGTTTTATAATATAGAATACTAGACAAATTTGGTAGTAAAATGTCTTGTCGGTTGCTAAAAGCAATATGCAGATAAGATATTATGCACGTCCCACAGTGGATTAGTCGGTAAGCTCTATTCTCATAAGAACATGGAAAGTGAAGCAGCACCGATTTAATCAGTTCGAGGGAGGGTGAAAACGTCTCTCGGCTGGGCTGCTGTGAAACCTTATACGTTAATGGGAGATGGTGCATATAAAATCTGATCGCGACTCCAATGTCCAAACGATACCTCTGGGTGTAACAATTTCAGGTGCTGGGTCTCTCATCTGGGACTGGTTTAAAATTAAGGTGAAAAGCTCTGTGCTCCTCAGTAATATGGAAGTCCTTTAATATGCACCTTTCGCTCATTGCCGTCCAATATGGAGGATGTGGCATCGCTTCCGCGGTTGCTAGAGGACGGAAGCGATGCCAAACAACAACAACATACATCGTGCCCTAAAACTTTGCGCTCTGTTGAGAGACCTATTCATCATTTAATTGTCAATAACATTCATTTGCATTTAATAAATGTGTTGCAAATTTACTTATGTCACTTCGTTGCAGTGTAAAGTATCAAATAAGCAATTCATAATAATGATATTATTCTTATGAACTTTTTTAAGTCCATAATGCTTAAAGGGTGTTGATTAAAATTGAAAAATAGATTATTCTGAACAATTTGAATCGATGCAAAAGTTCGCGGAAAAAAATAAAATTCTGATTTCCGAAAATATAAAATAAAAATTCTAAGATTTTAAAATGATAAACAGTGGTTTAAAAAGCAAATAGAAACTAAAAAGACTAAGAAGTTTTGTAGATTTCCACACAAAAAATAACGAAATAAAATGACAGAGACAAAACACATGCAGAAATTTCTAGTTTGCGTTTTCATATATGCCATTTCTATAGACAAACAATAAACGTAAAGCTTTGCATTTTCATTTATTTAAATGTAAAATTTAAAATAGATTTTTTTTCTCTGATAACCGCTAAATTATTTTTGATTTAAATGTTGTAATCAAATTTTGTGTTCCAATATAAAATACATATTTCATTTCCTAGCACTTTTCTGTAGTCATGCTACAAAGTAAAACAGGACAATCATAAAGCCATTCTTATCTTTTCAAATTAATGTCTCACTCGCGATTGTAAAGAATAAAATAAACTTAAAAAATAATATATTTCATCAGCAAAATAATTATCCAAAATAAAATACACTTCTGCAACAAAACTCGTCAACCCATTTCACCCCTTCGCTCAACCACAGTCATATTTAATTAACACGAGGGAATATTGCATGCCACCTAAGCCACGATCTCATTTGTCGGGGGGTAGTCCGGCAATATCATTTTTTTAACTCTCCTCCCTAATTAGCCATCACGCGATAGTCGAACTTATCACAGATTTATTCTGGACTTGCAAATTCGGGGTGATTTATTTGTGCCGGCGAGTAAGTAGCGCAGAGGTATGTTGCCATAATTTGTTACGCAGATTGGAGTCTCGGCATTTGAAAGCTCCCTATTTAAAAGGCAGCTAGCTGTATTGCGTGCTGACTCATGAGGGATTATTGTCGAAATGTGCGGTTTGCGGTTTGCTGTGTTGGCTGAATTTCAGGCGTAATGCATGTACGACCGCGGCCTTTCATTACGGAATGGTGTATGTCCGATTTCGGTGTACTTCTCATTCGCGTAAATCTTGTTTCCGTACGTTTTTAATGGGCTGTGCTTTCGTGCTTTCCGCGTAATGACTTTGTTTGTTTTCGGGTCAGTATTTGTAACTGGGTGGGTCATTGCATTAAGTATTAATGAAGCTGCTTGAGGATGATGATTTGTTGTTGGATGGTGGCGCTGTTCAAGAATAAAACGACCCACAATATAGTTATTAAAAATTAAATGTTTTTGTCTCATTTAAATACATAAGTATTTTATTTTAATTTTGGATCGATATTTTTCTTGCGAGAGATATTGCATTACAACTATTCCAATGAAGTTACTTATAAATCTTAAGGAATTTTATGGCATTAAACTAAACGAGTGAGAAAATTAAAACTGTTTTTGATAAATAATGTTTAAGTTTGTTCGACGAAGTTTTTGTATTTAAATCATACCGTCGAAAAAGGTCTGTTCGCTTTCGCTCAATATTTTCATTGGAGTTAGTTATTCTGCAATATAGTTACACTGATCTCTGACTCACTGGCTCACTGATTCATTAACTCTCTAACAATCCCGGACAGCCACTCCAAGATAAAAATTTAACCGCCATTACTCGTAAAAAATTAAAAAGTTCAGCACAAAAAGCGTAAAATTGTCTACAGAGCAATTCCAAATAAACATAGACATGACCGTTATTTTTTTAATAAATTTGCAAGAAATTACTCTGAATTGCTGTAGCCATGTTGGCAAGAGTTCATTTCGTGTATTTTTTTTTTTTTTTTTCCAAAATGACAACACTTCGAAGTCAGAAATCAGAAGATCTTTTTGTTGTAGTTTGTAGCATGAGTTACCACATTCTAAGCGTATTTTAATTTAATAACCAATTTTTAAAAATATCCCATACAAAGTTAAATGATATTTTGTGATAAGAAAGGTACATAGAAACTACTCTTAATGATCATAGCAGTTAAAGAATAGAATTTTAGCAGAAATACAACTTTAACTTTTCTGCCCATAATTCAATGTGTTTTTTTGGTAGCATGAGTTACCAAGCAATTTTAATTAATGTTTCAAAAATTAACTAGCTGTAAGGTTTTTAATGGTTTATTGGAAAAAAAAGCAAACTATTTCTAGCCAGTGTGGATTTCGTTGAAAGAAAATAAATGCATTTTTTATTATTACATCATATTTGAAAATGTGATTTAAAAAAATGTAGCGTGATTTAACGTGGAATCACCATTGTTCGTTTTCAAGTAGATCGTTCGTACGATCTGCTTGAAAATTTTCAGAATTATGTATAAAAATATAGAAAACAGTATGCATTACCTTAAAAAGTCTTAAATTTCTCTCGCTCCCTAATTTGTAAGCGATTTTTCACTATTTTCAGTTAAATTTTATTTCCGAGAGTAAAAAAAAAACTTAATCATTTGCGTGTCAAAATGAGCAGTTACAGTTGACTTGACGTCATATTGAAATCATGGTCATCAGGCTGTGAAGGGAAAGTTCTGATTCCAATGTCGCTTAAAATAGTTTTTCCAGATAACATCATTGATATCGTCCTGCATGAAGCATTGCTATAAGAGGTGCTGTTTAGACAAAATGAAATCTTTCAAATGCGAAAAGTTTCCACACGTTTTCAGAAAGCATGAAATTCGATTTGGGTATATAATAATTTTTTTTTTTATTATTATTCTTTTTTTTTTTTTTTAGGTGGGCGAAGATTAAATATATTGTTTGTAGACCATTTTCGTCAATTGTTCTTTCTAGCATCCGTTGTAATTGCCTCCACAAAGGGCTTTGATTTCTGGTTATACTAATAATTATTAATTAAATTACTCACTGGTGATATTTTTTTTTCACTTAGGATGTTAACATTATATGGGACGATTCATTCGAAATGTTAAACATTATGTACTGAAGCTATATAGGTTCATTTTGATTTATATTTTTCTGTCTAGGACGTTGTGGCAAGCCTAACTTGGGTAGATGTCTTTCCTCAACTTCTTCACATATCTTTCTTGAAAGATAAATCTCTAAAATTCTTTCTTTAAAATGTGATATATACGAATTATGTGAATAGTTTTGTAGGACTAAACCTTTATGTTATTATTACCCTTTATGTTATTAAACACTTATTTTTACAGATATTGAAGAGAAAAATGCATAGACTTATATTACAATTATTTATACACTCCCTGACTCGTAAACAGAACTAAATGTAATCAATAAAGAAAAAGTTTAATTTCTTTTATTACAGTGTAAAATCTACCGAAGCCCGCTTGTTCTATACTATGAAATTCACAAGACGGTTTGTTAATTATTTTATTTTCAACCTTTCAAAACGAGTAAGGATTGATCCCATCATTAAGCAACGGTCTCCATTGAGTGAAAAGTAGTTTTCGAACAATATCCGCCTACAATTTGAGTGAGATTGGAATTTCAGATAAAAGAATGCAGATTCATTTTCTAAGTATCTTTCTATGTATTAATCTGCCCTCAGGCAAGCATAAATCCCTTGTCAAATAATGATTTTGAAATACGGCCAATTACCTGCACGAGGTATCTGGGCCGAAGGTGCGAGGGTGCCTTCCATGGCGATCTTTGTAAGAATACCATTAAAGGAAGCAGTGCCTTATTAACACTCTAACTGTATTCTGGTATCACTCAGATCTTCAAATACACCTTATTTTTCATTTCCCTGGGCGATGCCAGCTAACTGCATCCTTTAGGTTCAGTGTCGGTAGGTTCTGTGCAAAAGCATTTAATTAATAAATAAAAATAAATAAATAATAAAATAATAATATTATTAATTAATTGATCTTTAAGCATCGCTTACGGATATTTCTAAGTATTTCGTAATAAGTTTTGTTTTGTTATTTTTCTTCAGATACATAGATTTGTTCATTCAGACGATTAAAATCAGAAACACAACGATTTTTTTTGTTGTTGTTTTTATTGAAAATAAAATTTTAAACATAACAACATTTAAAGTTAACATTATATGGGACGATTCATTCGAAATGTTAAACATTATGTACTGAAGCTATATAGGTTCATTTTGATTTATATTTTTCTGTCTAGGACGTTGTGTCAACCCTAACTTGGGTAGATGTCTTTCCTCAACTTCTTCACATATCTTTCTTGAAAGATAAATCTCTAAAATTCTTGGCTTAAAATGTGATACATACGAATTATGTGAATAGTTTTGTAGGACTAAACCTTTATGTCAACATCCTAATAGCACAGATGGTCACAAAAGAGTCGCTGTGAGGTCAGAGAGGGTCGCAGAACTTTTATAGACGAATCACATTGTGATTTGTGAGTTATGTGTCTTCATTGTGTAGCCATTGTGAAGTTTATATGTAACCAGTCACCTGGTGACGTCGATGTGAAGTCACCATGTGACTAGTATGCGATCGGTCGCTATGCGATAAGTCACTGTGCGACTGTTTTATGACTAATGATTTTTAGGAATTCACAATGGTCGCTTGTTGCGACTTTAGAAAGAAACTTCTTTTTGTTAACATTTTGCAGTAATTTCTTTCGTGAAACATTTAATGAATAAATCCAAAATGATTTGAGTAAAATCTTGCGGTTATGAAGTAATAGTATTTAGTTGAATTTATTAATTTTGAATATAAATTATTTCGTTTAAACAAGACATTGTTATTTATAAAAAATATTGTATGGGAAAACATATAAAAATAAATGAAGTGAAATTTGAAATATCTGCATTAGATAAAATAAACGAAGTTGTTTTTGGTTAAACCCGTAGCTTAAACTCGTAGATTAAAAGTTGATCTTTCAAGAATACCAGGGGCGTACTTAAACGGGGGGGGGGTTGCCATGGCCCTCTCCTAAAGTTTAAAGAAATTATTAAAAAACTAGAATTATTAAAAGAATTTATTAAAAATTATTAAAAGAAATTATTTAAAGAAATTATTAAAGAGATTTTAAGATATTTTTATCTCTATTAAGAGTAAGGTTTAAAATACTGGATCGCCCCCCCCATAAATGGAAATCTATTTACGCTACTGAAACATACATACCATAGGGATATGAAAGGTAATTTTCAAATTTATGCAGAAGCATAACACATTTAAGGATTTAAAGATTTTTTAAGGAAGATTTAAGAATTCAGCGTCACAGGTACCCTAACATCGCCCAAAAATAATGCGTCGTACTTTGTCCTAATTGATGTTCAATAAAAAATTGGCAAATGTAATTAGAATGATTGTTCTAACCACAAATATTCTAGGTTTCAATTTATGGGGGAGGATTATCCGGTATTTTAAACGTTATTGGTAAAAGATTTAATTAAAAATGTTTTATAAGAAATTCGAATATGAGTGTACTTTATATTTTACCATACCAAAATATATAAACATTATTAAATTCAGATTCACTGTCTTAAACATTTTATGGTGGAAGATCCAGTTTAGTTTTTTTAGAGATAATTGCGCAACTCATAAGTAACGTATGTGTTCATTTCTAAAAGCCAAATATTTTTTTTTTTTTTTTACTTTTAAAAATAGACTTGTCATATACTCATTATAATAAAGTTCTCGTTAAAGGTCTTGTTCTTCGTAAGTTTTTATGCTCCATAAAAAATGTTGTTTTTCAGTAAATTCAAGTTCGTGGAAAACTAGACCATATCTTTTATTTACCACACTTGCTGCGTTATTAAAATTTTTACTTAGTTTATAGTAACTTGCGTTCTTTTATAATCTTATCTATGCTTGGGTTAATAAACTTTTTTTTATATTTCATGCGAAACAGATAGCGAAGCAAAATATTTTGTAACATTATTATAATGTTAATTGTTTAGTTAATAGGACTGGCCGGTCGATAAATAATTTAGCATAACCGAGATATGCTTTTCTAAAGAAACAATTGTGCGATATTGTACGCGGTTTTAATGGACTACGTCAGTCCATTTTCAGTGATGAAAGACATTTTACCATTAGACTAGACGATGATGCCTGAACGAGCGAACAACGATACAATCATGTAAAGTACAGATTTTACTACGATTTAAGGATTCAGCGTTGCATGTGCCCTAACATCTCCCAAAAATAATACGACGTACTTTGTCCTAATTGGTGTTCAATAAAAAGAAAGGCAAAGTTTTATTTTAGTAATATTTTTTCAATGGTGTACAATAAACTCTCTCTAAGGATATTGACCATGAATGAAAAGTATGCCAAGTCTTATAGAATTAATATTATGTGCCAGTAATTTTAAAACTAAGAAAAAAATAAGCATTTTTATGGGCTTGCTAAAGTGAAAAATAACGTGAAAGCTATAAATTATTATAAAGCAAAACTTTTATATTTAATCATACATTAAAAATTTGCTTTGTTTTGTTTTATTATTTCCTCGGAGGAAAAACTGTACCAGACAGTAGTTTCTAAAAAAAGAGATAAAATATTCATTAAATTGGGGAAATCTGTCCATCATGAAAATTATAACTGAACTTTTTAAAGGTCACAATGCTAACTTTATTATTTTTCTAAATAAGAGGGTAGTCAGTCAAAGTAAACACGTGCTTTACCGTATATAAAATTTAAAGGAACTCTGCCTCTATTCTTTGGTGTTTCCATTGCTAACAACAGTAACAAAAGAAAAAAAATATTGGACATCACAGGAATTTACTTTTATGGTGTATTGTTATCACATTTTAGTATAGTGGTACGTATGAATAAAATTAAAATCTTTATTTACTTAAGTGATGTTTAGTAACCAATTTAGTTAAAATTTTTAACTTTCAGATAAGCTTGTCTATATAATAATAGATTATTCAATAAGTTAATATTGCTTTTACTGAGAAGTTATTCTCTATCTGCAGTCTAATGTCATATAACCCAAATAAAACCTACTTTTCACACGCTTAAATTCTTACTTGTTTTAAGATTTATGAGTGAGAGAACTTACCATTCTCTTCATCCGAGAATCATTAACAATAAATTCAAATTTTTGTAATTTAGTGAATGGCGTTTAGATGGTTATTCCTACAGCACTGTTTGGTATTAAGTTCATCAGATTATAAACGCATGTTTTTTCAGTATAAAACTAAAGTTTGTTCTTGCGCATCATAAATTATATAGTATCTCAGACAATAAACTCAAATGAGGTCTTTAACATCTATGTTATTACCATGCATTAGAAAACAGAAAATATCGCGATTACTTACTCATAAAAGCCCTAACAAATTTTAAACTCTACTGGAGATCCTGGTGTTTGATAGATTTGGCAGGGTTTAAGTCCTACTACGTAGGTTACCGAAATAACTGCCCCTGATTGTCAAAAGAAGCGTGACCTACAAATTATGTTATCCTTTAAGAACGGCACGCAAACCTTTAAGTCATTCCGGATTCATCCATGACAATGTCTGAAGATAACGGCAGTGATCAGATATTTTCTTAGAACCTAGCGTGTTTATGGGAAAACTCCTTTGCGTAAATTGTTGTATTCGTTTTAAGTAGGCGTTTGCGTGTGGAAAATATCTGCATTAACGTTTTTTCCTTCTCTCTTTAAATATTATAGAAAGGTTGAATACATTATATTTTTCTTACCTAAATAAATCATTAGGTTTTTCCAATAAAAATAATTCGGAAAATTTTCATGCAGTTCTGTATTTGATCTTTGAGATTTCTCTTTCCATTATCAACAGTATATGAAAAGTAGATTTTCTTTTCTTACATCTGAAGTGTAAATAAGAATTATTATGAAAATGGAAAGAAAAAAATAATATTAAAATGTTTTAGTTGTTTCTATTTTAAACACTTTTACATGCATTGTGCATAACCTTGGACTGTTTTTTTTTTTTTTTTTTTTTTTTTTTTTTTTTTTTTTTTTGAATTACTGATAATATTTTGCATTATTTAGGGATAACCTACTTCATTAAAAACTATGAAAAAAACATAAATTCTTGTCTGCAATGTGGTCTTTGTGATTTACCTACTTTTAAAAAATGTTATAATTAACAGTTTAAAAATGCGTTTCAATATCTTATTTACAATGTCTACATATAACAACACTTTTTTCTTCAGAAATCAACCAACTTTTGCCAGTGATACTAAATTGCTGAGGAACTTACGATATATTATTCTTTTTTCTAATGGCCAGGTCAGCGGCCTACTGTAAGCTTGACTGCTATAAGAGCCACAGATATTGTTTATTTTCATATAGAGGCGCCAATTAGATGACCAACGGTGTCATCTATGAGTGATCTCTTAATTTTGGAAACAATTCCAGATGAGAGATCTAGCTTCTGGATTGGCACCCCCAGAAGCATCATTTGAGCTTGGAGGACATTGCAGTCACTATAGATTATACGTGCATCAGCTCCCTTTAGCTTACACGGTTCCACAGCAGTCCAGCAGAGCAAGTTTTTCGTCCTCCAAAGCATTGGCCATGCCGGTGCTGCTTCACCTTGCGTGTTCTTATGGGTGTAAGCACATAGTATTATTTCTTAATTTATTAATTAATAAATTAAGAAATAATACTATTCATTAATAATACTATTCATTTATTATAATACTATTAATTAATATTTATTAATTAATAAATAAAAATAAATAAATAATAAAATAATAATATTATTAATTAATTGATCTTTAAGCATCGCTTACGGATATTTCTAAGTATTTCGTAATAAGTTTTGTTTTGTTATTTTTCTTCAGATACATAGAATTGTTCATTCAGACGATTAAAATCAGAAACACAACGATTTTTTGTTGTTGTTGTTTTTATTGAAAATAAATTTTTAGAATTTTTTTTTGGAACCATGCATAGCAATTTTAGCACTAAGCATATTCGGGAAATATTTTGTAAATTCATAAATATTACTGAAATATTGAGTAGTGCATCTAATATGGCGTCATCTATAGCTAAGAATCACAGAGGACGAGAGCTAAAGGAGAATTACTTCAAAAAGTCTCCTGGGTCAAAGCCCCCTCCCCTCTGATAAAAAAAAAAAATGTTTTGTTGTAATCTACAAAATTATTTTCCCGTTTTTTAAGCCGAAAAATTATCTTGGAATAAAAAAAATATATTCGATTAAAATATTCTATCCAAATTTTCGTTGAATCAACAAATCATTTATTTTGTCTTTGTTATTTCATATACATCTACATAAATAATGTAATGAATCCATCACACATTTCAATACTACATTTAATTTTATTTTACAAAGCAGCCTGAGAAAAGGAATACATTCTTTAATAACTGAAACCGAAGTTATTTGTTAGTTGAGAATTTTCTAGGCTGTTTCTTTTTTTCGTTTTTTGTCTAAATTCAAAAAGAGCTCCAATCTTCATCCAAGCACAAGAAAGAGTTAGCAAGGCAATTCGTTACGGAACAACTTTCTATCCAGCAGCATAATCAAAATTTAGCTGTTTAGTTAAAGCAAAGCTAAACGGGGGCTATCTTCCTAGTGTAATGCCCTGAGCAGAGAACTTCTTAAGGGTTTTCCGCACGTACAACGTGAATACGCGCGAGGGAGGTCTTGTGTTCTAGCGTGTATTCACGTTGTATGTAGCGAAAACTGACCAAAACACAAGACCATTAGATGGACTGCTTCACGGTAATCCATAGCCCTGCACCATCACCCTTCTGCTATGTGTCAATGTTCAGTGTCTAATACAGTCAGCCGTTGATTGACGCAGTATAATCAAAACCGAAAATGCACAATATATTATTTCAACAATTTCAGATAAAGGTTTTTTTTTTTTGGTCAAAAGAGATAAATTGGAGAAAGTAATTTTCAGTTTTAAGATATTCACTATGATTTGTTTATTAGTATAAAGAAATATTTAAGTAAACAGTTGAAAAGTATTAATTCACTCACTTTTCTAACAATTAACAAGAAAATGTTTGCTTACTGTAACTTATTCTGACAATAGTTTTACAAATTAGGGAAACTACAATATATTGAATATTAATTAAACTACCAGATGTAAAAATTAGAATACAAGTCAAATTAATTATTTCTGATTTTGCCACCCTGCAGGTACGTGATTACTTTCTCTAGAATTAAATTAGTAAGCATAATTTTAGAACTCTTCGATTTATGAGAATAAAGTTATCTAGACCAGCTGTTTGAATCAAAGTATGTGTGTATATTCAACTCAATTAATAATGATACGGATTAACATTTAAGGTTCGTTAAACAAATGTGTTTGATTTCTCGCTTTATATGTAAATTTCAAAACTTAATACTATGTAGAATCATCTACAATGTGTTAGAATATTCGAAAAATATTTACTTAATAATTTTTACAGCGTATAGTGATTTGGAAATACTGAATAATTTAACAGGTGGATTATTTTCTCAAGAATTTAGAAAACTTATAAATTTGCAGTTTTAAACCAAGGAAAAGTTTTTTTTTTTTTAAGGGAAAAGTGTAAATTAAAAAATGATATAGTATTTTTA
The DNA here is from genome assembly GCA_038373885.1 of Cheiracanthium punctorium. Lineage (NCBI taxonomy): Eukaryota > Metazoa > Arthropoda > Arachnida > Araneae > Cheiracanthiidae > Cheiracanthium > Cheiracanthium punctorium. The sequence goes on from JAWZYV010013897.1 coordinate 354,090, forward strand.
GAATTTTTAGCTAAATTTGGTAACTAGATGTGATTTTTTTCGGAAGCCAGATAAAAGAATGTATATAGAAAAATTGCAATTCGTTATTTAATGCATAGTTGAAACTATAGTCACACGAAACATACGTTCAGTTTTATTAAATGTTTCTGCTATCTAAATTTTCATAAAAATAAAAAAAGAAACACACACACACAAAATAAAGAATTAATCTATAAATTATAAGTACCATTTTAAGGTTATTTTGAATTACTAAGACTATGAACTATAAATGCCATTATGCGATTTAAATTTTTTTTAATTACTAAGATTATATCTAATCTAGTCACAATTTATGATAATAGTAAACTATTTATATGTAATTACATTTTAATGTTTCAATTATTTCTGAGGTAATTCAGAAGATTTCATCTCGACTTTGAACTATTAGAATATACACTGCTCAAAACAAGGAAAGGATATTGCGGTTTTAGGTGGATCTTGTTACTGGGAAACTTTTTAGCTGATTGATACATGATCGACAGACGTAGTAGGTTATATGAGAATAAATTACATATGTTTGGCAGAAAAAAATGCATTTTATTGCGCATTTTTGCAGAAAAGGAAAAAAAACACAATTTGTGCAGAGAAAAAAAGAATAACAAAAGGTGTTTTCTTCAAAGGAAATCATTTTCAGTAGGGGGTACTGTTTCCACGGACGGCCAGCAACGTTGAACACCTTTGAGGCATGGAGTCTATGAGGCTATTAATCACGAGTTGGGGTATTCTGTCCCACTCTTCCAGAAGAGCTCTTTCCAGTTCTTGGAGAGTTTGTGGGGGTGGTTGGCGTCTTCCTAGAGCGTCCCAAACGTGCTCTATTGGATTAATGTCTGGACAACACGTTGGCCATTCCATTCGTACGATTCCTTCCTCGAAAAGGAAATCCTCCACCAGGTTAACACGATGTGGTCTGCAGTTATCGTCCATTAAAATGCAGTCATCTACGATTGCTGCAGCGTAAGGGACTACAATAGGTCTGAAGATCTCATCCCTATATCGGCGACCAGTCAGCAGTCCATCTCGAATGATGTAGAGGTCTGTGCACGAACGCAGGATTATTCCAACTGCCACGCTCCCTCCAGATGAAAATACGCCTATTATCAGGATGAACTGAAAAACGGGACTCGTCAGAAAAAAGAACATTGCTCCATTCATTTCTCCTCCAGTTCACATGCTCTCTTGAACACTCCCTGCGGTCGCGACGATGCCTTGATGTTAGTCTAACACATACCATCGGTAGGCGAGCATACAGACCTACACCATGGAGCCGGTTTCGGACAGTCTGAGTTGAAACCGTGGTGCCAGTAGCCGAGCGAAGGTGTTGTTGGAGAAGAATAGCGTTCATATTCTGGAGTCTCCGAGCCGTCAAAACTAAATAACGATCTTCATTGGGCGTTGTTGCCCGTCTACGACCTTGCCCTGGTCTTCGGCCTGCACTTCCAGTCGCCAAAAACCGGTTCGAGATCCTGAAAATCTCACTTTATGACACTCCAATGGTTTCCGTTACTTTGGCTTGAGTTGGGCCCCCTTCTAACCTTCCGACAACTCTCCAAGCTTCTGAATCGGTTAAATGACTTTGCTGTGACATCGTACTCATCGAAACAAAGCAGTCGCTGAATGCCGATCACCCTTGTCTTCACTGTCTTTTATTCAGTTGAAAGTCCAATTTCATCCGCTGCCGCTGAAGCTAGGGATGGACTGCGAGACAGAAATTTGCGAAACGAGACAGAGATTTGCAGTTATTTTGCGAGACGAGACAGCCGATTTTTCATCTCGTGACCATCCCTAGCTGAAGCGACGTTTTTGACGTCGAACTCAAAATTAGCATACTCCACAGTTTGAAAATCAGAAAAATTTGTATTTCTGATTCTCTTCTTCCATTTTCAGCAAAAAAAATTTCGCTTATACCTTTATTTTATATAAAACTTACAATATCCTTTAATTGTTTTGAGCAGTGTATCACGTTCTCCGGGTTTTCCGAACATACTCCTTTTCATGCCAGGTTGCGTCCTCCGACCTAACCGTTTAGAGTTTTCAGTGGTTTTCTCAGTAACTTCGTGTGAATACGGCTGAGGGCCCCTTAAAATGTCCCCCACACAGGGCAATCCCATCCCGGCCTGGATCCCTAGTGTAGATAATTGGACATAACCCACATTTACATTTACATTTCCTTTCTGTTCCAATGCAGTAATTGGTATACTGTATAGTAAACACTATACTTATCAACAACATAACTCAATTCTTTTGAACAAATAAAAAATTTCCGGAATACTATTCTTTTATTTTTATTTATAAGTTTTATTTTGTTTTTGAGACGAGTATTTCTTTAAAATACATTGCATTTATATTAGCGTTATAATCAACGTATAGACTTATAAATGCCGTACAGCTTCTCGAATAAATATTTAAAGAACAAGAAAAGTATCTGAACCCAACAGCACATCTAATTTTGCTTGATACGGTGTGAAATGTTATCTCCTGTGAATTCTCAATGATAAAGCTATGCCATGTTTTGAGATGTTATGTTTGATATGGCAGACTTCAAAAAACAAATTTTCCAAAAAATAGGAGAAACTTATTTTTATGCTAGTACGAGCACATTTAAATTCAAGGAAGAATATTTTCAGTCAAACTGTATTTCTAAATGTTCCTGATATGACATTTTTCATGATTGACAAACTAATGTTTATGTAGTTCATATTTGCATTTCAAAATTCGCTTTCCATTTGATATAACTTACAACCATATTACACATAATTTTTATGTATTAGTTAAAATTTAGGGGATGGGAAAGTAAAATAGTTTTATAGAATGCAATCCAATAAGCTTATATTTACCTGAATATCGTGTTTTATTTTTAAGCGTAAAACTGAATTTATCAGAAAAAAAGATTATGACTCATTTTCAATTAATTTTTGTTAGCATCATTTTGAAATAAAAAGGAAAAAAAATTAAAAATGTTGCAATATTAAGTTGTTATCTCTACTTATTATAAAAGAAGGTGTCTGTGTGTGTGTGTGTCTGTCGGCAGCGTTACGGACAAACGGCTACACCTAGAAACACCAAATTTGGTACTGGGGAAGATGTAAATATGTAGTTGTGCACCTCGAAGCGATTTTTTCAAAATTCGACCTAGAATTTTTTTTATTTTATGTTTTATGCGATTTTTGGCATTTTTTCTCACCTAATTCGTAATAACGGCGGAAATTACGCTCGCAGCAAAACGGCATTTGTATCATCGGATAGTGGAGGAAATTTTCTTTTAAAAACAGTTTGTTCTGAATACGTAACATGATTTACCGATTTTTAGGAATTTTTTTACTAAGCATCTGCTTCGCGATTGTTTTTCGTAAAATAATTTTAAAACTGTCGCATCTTGAATTCTCTCCTTCATAACTTTTAGATATTTTGACAAATCGTGAAACATTCTTTTCTCCCTCTTTTAAAATAAAAACGAAAACATTATGTAAATTAGATGATTTTTTACGAAATTTAATGCAGCCTAATGTTTAGAATTTAATAGCATCAACACGATCTTACGCCATTCATTACATTGCGATCACGGCACGAGAATTTATGTTCCGTTGTTGCCACAGAAAGGATTAGAAAAAAGGATTTGTTCAACCAATCGAGTTTTTAAATGGGATATCAGAATTTCAATTCGCCAGTGAGGATCTATGACGTCAAATACTTTAAAATACGTAAAAATTACTCCATAATTTTAACTCATTTATTCTGGCTCTATTTTCAACACAGGGAGACGATATTTTCATTAAAATTTACTGAAGAAATAAACTAAGAAATTCACGATCATTATTATTAGAAGTGGTATTTTAATCCGGTGCTTATTTAAAAATTGAAATGTTTTCAGGGCGCTGAAAATGTTCATTTTAAAATTTACAAAGTTCGTTTCAAAGCGCGATATATTAAATTTTTTCTTTTTACTATTTTTATTTTTGGCATTTAATTTAGCGCAGGCGTTGCCTAACATACGCATGCAGGTTGTGAGTATAGTTTTATTTTAACGTTGAATTACGTTCCTCCATAAAGGTTACATAACGCAAAGTTTTAATGATACCGTTTGAAAACAATTATGCGAAATATCGAAATTAACTCCCTCAACCTACCGGGGTATCCTTTACGGCAGTCAAACAGTGACGTCAATAATAAAAAAAATGCGTGAAATTTGTAAACTCTGCAACTCTAACGCCCTGTCACAATTAAATTGGGAATAAGTAGCTCCTCGAGATTACACAGTTTCATGTTTTTCAGGAGACAGGACTATGGAGGATATAAAAGATATCGCTATATTAGATACATGGATATTTAAAATGGCACCCCTTCGATATTTTCTCCCTACAGTAAGATGAAATGGTTTGCGGCGCTAAATAAGCAAATCTTATAAAACTATATATAAATTAAATATATATGGAGAGTTTCCTTAATGGCAACCATTATGTGAAATGATTATTATTTATTCTAATGCGTAAATTGCAAAGAATCGCCACAGAATCAAAAGATCCAATTGAGGCCAAATAATCGAAGCTGTTTCTTTTAAGGGAGCCTTGAAGAGGGAGAAGCGAATATAGATAGTATTAATGTACGTAATAGGTAGTATTATTAGATTTGTAAAGATAATATGAATAAATCGCAATGTACCACGTTAATAAATATTTCATGAAATTAAAAGTGTTTATCCTGTTTCAACGATTGTCTTACAACCAACTGAACGAAAAGTAATTCTAATCTGCGTTAATATATCCCGCAGTAATTTCAACAGAGGAGATTACTTGAACTTTGTGTCTTAGGTATTTAATGGTACAACTTGAGCCTAAAAAACAGTATGATGTAGAAATAAGACATTTTGAAAGCCAGGAGTTCTCTGCAAACCATTAAGCTTTCCACTTTTTTGATAATGAATGACACTGACGTAGTTTTTTGAGTCATTATACTGCAATGATCAGGTTAGTACTCATGACACAAACTTTACATTAAGAGTAAAATAATTTTGCTCTTTTTTTTTTAATTCCACATCACGAATAATTTCGAATTACACATGTAAGGAAAATTTTCGTTTCCTACCGTGCGAAGAACGGGCACGCAACTAGTTTATATTAAAAGGAAAAGAATAAAAAAGAAGGAAAATATAAAGAAAGAAAAAAAAATGATATTGCAGCTGATAATTAAAAAAGCATAATACTTCATAAGTGCTGTAATTTATGTTTTTAAATTTTAATTTTCTGCGATATATTATTCTTGCGTTAAAACAATAACGCATGAAAATATATCAAATTAATAGTCCAATATCGTTATTCTCTCAGAAAGAGTGGAAGTTATTGATAGCGCAAACTAAAAATCATAAATAATAACACGTTTAATGCTTGTTATTCCAAAGATTTTGATGTAATGCAAATAATAGAAAAATAAATAAATTATTATAAGCACAATTTGTTCAATAAATGCATGATTTATGGGAGAAGAACATGCGATATAAATTCAAAAACAATTGACTAGTAACTACATATTTCTGTGAGAATCATGGCTGAAAATTCGAAGATATATATATGAAGGTATATAAATTATAATTTTAAACTAGGAATATCAAAATTGGCAAAATACTTGTCCAATTTTATGGGATTATGTATGTAGGTATTCAAAAGGATGTATTTCGGGTTTATATATCTGTTTTATATTTTCATTTTCAAAATAAAACTGACTAGTTGTTTAAAGAACTAAATAAATCTTTACACATTTTTTGAAAGAAACAACAAGTATGCTTTGATTTCGTTTACTATATGTTGAGTACATTCAAGTACCACCTATATGCAATGACTAACCAAGCGACAGTTAGCATTTTCTAAGTGACGATAGGGTGGCTTAACTAATCAAAGCATTATTTCATGGAACGTTAATATTTCGAACTAAACCCAAATTCTGAAAATACATTTATCATTATCTGAACGACGAATTTTCGTAAATCTATCTCAATAACTAATATGCAACTACAAACTTGAATTGAACCAGTATTAGTCGCTGAAACAAATTCACACTAAAGCACTGGGAATGGGCGAAGAGTGGACTGGAAATATTGAGATGAGTACAAAAATGCAACTCAGCGGCTGAAAACTCGAATCTAAAGAATATGGCATGCTCAATCTTTCATTAACACGCACGTGCTATCCCTGTCAGTGTATCATCAAGCTCCTATACATTCCAGTTTGTTATACTTGACCTAATCGCTCTAACATCAAATAAGATAGGAGTCACACCTCTAGAGCTCAAATCTTAAGCTTTGGAAACACCTAATTTGAGATATCCGTCGAATGAGCGGCTCCATATTTATAACGATAGTTTGTACTTGACCCAATTCGAAGAGGAATGGGTCTTCCATCTGTTCCAATATTCAAAGACAGTAGGAAAAAATTCCATTAATTAAGATGGTCACGTGTACGCCGATGAATATATGATACAAGCCAGCTACTAGCCACAAACCTAGTTTCTGTGAAAGTAGTCTTTCTAATTGACTCTCAAGCTGCAATTATTAAGCACTCGGCAACACTTCCTACAGACTGCTTGTGAACAACATCTGTGCCACGCGAACAGAGCTCATCGTATATGAGTGTGGTGTAACTCAGAAGTGGGTACAAAAACACGCTTGAACTCTTTGCAATGAGAAAGCCGACTTCAGAGACAAGCAGGGAGCTGAGTCGGACCAACCAGATATGTCTAAGACGATCAGCAGAGCACGAAATCTGGTCACTACCTATATCAATAACACCACATCTAAGAGCATTTGAGACCTAAATACTGTAAAACTTGTAAAAACGTGGCACAGTGGTGCCTATAGCACCCTGACAGAGTTGAGGCAGTCACTCGCCTCTGAAAGACTGCCAGCCGCAACTGTCTGTAAGCCACTTTCACCGTATCGGCCTAGCTTCTGATGAGAGTTGTGTGCCCTTTGTACATTATTCATTGCGCAAACATGAAAGAATCTATTCCGACCACCCGCAAGATCTACCTGATGCTTGAATGCCCAACTAATGACTCCGTAAATCACTACTGGGTTCCTTCGTGTAAGATGGTTGTAGAACTTCTAACGAACGTTCAAAATCTATCTATACATATAATAAATATGTCTGTGTGTCTGTCCGTCGTTCGCGTGGCGGACTAACCATCCCACAGTATCGCATCTAACTTTCAAGATGGCTCCCAGGCTGCCCCGAATGTGCAGATCGGGCGTATTTTCTAAATTTTTGAATTAGTAATTTATTTTTGAATTATTTTATAATTAATGTTGTACTTTATTTTTTAATTGTTTTATGTTTTACGTCATTTTCGCCCGTTTTTCTTTTTTCACTCCAAAAAAGAGGGCTTCCGATCGTCCGAAAAAAAAAATAATTACACGATCGGAAAGAAGAATATGTACGAGTCACCGTAACATATAAAAACGGTTCGTAGGTTGTACAGGCCGGTCGCAAGGAGGTCCAATAGCGGACCAGCTGGCCGCTGTAGACGGCAGCTCACCGTGGCGTGTAAAAGCAGCCCGTAAGTTGCCCGTAGGTAGCGGCCTGTGAGCAGTAGTTTGTATAATTCGGTCGCAAATCGTCCCGTTAGTAGCCCAAGCCAGTCGCGAAACGGGCGGTGTGCTGTAATTTGTTCATTTCGTTCGCGAAGCGGCTCGTGTGCTGTAACTTGCACATTTTGCTCTCGAAGCGGACGTCGGTGGACCATCTAGTCCCCGGAGGTGGTTGATATAAAATAAATAAACATTTTCTTTGATTCTGAAATAAATTATTTTTAACGAAATGCAAGTTAATCACACTAATTGTCAATAAAATTGTGAAATTCGTAATTTACCACATGATATTTATGTAAAAAGTGGTGATTTGGAGAAAAAATCGAAGAAGTTTTATTCATTATTACTATGCAAACAGCGTGTTAATCACCTGATAACTAAACCAAATCAGCTGTGGATAGCGCGGAAAATGTAGTAAAAAATAACTACATTGACTGACATATTAGTAATACAAATGGCAACAGATATGGCATCTTTTACATTATGAATAAAATATCACGAAAAGTAAACTTTCACTGATGAAAAAATATACGTTATTTTGTTCAGAAAAATAACACTATTTATGATATTTAAATGAATGCTTCCAAATTTTGCTATACGTAAAAATGCTCAAAATAATGTTATGCTGATAATAAAAGTTTGATAGAATATAACTCATCGAATCGAAATTTATGCTGAGTGTATTAACTTGAAAAAAGGTGTATTTTGTTACGATGAAATAAAGGATTGTATTTCAAATGATTATTGTAAAATGTATGATGATTGTATGATGAATGATGATTATGTATGATTATGTATGTAAAATGTTTGATGATTATGTATGATTATGTATGTAAAATGTATGATGATTAATGTATGATGATTGTATTTCAAATGATGTATTACAAATGAAATGTCAAAAGCGTTGGGAAAATTATATATGAGTAAAGTGATATTCATGAAGTATTAATAATACATAAATTATATAACTAATCCCCTTATTATGAAGGAAATATATTCACTAGTTCATTCCCGCAATTGAAAAAAAAAACTTTATTTTATACGACCAATAAATTTTTGTGTCGCATTATTTAAAAAAGAAAAAAAAATATGAATATGTTCTACTTATAAGTTCTCGACGTAAATCCTATCTCGCAAATTCGCAAACTTTAAAGCTCCAGTATTCTACGCATCAATTTACCTTATAAAAGCTTTCGACATAATAAACACCCTCTAAAAGATTTCATGTACTTTACCTCTACTAATTTATTAAGAGCTTGAAATTGAAATAAGTTTACTGAACATAAAATTCTATAGTAAAAACTTTTAAAAATCTTTTTTTAAAGAAAACCCGATAAACATATATGATAAGATATTTTTCATATGAAAAAAAAAATCTTTATTTTGCAGGTATTATTTATATCTGCACAAAAAAATCATTGCGATCAAACTGCAATCAGATACATTTCGATTTTTCAGAAGAAAATCTAGCATCCTAATTGAGAAAATCCTGTAACGTTCTCAATCACCACTTTTAAATTCAATTTGAAAGTTTTCAGTCTTTGAAACTGTTATATTCGAATTATTCACGACCTTGCCATCTATCATTTTCTATCATTCATTCTATAATTTTCCTATCATTTGCTCTTTCGTGTGTTTGCGCTTCGACGCTTTCACTTTTGAAAGGTTAAAAATTTATGATTGAAAAACGTACTAAAGATACCTCGCCTCGTAGATGCGATTTCCTTGAAAGTTTTCATAATGATTTTCAAGAGTATTGAAAACAATCTACGGCACTTTAAAAGTTTGAAAATCGACACATTTCCTGATTTTAATGAATATTTTGCCCTTTTTGACTGCTTGACATTGCGTAATCGCTATAGAAAAGTCAGAAGCTCTCGCAACTACGCCATAGACAATTTGATTAGCAATTTTTGCAATTAATAAAAAATTAATGAAAAAATGTAATACAAATCACAAAATCGGACCAATCGGCTTGCAAATTTGCACAACCACTCTAATAAATATAAAAGTCTCTACTTTAAAAATCTAGCATCCTAATTGAGAAAATCCTGTAACGTTCTCAATCACCACTTTTAAATTCAATTTGAAAGTTTTCAGTCTTTGAAACTGTTATATTCGAATTATTCACGACCTTGCGATCTATCATTTTCTATCATTCATTCTATAATTTTCCTATCATTTGCTCTTTCGTGTGTTTGCGCTTCGACGCTTCACTTTTGACCATACATTCCTATACAAAATGTGATTGTTACAATGTCCCGTACCACCCCTCAAAGTATGTACCATGAATTAGCAGTGACCCTCTATATATCCGTTTTGCTAATAAGGGGTCGCATGGTCACACGGTGCTACCAAAAAATCGGCGTATCCGACTACAAATTGCATTTATTTCCGTGTCTATGAAGGATAGGAAAACTTTGGTGGCACCAAATGTTTAGTAGCGCTACTAATATTTTGATGCTTTGCACTTCTGATCTATATATGTAATCTTACCTACAATATATATATATATATATATATATATGTGCTTGAAGACGACACGACAACACTACAAAGCTTTATCCTAAACTACCTGCAGTAAGTTAAAGTCTTATCATGACTTAAGCAATACTCTTTGCATCAGATATTTTGATGTTAAGCATGGAGCATGGAGCATTAAGATTAAATCTACGGAACGCAGTTTTAAGGTATTTGACTCTAAATATCTGAGTTAAATAATTTCATGAATTTCTTAGTCATGCATACACTTAAATGACATTAAATAGAAATGTTTTAAGGTTCTACTACTAAATTTTACTGAAATTTATATAGTATGGGGAATAATCTTTTAACTCTCTGTATAAATAATCAAAAATACTCGACTTATTGCTGTTAATCGCAGTTTTAGAACTTAATAATATATAATATCATTTTAACTTATCATGGATATTATTAAAATATATCTGACCATAATATTTCTTATTTCGAACGAGAAATGTAAATCCGCTGCAACAAGAGGATTAAAACTTATTGATATGTAATCGAACTTCAACTTTTAAACCTGCTTTTAAAAATATTTATTATCATGGGCTTATTGTTAACTTTTAATATTTGCATGGTATTCATTCTCCTGTGGTAATAGTATGTATCTTATTTATGAAGAAAAAAAGTCAGTCATTCATAGTGAGCATAGTAATTGCAGATATATATATGACATTAGACTGTTCGATTTTGTTTTACTTAAAGTAATAAAAATATATGAATTCAAAATATTTCTCTATGTATCTGTAGATATATTTCAACAATGTGTATTAGTATCAACTCAAAAATGACATAAAAAAAGTTACGTTATACAGCTGTTATGCCAGTCGCTTTTTGTATGAATTTTTAATATTTGTAATATTATTCATTTATTTACTTGTAATAATTGGTTATCATGTTGAAGATTAGTGAATTAGTATATTAATTTCTGTGCGTTTTTAAGTGGTCCAGCAGCTTATATTTGCAACAGTCTATTATGGTACATTGCGTGGTGTACTCGACTACAATTTACTGCCATCTGAAAGCTAATCTACAAACTACTATATTTCAATACAAATAATTCCGACTCTATTCATGTATAATTTTTTAAGTCATCTTCAGTGTTATAAAAAAAAATACGAGCTCTTGTGCCCAAAGATATTGAAAACTAAACTTTTCAAAAGTCGGATGCTATTTATTTCGCATAAAACATATAAATAGAATCTTTTAAAGCAACAATTTTTTAATCTACATTTTAAGATATTAGCTATCAGCATATATACTCCTTAAAAGGTTGAGTAGTTGATAGTATTAGCCTTTATTTACGTATTGAATTCATGTTCTTTCATTGTGTCTCAAACATCTTTCAGAAGTCTATTAGTGAACTCCTGCTACAACGGGATTCACCCTACGCGAATGGATATTACTGCTAACCAACAAGCGAGATTTTTCGCGAAGCAGTAAGAAGCTTTAGCATTTATTTGTTTAATAACTTATATTGGAAATGGTGATACATGGCTAGGGAATAGTTTAAAACAATTCGAGTGTCTAATTATAAGTGTCTAAAATATTTGTGCATGTGTTTCGAAAAGTCGTATGTGCGAATTTTTCATACAGGGATTTTTGGAACGCATCTTTCAGGTAAGTCAAAACTCCGCTGTACATTCATGAAAGTTGGAGATTTACTGTTATTAAATTTAATTAGAAAAGGTCAAGAAAGCGTATCAGAAAAAAGAAAGGTTTTCTTGGATATTTTCTTGTGGGTATACAGTTAGGCTTAATTAACATATTTTTTCCAAGTACTAATAACAGACATTTAATGCATATAAAGGTTGCCAACGACTGTCTCAAAATTTAAGCTAAAAAAAACAAACACTTTAGAACAAAATATCTAAAGTTTTGAATAAAAATACTGCACACGCCCATTTTACGCACACGCCAATACTGCACACGCCCAACTTACTTAAGCAAAATGACTTAATAGAATCCGATGTTTGTCTCGTATCAAAGTCTAACAGTTCTTTTCACAATTCCTTTAAATTTGATTAATTTTTAAGTCGTGATAGAAATGAAACGAAATTTTATAAATTATATTCTTTTCAGTCTCTTGTTTTTGGCTTTATGTAATACACTACCCCTTTTACCCACCACGTTCTTGGAAATGGTAGTTCTTAATTAAGTTTAATATTTTTTTAATTTGAAACTTATATTAATGTATAAAATCTTTTCATATCTTATGCTGATGAATGTATTTCGTTAAGTAACAAAAAACTTTTAATGTTTAATATTACTAGAAAACGCACAGAGAACAGCCTCTAAAATAAAAAATGCCCGTTTTCTATTCATTTTATCACACTTTATTATATTTATATTGACATTCGTTTTGAATGTTTATTGCTAGATACAGCTAGTTCCTAACTCTTTACAGCTTCCTCAATTAAGTAACTTCTTTTTCAAATTGAAAGCTATTGAAAGAATAGTTATTTAAAGGGTTGCAACGGTTTTTGAAACACGTTATTAGTGATATGACATTCATATTAAATAAAACCTTCTTCCAGACGTACATTTTTAAGATAATGATTCCTGTTTTGCGAAAATATCATTACTTTAGTTTTAAGATAATATTTCATTTGTTTGACCTTTTCAAATTTTCTAATATAAATTTTAATTTTTAATATATTATTTCCATACTCGTATTGAGGTAATAACTCCCAATTTCTAGGGTAGACATTCAATTTTTGAAGACTTAAGCATTCAACCTCTGTATTGTAAACTAATGTCGAAATGTGGTATGACTTGTAGAATAGATGACTTAAAGAATATGTACCTTCACCTCATGCTTACACTTTAGACAACAATTAGTAAATTTCATATATAAATTATAAACATTGGTATAATCCTTGCGTTATCATATATTATTTAATATGCACCACCATTACATGTAACATTTTTAAGCAAGTAGAAGGTATCCGGAACTTCGTGTACAAACTTGGAGGGAAGGTAGACAATATCGGCAGGAACCATAATTATTTAGGAAAGCATGGGGTGGAAATCGACAGGTAGTGCTGTACGCGAGCTCTCAAGGCCGTCACGTATGGCTTCCTCTAAGTCATATCTGCCTCGCCATGGTCGAGTGGACAAGACGCTGAGCATGGTAGACGGTCGGAGCATGAAGGTTCCGAGTTCGGGCCAGTCGCGCGGTTGCCCATGTAACAGTCTGGAGTTTTGGGCAGTTACTGTAGAAACTTATGCCTTACCTCCTCCGAAGAGAAAATTTCTGCGCGATTGCAGCGCCACTGTGTAAGTATGTTTTACTTCAGTATGTTTCACGAGAGATAAGAACCGGATGTAATACCAGACAGGCATGTTCGCCTGAATAGCATGGCTAAACTTTTAAAACCTCTGTCTTAAATGTGTATATGTAAATTAAGCATAATAAATTAATCCAGAATGAATGCTTATGAAGTTTAGAAGGAATTACTCCAACAGTTACCTCCAGATGAAACGTGAATACGCTTTAAAATCCCTTAAAATGTCGTCCGCGAAGGCACCCTCCAGTCAGATGCTACTCGTGTAGGCTTGCCATGAAACAAAACAAAACAAACATATCTATCAACTTTTAAGGTCTTTTTCAACCTTAGGTTTAGGTCAAGATCATCTACCAAAACTTTCAAACAGTTTCATTTCACTTTTAAAAATTTTGATTTAGTTAAACATCAAATCACTAAAAAATGAATTAGTGGTGCATAATCTTCTGAAAAAAAAACCCCGTAAAAGTTGGCAAATGTGACAATGAGGAAGTTACTTGTACTTGTATATAACTTAGGAGCTCGCATACAGCTCCACCTATCATTTACCGCTCACGTTCTCCTATATATAATTATGGTTCCTAACAATGTTGTCTACCTCCCCTCCAAGTTTGTACACGAAGTTCCGGAACACCCTGTATATGTGAAAACGCTCACTTTTCTATCCTTATATATAGTTACGCTTTTAACTGAGACATACCGAGTATGTCACATATCTGGTTCTATTAAGACAAAGTAAACTTTTCAATACGTAATTCCCAAAAGGTTAAAAATTTATGATCGAAAAACGTACTAAAGATACCTCGCCTCGTAGATGCGATTTCCTTGAAAGTTTTCATAATGATTTTCAAGAGTATTGAAAACAATCTACGGCACTTTAAAAGCTTGAAAATCGACACATTTCCTGATTTTAATGAATATTTTGCCCTTTTTGACTGCTTGACATTGCGTAATCGCTATAGAAAAGTCAGAAGCTCTCGCAACTACGCCATAGACAATTTGATTAGCAATTTTTGCAATTAATAAAAAATTAATGAAAAAATGTAATACAAATCACAAAATCGGACCAATCGGCTTGCAAATTTGCACAACCACTCTAATAAATATAAAAGTCTCTACTTTAAAAATCTAAAAATCTATACTTTCCCTGATTTTTGTCTCTGGAAAGTTCCTCTAATAAAATAAAACAGTTGGTTTTATGTCGAAATTATCCAAACTATCGTCTGTATGAGGCTTTGAATTTAAAATTAATTTAACAGCTTGAGCATCTACAATATTACTTTAGTGACTGGTTTAATAAAAGTAGAATATGAGGTTATTTATTTTTAGTGGATAAATATTACATGAATTTAGATCATTATGCTGCCAAATATTTCTTTTTTTCTAACGCTTGTTGTAGTTGCCTTCACAACTGGATTTGTCTTATAAATAGAATAATGAGATAAAAATCCTTATGCTTCAACAAAACCCAGGTGGAGATTCAACTATTCATTATTTAACAAATAAAATATTTTGTATTATCGTATAAAGGGGTATAAATAAAAATAAGAAGAGCGATATTGAGAGAGAAGCCATCACGTCAGATACACTCGTGCAAAAAGTGAACTGTGTTTTCAATTGTCTCTATGACAATGCGCAGCGGCGTACTCTTCTCTATAGGATAGTCGAGATTTTTGTATGTACACAGATAGATTGCGTGCTGTCAAATGGGACATTTGCGTTTTACCCTTTTCACGAGTTATTCAAAGAAGGTATTGGTGATATGACATTCGTATTAAATAAAGCCTTCTTCTAGACGTATATTTCTGAAAAAGAGAATAATTCCGACACTTTTTGCTCCAAATGTTATAAAAGGGATATAAATTATGCATGATAAAAGCCGTATTTATGCACGTTTTCGCAGTCATTTCAAAAGTAATTTGCACAGTTTTTACTGTTATAAAAATCGAAAATATTATGAAGTGGTTCTTATTCTGGCCTGTTTATTCAAATCATTTTTTTTATTCCTACACTGGTTTATTCGGTACATTAACTAAAGTTCCATAATCTTTAACTGGTTAAAGTGTTTCACTGAACTTCGAAATTTCAATTAATATAGTTCTATAGCATAAACTAAATATAAAGAACTAAATAAATATATTTTTATAGATATGATGTTATTATATAAATATTCCCTCTTGATAATGTATTATCCTCTTGATATGTATTATTCCCTCTTGATAAACAATATAAATGTGCAGAAGCGAAAGTTTACTGAATTTCCATATAATCTATTTCAAACCTTGAGAAATCTAAAATATATTTTTATTTGAGAAACAAACACCAACTGCGATCTTCTCCCTAATTTCATTTGTTCGCTTCGGACATTTGTTCATCAAGAACAATCAAAAGTTCAAAAATGTACTGAAACTCTTGAAAAACATCAAAACTCATATATGTATTCTGTACTTGTGGAGCGAAAAGAAAAATTTTAATCATTACATTTTATGTAAATAAATTTTCTTCCCTTATATTCTGTCACAAGATATAGAAGGAAAATTTGTAAGTGAGAGAAGGTTTTGCATAATCACTGGTCTACAGATAAAAGTTCTACTTTATACTACAGATGAAAGTACTACTTTACAGGTATAGTTCAAAGACCATATTGTTTCTCAAATATTTCAGAATCTTCATCTAATTTATCCATTCTTGTTGAACTACAGATTTACTAGACCTTTTTTCGCATTTCCAACAAACCTAAGGAGTATAAAATAGCCCTAGAAATTAATATTTACTTCACTGCTCAATATCAAGAAAAATGCTCTAAAACTAGAAAAATAAGACAGTAGTAGTGATTTTTACCAATTTTTAAAAGTTGCATGGAGAAATTCTTAACGCGAATTCTGTGAATTTATGTTATGTGATTAATTAATTTGTAGTTAGACCTGCGAAATTTTTAGTAAATATTAATGATAAGTAATTTAACGTTGTATTCTGCATACGTAAGTAATCGAAGTTACGCATTAAAATTAAAGTTACGCAAACAATTTGGCTTTCATTTATAACACAACTGCCATTTTAATCGTCTCCACGACCTACGATTAACTCATTTCTAGGAAACTTTCACAAACCACATTTACTTATTTCTATCGTGATCTCCAGGAATCGTATGCGAAGTCGTAAAATGAATTTACTCTATTAATAATTTGTTTAAGAAATAATTACTTACACTTGTTTCCTTCAAATCCAATTTATGAAAGATAAATTGTATTAACTACTGTAAAATATTTTGAAATGGCAATTTTAAAACGCCAACTTGACGCTTGGGAGCAGTTGAAAATGTACTTTAAAAGATTCCCTTTGTCATGACAAGAATATTTAGGACACTGAGCTTGGTGTATTCGAACTAGGTACAAAGGGAATTATAGTTCAAATATAATTATGTTGATCTCTGGAGACTTACAGTCTTAAATTTTTACTAAGAAATTCTTGCAGTGCAAAAATTATACAAATTAGAGAACGCAAAATCATTCATAATTTACTTAAGTACATCTTTTCTTAATACAGGCAATAAAAAAAATTGAATTTTTAATTATTTAAATGTTATTGAGTGGCATGTACGGATGCTTGTGTGTGAATTTTCCTATGTGCCAATACAATTAATTTTATTTCCGCATTTTAAATGACAGAAAACAGAAGGATGTAATAATATTTATACTGATTTTGTAAATAAGACGGAATCGAAAAATATATTTTAGTTTTGTATTAAATGAAGAATGTCACTCATATGTGAATATCTTGAGAATTTAAATTCTGGAGTATTAATCACCAGTTTCCTAAGCGCAATTTTCTCGGGAAATAACTTGATTGTTTGTCCCTTTTAAATTTTCTAGTTTTATAAATATATTTTTACCTGAAAGAAGAGTAAACTAATTAATTTTATTCACTGATATTTTTAAGACTGTCATGAAAATATACGCCAAAAAGCAATAATAATGCGTAAATATACCAAGTATGAATGTGCTTATACCTATATATTTACAGAAAATAGTACTTCATTATCTTTTAGTAATTTATCTCTAAAAATGGTAGCCATTACATTAAGTAATCGATAAATTGCTTTTCTCCTCTGTTAATGCACTTTTTTGTACTGCTTCTCTTTGTCGTATATTCATTTCCTTTTTAACCCTGCTGTCTGTGGCATTTATTCAATCTTTACTAGGGTCTCATAAAACTAAACTGGAACGAAGATAACATACTTTCTATATGAGTTTCTGTGGAGTAGCAAATATCTGATTCCGGTAAATTGACACTTTTTCTAATCAGGAAAGCAATTTTTGAATAAGACATATGATAATTACCTGTTACAGCACAGCGTTTTGATAAGAATTAAGTTCTAACTACTTATTAATATAATTGTATAAAAAATTAATTCATATATGAACATTTTTTAAATGATACATGTGTTAATTTTATGTATAAATTTTATGTAAACTTTAAAAAAAATCAGACTTAATGTCCGATTTTATTGACTTCCCCCATTGTAGTTGTTGACTTTAATTTGTCTATTTGTCTCTGTGAGTGTTCACTCTTTAATTGTTTTTATATAATTAGGTCAACCCTTGAAGATATAGATGGATAATTTTTAAAAAATGGTAGAATTTTCTGAAAATAGTTTTCTATCACTTACAGTATTGTGTTTAAATACATCTTAGTATACTATTTTCCTTTAGGAAAATCTTTTTTATCGACAAACATAGTAAACTTTAAAAATTATAAACTACATTAAAATGAAATATCATTAAATAACTGACAATAACGTCTCCATTTTTCAAATTTATCGCATGTGTCCATAACAACAGCATTAGTGTATGAAATATTTGTATAATCGGATTTTTAAAGAGAAATGCACTCATACGAATTGTAAAATAATATTTTATTATGTTACAGTGAAAAATTAATTAATAGGTATTAAACAGTAGGAACATAGTTAATTGAAATGCATTTAAAAATTTATCAAAATGCTCGCAATCACTTTCTAAGTTTAAATTAATAATCAAAAAACGAAAGCATTAAATACATTTTTTAAACAAGCAGTTGCATCAAGCAATTACAAAATTATTATACACTTTCTGATGTTCATTTATTTTTCAGAAATTAATCATGCAATTTCAGTGATAATTTAAAAATGTACTCCCAAACTTTGCGTTTTGACGAAATTCATCACATGCCGCTTTTATGTTTGAAAGAAAAAAGATATATATAAATATAAATATGCAATCGTTCTGTTACTACGGAACAAAAATCGCGATTGATAAAAGCAATATTTTAGGAATTCGTTGAAAGTAGCTCTTTTGCATAAACGGACGTATGTATAATAATGTACCTGTATATGACGAAAGCAGTTCTTAAAACAAGAAAAAAAAAAGATCCACATCATTTATCAAAGGAAAAGAAACTGCCTATATGATAACTATATGCTAGGAGGAATTCTCATTACTAAAGTAAATATTACGAAAGCCTGTAAATTCTGAAAGAATATAAGATATTTTTCTCTCTAAAATAAATAAATAAATCAATCCAAATCACAAAATCATTCGAATTTTAAAAAGCGACTAAAGAAAAGTACAATTTTCTAAGAAAATGAGTTTTGAAATTTCAAGAAGATAATTATCATGTCTGTTATTTGGAAAAATAACTAGCAATACATGTATTTTTAAAAACTCGTTTTGATACCTTAGAAATTTCTAGGTTATTTCTGTAAGTGCTGAAGTCACATGACTTTTAAGACTTTATAAATTGCTACACCGTTACATATAATAATATTATTTGGATACTATTTCTAATTTCAGCTGTACAAATACTATATTTAAAATCAAAAACCGTAAGTGAATTGCATCACCCCAAATGTCTTTATTTTTTAATATAATTTAAAATATATTTTCGCAAATAGGATGTGTCTAATTACGAAAGGTTGCACTTTGAATTTCCATAGTAATAATACTAATATTAATGACTTTTTATGATGGTAAAATTTGTTATAATTACGTATTAGGAATACTAATATGATATTCCGAATATATCATATGTTCACATATTATGCCATACCTTTTATTTATTCACATTATGTAACAGTAAATGTAAGTAGCAGTAAGCAGTATTGAATGCAATTTTCAGATATCCATACGAAACTGAATTATCTCGAGGATACCATTCATATAAATCAGACATGGATGTCTTTAATCATTTCCGTAGTTTAGATGAAAGTGTTCCATGAATTTGTGATGTAGAAAGCTTGGCAAGATTAAATAGTTAATTATCATTTGAATTACTGTGCTCTGTAAGCCACTTATATTATTATGTGTGAATAGTTGCGTTTTAAATGATGAATTATCAACACAATAGAAGCAATTTAAAATTACCATTAGCCATAATTCTCTTAAATAGAACGTATTAATGTATAATGATAGATATGAATGTGATGGTAATTACCAGAACTATGTGAACCTCTCTTGGACTCACTGAAAATTAGCAACTTGAAATGTGATAGAGTATGCTTTAATGCACAAAGGGCCAATGTATTTAAAACTTACCATCAACAAATATATTCGTTATATTGACTCGGGTAATCTTTAAAGTAGTTAAGCACTTAACTTTTAAATGAAAAAAAACAGTCACTATCAAATTTAACTCTGTCTTTAAAGCTCTCATCTTTGCTTCATGAGACAGAGATAAATATATGCTAGCTTCTCTTGTTGTTTCTAATGCCTACTGGCTGACCTCTTAAAGGCGGCAGATCCTCCATATAGGAGGGCCATGGACGAAAATGTGCGGTTTTCAGTCCGTCGAGCTTCAGTGAGAGGAAGATCGACTTATCGCGGGGTATCCTAATGTTGAACCAACCTCAGATTAGAGACCAGAAGCTGGATTAGCAACATCGAAAGTACCGTTTGAGAGCATGGAGGACTTGGAGCCGCAGCGCATTTTACGTGCACCAGCTCCCTTTAGCGCACACGGTCCCACATCTGTCCGGAGGAGAGAGGTTGTCATCCTCCCAAGCTTCCATCTTCACTTTCGGTGCTCTTATGAGAACCAAAACATATACTAGTAAAATCAATTTATAACTATTGTAGATTTATACTCAGCCGTGTTTATGCCACTCTGATTGAGTCAGCAATAAAAATATTCAGTTATATCTAGCAGATGTCACTGCAATATCGCTAACTTTACTTCCGATTCCTCTTATAATATTAAAATGATCAATGTTAGATAAATTCAATAAGGCTCTTTATGTGTCTTCCATATTTATGGAAGACACGTAAGTCTAAGAAATAAATTAATTTCCTGAGAAGTAACTATACTAAAAAATAGATTTTTTGTAAAATACCATGTGTTTTGTTGGAAAAACTCACTTTTAAAATATATCCTTTTCTATTGCAATTGGAAAAAGAAAGAGATATTCATTAATTTTAAAAATTACGTAGATAACTTTTCAAAAACAATTAGTAATTTTATTCTCAACGTATGTTCTTCATTAGAGTTATATAAAACAAATCTATAATATATTTTAATATAATTTAAACCTTATAATAAAGAGTTTAATTTGCGGCAAATACCAATAACCGTTTTGATAAAAATAAAAAAAAAACATTAAAATCAATGAGAAACAAACAAGAAAAACTTTTTTTTATTTAATTTTTTTCATTAATCGTCGTTGCGTTGTAACTCATTATATTACTCTTTACAGTAATTTTTCCCAATGCAGCCATATAAATATTCAGTGAGTGTACGCTATCGATAAACTTTCGTAGGTTTCAAAGTTTATTGAAATAACAAAGATTCCCAAGACCTCAGTGAAGTTTAACAGAAAACAGAAAAAAAAGGACAATTTAAAATTCACCATTATATTTTTATTGCTATAACATTGTAGTTTTTTATTCTCCAAACAAATGATAATCAGTAATTCATACTCTATATTGTGCATCACATGACCAGCGAACAGGAATTTCTGCCTTTTGCTTCATTTTCATTGCATTTTCAGCATAGTATATGCAAGTAAGTATAAATTCAGTCACTCTTGCAAAATTCAGTGTGCCTTATGATACAAACTAATATACATAATTCAGTCAACAGATATACTATCAGTCAACAGATACATTGAAATTATCATTTGTCGTCCTTTCACTGAAATGAACCAACAAACCTGGGAATGAGTTCTTACGAGGCTGACCTTTCATGTATTGTTAGAATTTCCCTTCATTCTCTGTCTGTTTGTATTTTCAATCAACGGTATTGAATGTATTCGAAAGCAGCACATTTTCTTTGGTTTTATCCTTAATTCTGGAGTTATTTGAACATAAATGTTCAAACAGTTGAATTACATCCTAAAGATGTTTGCGAGAATTGAAGTTTCGACAATAAAGGATCTATTAAATGACAATGAGTAGTTCTGTAATACAATATCGGGTACCGAAATCCATTGATCTTTATGATGCACTTTTTAAATTTTTATTTAAGTAATATAATTACAAATATGCGTAGCTTTAATTTATTAAATCTACAAATAATCTACGAGAGCTAATTTTTTACTTTTCATTAATTGTGTTTAATTCGTGGTATGATTTCAATCTAATTTAGTATTGTTATCATTTACATTTCAATAATTTCTTTCATTTCATTTCCTTATTATTTTGTCCTGTTTGTTTAAATATGGAACTCAGCCATATCTCCTGCAATCAGCATGCAATTTCAGTACATTAGGAAAGAGAGAAAAAATGAATTTACCAATTTCATCAATAACTCTTACTAATAACCAAGGAGAGGAAAAAATATTATCTATATATTTCCTTGCAAACAAAATTTCAATTATATTTTTCCCGTCAGAAACCATTTATATTATAAGATCAGCATATACGATATATCGTGGTCCAGTGTGGAAAGGTAGAGATCTCGAAAAGCAAAGGTTAGAGTTCGGGCGCAGAATTGTGTTCAATGCAAGAAATATGCCGCGTTAGAAGTGTAGCTATTAAAGTTTCTCTAGTGATGGTGGTCGGTCTTATTTTAAATTTTGTAATTTCAGATTGCTGTGTTATAATTTTACGGATTTCCATGAATAGAAATAAAGTGCTATACATTTATACTATTGTATATTTAATTTACAGCACATGCCAATATGTGCTTCCCTGTCATTTTCTTTAAAGAACTACTTTAAAGAGTAGGTTTGGATTCTATCAATCCAATCACTTATTAAATGCTTCAACAATTAAGCAAAATAAAAACTAGAAAATATAGGTATTTTTCCCATATTAATCATTATTTAATACCAATTCATTATATGTTTTGATAGCTGTATTACTTTAAAATAAAAAGGCACATTGCGTTCATTCCAGTGTTTGCTAATCTATCTTTAGATGTTCACAGAAACGCAGAAAAAAATATATACAGTTTTATGTCTTAATAAATTATGCGAGTCCATTGCGTAATTTATTAAAATAAATTCCTCACTGGGACTGAGGAGGAAAAAAAGGAACTTTAAAAATGTTTGAATATTTTATGGACATAATATGCAAATACCGTACCGTAACATGTAAATAAACATTTATTAACATGCATAATATAAACATTTTCAGTCATATGTTTCAAGAAAAAATAATTTGGGTATGTAATTTATAAAAGACGTTTAAATTTAGGAAGAAAGAAAATGTTACGTAATTTATTCAGGTTGTATAGTCCGATTAAATAATCTGGATTTAAAAATGAATTCCCTTTTATTTTTTTATTTAAATAATAATTTTATTGAACATTTTTCTAAGCAAATGATTTTTTTTTACTTTGTATAAGCAATTCAAATCTCCTTTAGAGTACTATAATGTTAGGTAATTAGTGGTAACTATGATTTTATGAGAATATTCATATGCGTAAATGTTTCGCCGTATATCCGGGGATGAATAGCAATTTCTTATAATACAATGGATAAAATAATATATAAATGTTTCTAAAAATACTAGCTATATTGTTCAAACTGTAAGATGATTAAAAAACATATCTAGGCATAAAGCAGCAATGCAGGACAAAGCGATTTAACCGTGTTGTATCTTATAATCACTTCTATGATGTTAAAGAGTAATTTTTCAATCACATGATTAGGGATTGCAATCCGGAAAACCGGATCTGGTAATCCGGCGCATCCGGCATCATTAAACGTCTACCGGATCGGGTACCAATTCACCGGATTCGGTGACCAGATCCGGAAACTATTAAAATGGAAAAGACTGCACATAAAAATGAAGGAGTTCAATGATAATACTTCAGTTACATTCAGGACTATTTGTTGAATATAAAACCAACAGGTACAGAACCTGAAAGGGTGTTTACAGCTGTTGTCTATATTCGTAACTCTAAGAAGTCGATTCGCAGATGACACGTTTAACACTATTTGTTTCCTACGACACTTTTTTAAAAAAAAAAAATCTTGATTTTTTATAATCGATGTACCAAAAATTATTATTTAAAGAAAGTTTATTGAAAATGCACGCTATTGTGATAATTGTGCCATTCATTAAAGAGATCTCTGATAGCTGTCATCATTATTATAAGACTGCTTAGCGTGATGAAATTACATAATTATTGTGAACTCAGTTGATTAAGTTAGATTTAAGTAATATAAGAAACTTATATAATGTAATGTAAGTTACAAGATAATTTTCATCGATGGGATTCGTGAACTCCACTAAGACTGAAACACACACTATTATAGTAAATATCATAGTTTTAAATGTAAGTCTAATATTTACAATTAAATATAATTATATTATTATATAGTATATAATAAAACAAATATTATTTCATTGATATCTATTGTTTTGTTTTGATTACAAATGAATTTTTGCTATTATGTTATATCTGATAATAATAATATTGTTATTATATATAATATAATATATAAAAACCTAGATCTAGTGTTATATTATATAATATAAAGATTAAAATTTAACTACTTATTCTAGATCTAGATACCATATTTTCATCGTTCATTTTATTAGTAATTGTTGCTTAATTATAATAGAATTTATAATAAGTTGATTCCCTAAAAAATACAACGCATTTTTATAAGCTTTATGATACACTCACTTAAGCATCTTTTTTACAGCTAATTTTTGAAAGAAAGACAAATCGTTTTTATATGCTCAATCCTACCGGATCCGGTCCTGATCAGACCGGATTGATATTGGTGCCCGATTTCAATCTCGTCACATGATTTTAATCACCTAAACTATTCTGAAAGATATATCGTTCCAATTTGAGAAAAAATCATAATTGCTAAATTTGGTTTCAGAGTGTTTTTGAAAAACAATTTAATTGTTAGAAAATTGTAGTAGTAAATTTAGTATATCGTATGAAATGCATTTTTGTGTGTGTGTGTGTGTGTGTGTACAAAATCATAGTTTACTTCTCATTCTCTTGAGAGAAGAAATATAATTTTTTATAGACCTGATTACTGATGATAATAATTAGCAAATGTTGGAATGCAATATTATGTTACACGCAAACATACTATTATCTTCACGAAATTATGGAATTTTTTGACGAGATGGTAAAAGACACTGTACCACTCAAAAGGATATCGAAGTTCAGGTATGATTTTTCAATACAAATAAAGTATTCTGTACTTGTGAAAATAGAATTTATGGTATTTTATATAATTCAAATCACTTCCTGATATCATTGTAGCAGTAAACTACAAGTCCGTAAACATATAATAATAGAAATCATAAAAACTACAAAAACAAAATTTGAGTTAAAATATTTCACTTACGTCTTCCAAAATTACAGCTCTCAAATAGCTTTTAATTATTACTATCTACAAAATTCTCTGCCTAATCCTGCTAAAAAATTCAATTATGCAAGAGATATAGCTTGTCAGTCTATTTAATAACTGCTTTGCTATAAGAAGCAAACGTGTAATTGCAAATTTCAGTTAATTTCAATCAAATCGGAAATTTTAATGAAAATCCTGGCTAATAGTCATGTTCAATCTGTTTAATCATACAAACCAGGGGCGTAGCCAGGGGGGATATCGGGATATATCCCCCCCCCCGAAATTTTTGGATTAGTGATGAAATTCTGTCTATTTATACGCATATAAGTTCATATCCCCCCCCCCCCCGAAATATTTTCCTGACTAAGCGCCTGATACAAACTAATAACGAGGCAACATCTAAACTCCTGAATTGAAGTGAAATCTACTTAGATTTGGTAACCAAATTATGTAAAAAAACTACTAAACTAAAAACAACACATATATCATTTATGAAAAGTAAGCCTCATATTTTTAATTTTCTCAGCAAAGGTATCTTTGCTGAGCAATTTTCCGATGCTACTTTTGATATTTTGAAATATTTTATAACTTATTGGAATCATACATTTACAAATCATTCAAAAAATCATTATGCTTTACATTTTTTTCTTATGCGTTAATTTATATATATATATGTATATGTATATATATGTGGCGTATAAATACAGGGTGATTCGAAACTCTTGCAAAATAACCAGTAGGAGCGGGATGTCAGAGGGAACAAAGAAGTTTTGGAATCACATAGAAATGCGGGGTCGAAAAAGTCGTTTCTATTTATCTGTAAATAAGCACTTTAATAAGCAATTCAATAATCGGTTCTGCAGACAATTAATAATCTTTTAATAATCCTGTCATTAAACTGTTTTAGCCCAGTGCTATCTGTGAAACATCCATTAGTGTTTGACGAATTGGGGTCAGAAAGTTCACTAATATGCAAAAGCGATTATTAACAAGTACATAAAGACGACGTTTCAGCCCCCACACTCCTATGTGATTATGAACAGTCTTGGTTCCCTCATCCATACATTTTTTTTACAAGAGGGATCCTGTATAAATGGTATATGTAATAAAAATATAAATAGGTACTACAGAATTTTTCTGTACAAGCACATGTAAGATGCAGTTAAAACAGCAGTGAGAGATTTCGCTATAATTTTTGATAACGTTGAAGTCAAGAAAACCCTATAAAACTAAAATACGTTTATTTTGAACTCTTAACATCGCATTTAACGAAACACATCATGTCCCAATGTGTTATTCAATTTTTTAGCTAGATTAACGCATCAGACATTTTCTCTTTTTATAAAGGCGTAAATGTTATTTTTTACTGTCATTTAAAAAGAAGTTGCGTTTAGCAAAATTTATTATAATACTCTAATTAACAAAATACCTATTTGATAACACTGCAAAATGAAGTTGAAATATTTTTTTTCAGATTTTATAGATAATTACACGTAAAGTAATTATTGCTAGTGTAATTTAATAAACACCAAACCTGCACGCAAATTATTTCGTATTTTTCAGGACACTGTTATACATATTCCAACGTTTACTCTTTCAGAGAGAAAAGCTCCATTTTCCATTAAACGAAATTCTTTCATTCAAGGGAAGTGTATCATAAAACTTTACATTACGCAGGCATTTCATAAATACATTGGTTAAGTATGTGATCTGTAAAATGCATCGAATATAATATCAAATATCGCGGTTTAATCAAATAACAATCAAGTTAAACCACTTAATGAGCAAAGTGAGCATCTTAAACTGATGTAAATTGGAGAATAATTGTCATATCTATTCCGAGTTACTTCATTTTTATAATTATACGAAAGTAGCGCTAATTACCTGGTCTCATTAAACAAACATGTTTGTTGAGATAAAAGATATTTAATAGGTTGTAAAAGCTTAATTCGTAGGGTAGTTTAGAAAATGGGTGATTACTATTGACTCGCTATGTTGGATCTTTAATGCGTTTTGTGTTCTTTAATAGGAAGGCTTATAGTTATAGGCTTATTTGAAATATTCCCATGGGTAATTAACATTATTAATTTTCGTGACACAATAAACCATAAGAGAATCGAAAAACAATCTCCTTTAATGTCTGATTTTATTTTTTAATTTTTTTTCGCTAGCTTTAATGTTTTAATTAGTATTATTTTTTTCATCAAATGGGCTATTACAAAGGAAGAGCCTGGTACTTTTTAAACATTAGCTCAATTAAATAAATAATTTTATATTTTACTTTTATTCGAAAAACTTCTTTAATCATTATTGCTTTTCGGTGTATAAATGTGAATATGTTCGTGTGTCATAAAATTGAATGTAACCTTTGAAAATAATAATAAGAAGTCACATTATATATTTAAAACTTTATATGTTGCCAGAGTCCTAGTTTCAGTTCAGCGCAGAACGGTGAATACTGGCGTAAAATAACTCCCGCAACTTTTGCATGGCGCAATATGTCAATTTGTATGCTTGATTTCTTTTTGTCTAAAAATTCCTACCTTTTATGATAAGATATATATGATAATAATATAATAAAGTTATAATTAAAGTAGGAGATAATTTATACATTATATATGTAAATAAATATTTGTAAAGTTACAAAAATGCGCAAAGTAACTGTATGGTTTTTCTGCTTTAATATTTTTTCGCTTGTTTTGTAATTGAAACATATTTTTCATTAACAGGAATATTTAAAAATATCTTCAAGTACTTACTTATGCTTATTGAGCATAATATAGTTGTAAATCAATAGTTATATTTTACATTTCTTTCAAAAAAAGTATTAAGTACGAGCTAAAATTTATATATTCTATATTGGCTTATTGGACTCACCGCCCTCCACAATTTAAATTCCCATCACCAAGTGGATAACTTCCTTTTAAAACTGAGAATGATAATTCACTTTCTTTGCATGTAAGGTAAGCTGAAACATAAGGAAAATTCATTTAATTTCAAACTTCCGTTCACTAGTTCGGAACCTTAACGACTGTGTTACCAGCAATCGTTAGATATATTTTTTAATTACATATTGATCAGGATACAATTACGTATCTTTAAAAAATAAAATGTTTCCACTATACATTCATGCAGATCACATTTTTCTGTTCTAAAATAATTTCCTTTTGTTTCATTTTTGTGAATCAAATACTCTGTATTCGTTTATGTTGAGTGTCAAAGTGTCATCTTGACATTATTTTCGTACAGACTGAGAAATTAAAAGTAGAGTATACCGCATGTCACACACACATTTTGCGCGATATTATTTGATTATTGTGCTTAAAAGTACACCAAACGCATTAAAAAATAAATTTAGAGTACTTCACTCGTTGATTTAAAAATGTGTATCTTAAATTTAGCAAAATTTTAATAAGCATTTATAATAATAAATATTTATTTCTAATCTTCATAATATTAAAAATGCCTTAAAAAACTGCTAAGTAACATATTTAAACTTCTTATTCTTGATGATGGTTAGCGAAATTGTTCCTCAAAGTAATTAGTAATCGACGGTATTTAAAAAAAAAAACTTGTGGACATTCAGAATTTAACAATATGTATTTAACAATACGCAAATTTTAAATGCATAAAGTTTTATTGTTTATACTGTTAATGCAATCCTTTGTTTTTAATAGCTTCTAAAATTTGATATAATTATCCGTAAAATACAGATATTGTTAAGGATTAGACATAAGAACTGAATGTTAATTATACTGCATTTATTTACTGAGAAATATTGAAGAATAAATTTTTTCTAATAAGAAAAAATCAAAATACCCATATTAACAATGTGTAACCTCACCCAATTTAAAATTAGCCATAATCTGACTCATTTACGCCGTAAATTTGAGCTGCAAAGCGTGTATTTTGAAATTCTAAATTATTTAATAGTTGCAATGAACGCAATTTTTGCTCAATGTAATAAAATTCAAATTTTCCTTGAGCATTATATATGCCTATCATTAGAGTTTATCAAAATGAGAAATAAAACTGAAATGTAATTATGCTGTTCTTTTTGTTGTTAAAATAAATCAAAGTATATTTTTTATGAACCACGTGAAATTAGCTATGTAATAAAACATCGCAGCGCAGCGCAGGGGTTATAATACAAGCATTTCTTATTCATTTAAGTAAAAAATCATCCTTTTTATAAATAAAAAAATTGACCGGTAACATATTTAACATTAACGTAGACACTACGATGCATTTCTTTTAGCAATTGTTATTTAAAATATGTCTATTAAATGTATTTCTATAGTACATTAATTAAAAAAACACTTCATTGGATAAATAGAAAAATACTTTCTTGGAGATACCGCAAGCTTACCAAATTTTTAAAAAATGAACTCGTTAATAGAACTTTTTTAGAAAAATAAATAATATTTTTATTGCATACACTAAGCGGAGTTTTACTGTTGGTGCGATAAAAAATTAATATTGTGACATTATGCCACCCGATCAGAAACAAGAGTAAATCTATTTTTTATGACCAAAATGTGAAAATAATTTACATATTTACAAATTTCATGCAATTAAATCTATAATAACACGTTCTACTCAACGCAACGTAAAGAAAACATTTCTCGTCATATTAAATGCGATAATTTTTTACTTGGTCATTCCTAAATTAAAAATTGAGTGCAGTTATATTAACACAAAATTATATGTTAAAGCGGGCTGTTTTAAAAGAATGTCATATTAATTAACAAATTCTAACCTATCGTCATAACGTATGTAAACAGTCACAAAAAAAAATATTTACTCAAAGTAGAGAATTAAACCAAACAAACACAATTAATTTAACCACGCTTGCGGGCTCAGAGGTGTCTCATCCTTCCTTTATCAAATCTTACTCATGCACATATATAATATATCTTCCAAATCTCACCTGATACTTCGGGGAAACCTCCTCTTGCAAGAATCCATATAGCGAGGACGATAATTCCGGGTCCCATTGTCCTACCGCACCTTGCCATAACGGATCTCGCGCAAATTCCCTATTACTTGCTCTCGGCCCTACTAAAGAAGCAGTTCCAGCTGCAGTGTATGGTACAAAACAATCCAGGCAGTGAAAATGCAATTTGTTGAGAAATACATAGGAGGGAAAATTCCTCGTGGCCGTCCGCTGCTTTTGAAATTTCGCTACTGTGCGGAGAAGGGGGTAAATTTCCAGCGGATCGACTGGGATAAATCCACTTACCACATGGGGGCGTTAGGAATATTTTTCAGAGTGGGATTTTTGCTGCTTAGTGTGTGTCTGGGATGAGGTGGAAAAATTCATATTTTGTAAAATATATGATGAGGATAAGGAAATTTTGGGGAATTTAAAAAAATGATTTTAGAAGCTTTATTTCAGTTAGTTTTGTTGTTTAACTAAATAAAAATAATTTTGCAGATTACTTTTCTTGGTTTACCGTTTCATGATATCTATATCGTAATCAAGATCTACTATGCCCCAATTCAAGGACAGTATTTTATTTTTCAAGAATTTTTTACAGAAAATCAAGTTTTGTTGCCGAAGAAAAATATCCTTCCAAGCGAGGCGTTAGGAAATTTTTTTCAGAGTGGGATTTTTGCTGCTTTGTATGTCTCTGAAACACGGAGGAAATGCCGGTATTTAAAACAAATATTTTAAAGATAATGGAATTTTCGGATTTTTTTTAAATGGTTACAAAAGCTTTTTTATATTAATTAATTTCATTGTTAAAGTAAATAAATGAATCATTATTTTGCTTGGTTTGCAGTTTTACATAATATCTATCTATCTATCTATATCGTAACCATTTTCTACTTAATAGGGTTTGCAGTATTGTTTTTAAGAGAGAAGTGGTTGTTCTAATAAAAAATGTATTTCCTCATGGAGACGTTAGCAATATTTTTAAGAGTGAAATTTTATTTCTTTGATCTGTATTTATTTAATTATTTATATATTTGTCATTAAAAATAGCTTTCTACACGGGAGACTTACAAATATTTTTTCGTGAGGTAAATTCTCTAGTTGCAAGGTGTGTATAGGTGAAGTAAAAAAAAAAAATCAAAAACTAATATATAGGCTGGGACAGATTTTTAAAATATTTATTTCGGTGGATTCTATAACTGGATAAAATAAAAGAAACTTTTGTTTTCTTGGGTAACTTTGCAATTTTATGATGTTCATCGTAGTACGTCACATGTCACATCGATCTACATCACATGTTTTGTAGTGTTTAATTTAATGTATAATTTCATAAAAATACACTATTACACTGAGTCGCGTTACCGATGTTTTTAGAGTGAAATTTTTGCTCATTAGAATGTACCTGAAATCGGAGTAGAAAAACTCACATTTAAAAGAATTATTCATAATGGGGAAATTTGGAGATTTTTTAAAAAAATGATTCTTATAAAAAAAAATATGACATTTATTTTTAATTACAGAAATTAAACAGCTTTTTGTTAAATTTTTGATTTGTTAGTTTATGATAAATATCCTGACAGATATCTTACTAATAGGTGGAAAGTTTTAAGTAGGGGGATACTATAAATTATTTATCTGCTTTGATTTTGTTATAGAAAAGAAAGAAACATTATATCATTCTCATAGCAATTTTAGTTATCATACAAGGAGCAGCTTTGAGATTTCAATAGGAATTATCATTAAAGTCATATTTAAAAATATATACAGGTTTTTTAGTGTGCGTCTAAAAGCTTCTTGTGTGATAAATAGAATGAGTTCTTTTTATTGATGACTTTGATGATGATGCTTAGTTTTACTTTTTAAGACATATATTGCGACAAACACTACTTTATAGGTCGTATATCTGAAATTATATTCTGTACTATTTGTTAATTGGTCGTAAATATTAGAGATATGTCGAATCGTTAAAAAAATGGGACCCCCAGATAAGAATCTGGAAACGGATAACTTGTTTTTAAAATCCAGAGAAAGGAATAAGAAAATGGATCATTTTTTTTTCTCATATCCGCTGATACAGATAAAAAACGGATCATTTGTTGTCTTATATCTGGATGCGGACACTCATACAAATAAGAACTTTTTGTTTGGAATCTTTTCCTTAAAATATCATCATATTAAAGAGATAATTTCATAAAAATATACATAAAAATATTCCACCATACGGATAACTTTCATATCCTATCTGATTCATGGGTTGAAATAAGAATTTTTTTATAAATCTTAACAGGATTTTATGTGCTACAAATTATCTAATCGCTATTACCAAACCAGGTTTGTTTTAAAAATACAGTCTCTTGTTATTAGTTATTGATATAGTAGTTCCCAAACATCGTATGATTTTGCTACGGGAAAACGGCTAACTATGGCAGAAAGTTGAAAAAAAATTAGGATGTCGCTTCAGAAGCTGCACTAGACTCTTCAATATGTGATAACCGTCTGCCATATAAGAAACCAGGCTAAATATGGTATCCAAACATGTGGATCTTCTCGTACTGTACCATTAAATATCATAAATAAATATATGCAAATACCATTAGCTTACCGTTGAGGGCTAATCCCTCCCTAGAAAGATTTTAGTTTAACATAAAAAAATCACAATTTCAGTAGCAAGAATAAGATATAGAGCCCTTTAGTCGTGGCTGTGGAGGTGGGTGAAGCTCACCACGTAGAAATATTCAAAAAGCTTACGAAGTTATGCCAATGGTAAATACACGCTGATAGCTTTAAATTATTTATACTCTTTTAAAGGAAGGATTTTCTTGCAAAAACAAAAAGAGTCGCATAACACTAGTGGACAATAATTATTAAGTTTTAAACAAAAAATTACATTTCAGTTCTTAATATAGGTTTAGCGTTTTCTTCCATTACTATGATTTTTCTAATACGAATAATAGTAAATAAATTTCAAACAAGAGCTGTAGAAAAGATTTTTCAAGAAAAACTTTTGTTAGTTGTTGCATATCTAGTATGGGAAGCAAAACATCAAAAAATAGTCAAGGGCTTCATTTATAACTCTACATAATTTCTACCCCACAATTTAAAATTTGGGAACGTGCTTTGTTTAGTTTAAATAAAGGGTCTATTATTTAATCAAGAGCAGCATTAAGTGATTCAGCATATTTAACGTAAACACAATTTTATGTCACACATGCGAAAACCTCTTTGAAAGTTTAACTGTTCCAGTATCATTTATGTATGAAAATTCCTTGTCTGGCTTATTCTTCTTATAAAAATGCCAGAAGTATGTTTGTTTTAAAACTCTCGAAAATTGTAGGAAATTTAAAATTTAAGAATAAGACTTTTTATAACATAAAAAACGCCTGAATATTTTCATCTATTTTATTCGAAGTAATTGAGAAGTAGAAGCAAAACATTTTTTTCTTTAAAGCTTTTATAAGAAGATAGTACTATTAATCTATTGAAATTCCAGTCTCCTTTTCGAGATAGCTTGGAGTATTTTAAAGAAATTTTAGTTTAAAATTTGTTCTTAAAATTTGGTGATATATTTTAATATTAATAAACATAACTATGAGCACATACTTTGATAATGTTGTCTGCGTGAGTTATTCACCTTATCTTTTTACTATCTTTTTTAAAAAATTAATGCAGTATATATGCAATATACTACTTTAATCTACTCTACTGTATTGCCAAAATTGATGTTTTCCAAGGGCACGTATTCATTATTTTTGAATGCATATTTTAAGAGGCATTGCATGGGTATATCAGCCAGGGGGTTTCCATCACCATCTCAGAATGTCATGATTTTTTTCTCTTTTGTTGATTTACCCAAGGAGAGAACTAATCTGAAATATTTTTGATTTACTTCTTTTAGTTTTGCAGTTATGTGGGTCAAAGTACCCGTGAGGAGTGACGTAGAAATAATTTAGGGCATCTTTAGCCACTTTATTGTCTCAACTGTGACTGTCTGTGAGGTGCTTCTGAGAATTGTTTCTTTTTATATGATAATATACCTTGGAAATTAACATCTCAAATTGAAAATTCATTCGAAAATAGCCACAGCCCCCTAAATAAGTGCCCCCTAATATCACCAATTTTATAAAAAATCAGTTTTTAAGAATGCTTTAAATCTTGTCTCTGAAGTGATACAGAAAACATTTTTGCACAGTGCAATTATATATCTTCATATAAAGTGAATCCAATGTTAAAAATATTTTAAGGCTCCCAGGGCCCCAAACATTTGCCTTATAATACTCAGGAACATTGTTGAATTCTATCAGTGAAAAAAGCTTTCGAATCGGCTCAGTAGTTATAGAGATTTCCATGCAGCGTAATATAATTCTTACGAGTGCCTCTGTAAAAGAACTATTTGTGATCTATGGAAGATATATTTGTGATATATGAAGGATAAGTTTAATTTTCAATATTCATACAGTGGATGAAACTTGTAAAAGTAACGTCGAAATGCCCCATGCGTGTCAGTGGAACGTCCCAAAAAGGGCGGTACTTATTACGATTTTTCTTGGAAACTGTTGTACCTTCAAAAAATGTTTTTTCATAATATGAAACTTCTAGGTTGATACTATATATCTCAACACCAATAGTTCTCCGGTGAAAAGTCGGCGCGAGTTTACCAATCCTTCGAAATTGCATAAATTAACGTTAAGGACCATGTCTGGGTCCCCATACCGGGGGTCCCTGGGGGCCTTCAAAATATTTTAACATTGGATTCACTTTATGTGAAGATGTATAACTGCACTGTGGAAAAAAATTTTCTGTAGCACGTCAGAGCCAAGATTTAAAGCATTCTTTTTTATGAAATTGCGGGTATTTGGCGGCCCTGACTATTTTCAAATGAATTTATTTTCAATTGGAGATGTCAATATCCAAAGTATATCTATATAAATAAAATTAGACTTTTGTCTGTACATTTCTTGGAATTCAAAAATTTTGCGATTTCTATCCGTTTCAAGCACCCCGGAATCCGATGCGACCCTCAAAAAAAAGTTTGTCTGTCTGTCATTCTGTCATTCTGTCATTCTGTCGTTCTGTCATTCTGTCATTCTGTCCGTGACGCTTTTTATGTTTAAGCATCACGTAAAAACGACTGAAGCGAATGATATGAAATCGGGTGTCATGATAGGTGGTCACTCAACTTAAAACATAGGAGTCGAATTTTATAAAATCTGGATCGGATTTTGAGATTTTGCGAAAATCCTTTCAAACTGCGTAAATTTGTGTTCGCACAGCACGTAATAACTGCAAAGG
This sequence comes from Cheiracanthium punctorium, assembly GCA_038373885.1. Lineage (NCBI taxonomy): Eukaryota > Metazoa > Arthropoda > Arachnida > Araneae > Cheiracanthiidae > Cheiracanthium > Cheiracanthium punctorium. The sequence goes on from JAWZYV010013897.1 coordinate 389,537, forward strand.
TGAAAAAATGATATTTGGTGAAATGATAGGTGGTCACTCACCTTAAACTATAAGCATCTAATTTTAAAAAATCGATCCGATTTCGAGATTTTGCGAAAATCGTTTAAAACTGAGTGAATTTTTGTTCCCGCATTATGTAAAAACGACTAAAGCGAATGATATGAAATTTGGTCACAAGTTAGATGGTTGCTCAACATAAACTATAGGTATCCAAATTTTTAAACATTTTCATTAGATTTTGAGATTTTGTGAAAATTCTCTCAAAATACGTTTATATTTTTTCAAACATCACGTAATAACAACTAATAGGAATGATACGAAATTTAGTGATATGATAGGTAGTTGCTAATCTTAATTTATAGGCGTTGAATTTTTAAAATATTTTGATTACATTTGGCGATTTTGCGAAAATCGTTTTAAAATGCTGAAATTTTGTTCCAGCATCATGAAATAAAGACTGCAGGGAATGAAACGAAATTGGGTGACAGGATATGTTGTCACTGAACTTAAATTCTAGGATTCCAATTTTTCAAAAATATTGATTAAATGTTGAGATTTTGCGAAAAATATTTCTATATTCGTAAATATTCGTTCGCGCATCACATAATTACGACTAAAGCGAATGAAATGATATTACTTAGTTACACTCTAACCTGTAATATTTTAATAATACATGAAAATTATAACTTCGCTTTCTTTACTTTGGCAACATACTACATCCATTCTGTGTACTCCTATAATGCTGACGAAAGTTCTTGCTTTTTGGAAATTTTCATTCACTAACTCGTCGAGGACGGGTACTTCAGCTAGTTATTAGATAAAAAGAAAACATTCAGTACCTCAGAGCTAGTCACAGTTGAGACAATAATGTGGCAAAATGGACCTACATTATTTCTACGTCCCTCTTCTGGGCTACTTTGACCCCCCATAACTCCAAAACTAAAAGAGGTAAATCAAAAATATTTCAGACAAGCTGAAGTACCCGTCCTCGACGGGTTAGTGAATGCAAAATTTCCAAAAAGCAAGAACTTTCGCCAGCATTGTAGGAGTACACAGAATGGATGTAGTATGTTGCCAAAGTAAAGAAAGCGAAGTTATGATTTTTATGTATTGTTAAAATATTACAGGTTAGAGAGTAACTAAGTAATATCAATTCATTCGCTTTAGTCGTAATTATGTGATGCGCGAACGAATATTTACGCATATTGAAATAATTTTCGCAAAATCTCAACATTTAATCAATATTTTTGAAAAATTGGAATCCTAGAATTTAAGTTCAGTGACAACCTATCATGTCACCCAAATTCGTTTCATTCCCTGCAGTCTTTATTTCGTGATGCTGGAACAAATTTTCAGCATTTTGAAACGATTTTCGCAAAATCTCAAAATGTAATCAAAATATTTTTAAAATTCTCTCTCTCAACACGTATAAATTAAGATTAGCAACTACCTATCATATCACTAAATTTCGTATCATTCGTATTAGTCGTTATTAAGTGATGTTTGAAGAAATATAAACGTATTTTGAGAGAATTTTCACAAAATCTCAAAATCTAATAAAAATGTTTAAAAAATTGGACTCCTGTAGTTTTCGTTGAGCAACCGTCTCTCGTGTGACCAAATTTCATATCATTCACTTTAGTTGTTATTACGTAATGTGGGAACAAAAATTCACTCAGTTTTAAACGGTTTTCACAAAATCTCGAAATCTGATCGATTTTTAAAAATTAGATGCTTATAGTTTAAGGTGAGTGACCACCTATCATGTCACCAAATATCATTTTTTCACCTTTGCAGTTATTACGTGATGTGCGAACACAAATTTATGCAGTTTGAAATGATTTTCGCAAAATTTCAAATCTAATCAAGATTTTTTTTAAATTCGACGCCTATGTTTTAAGTTGAATTACCACCTATCATGACACCCAATTTCATATCATTCGCTTCAGTCGTTTTTACGTGATGCTTGAACACAAATTTACGCAGTTTGAAAGGATTTTCTCGAAATCTCAAAATCTAATCAAGATTTTTTTAAAATTCGACGCCTATGTTTTAAGTTGAGTGACTACCTATCATGACACCCAATTTCATATCATTCGCTTCAGCCGTTTTTACGTGATGCTTAAACAAAAAAAGCGTCACGGACAGAATGACAGAATGACAGAACGACAGAATGACAGAATGACAGAATGAAAGACAGACAAACTTTTTTTTGAGGGCCGCATCGGATTCACGGGTGCTTGAAACGGATAGAAATCGCAAAATTTTTGAATTCCAAGAAATGTACAGATAAAAGTCTAATTTTATTTATATAGAGGTCTTCTTTCCTGGAGTAAGGCAACATAAGAAAGAAAATTCATTAAATTCTGAGATGGTGATGGAACCTGTTATCTTTTTTTCTCTGATTTGCTCTTGTAATGCCTCTTAAATAAATATTCAAGCAGAAAACGACTTTAAAATTAAGATTATCTATAATGGCATTTATATATTTGCGAGTGAACTAATAATTATTCATTTACGACTTATGTAAAAAGTTGTAATGTTGTCGCATTTACAAATGATGTGAAATTAAATAAATCTATATATCGTACTCGTGTGAGATAAATATTACTACCATTCAATACCTCTGTAAAAAAATAAACAGTATCGTAAGACTTTCTTTATACTGCCATCCAATTTAAATCCGAAATGGATACTGCACGATTCATGTGTTACAAAAACTTTAGTAACACTTAATTCAACATGGTGTGTTTACAACTAAATATTTCTTGAACAACAGAGCGGAAAATACAGGATACTTTAATGTTTTCATTTTTTTAAGACTTAAGATTTATGCGATGAGAATCGTGTTCATGAATTATTTTGTATGTGTGACCTCCATTTTCTTAAAAACATTTTTAAGAAACTTTGCCATACTTACCTCTCTTTGCCATTCTCTTCACAAACGAATGCTATTTAGTATTATTTTTATTAATTTTTATTGATTTTTTTTACATATTATAGCATAAGTATTTTTTTTAAATGCACGATAAGCCTTTTAGAAAAGAACTATGTTCCTTGGTAGTTGAAAATCTATGCATTATGTATTTTAAAAGAAATTATTTAAGATAGGATTTAAATACTGGTATATCCATATACGAAAAAGCTTTTACATCCATAATATCTATAAGGTTTATTTTAAGCCTGTGTAAAAATTACAAGGGAACTAAATATCTGGTAAAAGAAGAAATGCGAGTGCAAAAAGTCTACTTTATAGATGATACAAAAGCATTAATTTTACTGGTATCTTCTATTATAGTACAAATCACAGTTTTAAGAGATGTTTTCCATACAGAAGATAGTGGTTTAGTAATAAAGTGTTTTATCGATTCAGATACACTATAATCTTGTAGAACATCTTATACATGTTATTTAAGATATCAAAGTATAATGCACCAAAAAGTTTACGTTACTTCAGTGTACTTTTAGAGCTGTATATACTTACTTGCAACTACACTAAGTAATATACAATTGTAACTGCAGCGCAATGTGCTAAATTTTACCCCCAAATAGTTTTGTAATTATTAGTAACTGCAGCACTAACTGAGGTAAACATTTATTTCTTCAATATATTTTTTGATTTTGTTGACACAGGGAAATTAGTTTTTAACACGAGAAAATTTTTCACAAAAGTACATTTATATATTTTTTGTAAGAATTAAGTCGTTCTACATACATCAATGAAATATTCCTTCTAGAACTGTTTATAACACACAAACTTAAATAAAATACTTGTATTTCTTTTGATTCTGTTTGTAATATAAAACGAACACTTGTTCAAATATCCCTTAAATAACGATTAGTCATTTGAATAATTTACAGCTACTAATTTATGTTAACTACTGAGTGAGTAAGTTATGTTACAACTTATATATCTGCTATAAAACTCTTTCTACCACTTTCAATAATTTATTAAATTCTCTGGAGATAATTCGATAAATATCTTTCTAATACTGTTTACAAAATTAGAGTAACCTCAAAATCTGCATGCTAGATAAATAGACAAAATACTTCTTTTTAGTCCTTCATAGTGAATTTTGAGCTTCGTAGATTGTTTTAGTTCAGTTTAAGAAATATCTTCTATATGTATAATAAAATAACGTCTTTCTATTTGATAAAAATTTTAACACCTGTTTTAATCATGCCTGAAAAGTTTAAATAAGAGTGGTTATACTTCAGAAATAAGTTCGCTGAATCAATCGTTAGTTGTAGCTACTTTATTATGGAAAGTTATTTTTCTTTTATTAAAGTGAAATGTTGATAGGACACTCTATGCTTTAAATGGATGTGTTTATAAATGAGGAAAAAGAGGAATTTTCAGCTATCAAATTTTGTAGCTCTGTTGAATAACCACTAAACGTGAACAAACGTGATTTGAATTTGTTTAGTACATTTTCAACGCAGAATAACACATCATTTCATAGACATATTTCTTCTTCTTCAATGGTTTGACATCGTATGATGGGCTGTGTCTTTTATAGAATTTCATTCCATTCTGCCGTTCTAGTCGCCTTGACTTTCCAATTAATGAACCTGAAGATTGACAATCCTCATACATACCTTTAATGCAATTTTCATTTTTCGGTACTATTAAATTTATGCGTCACAGTTTTTAAGCAGGAAGAGATTAATACAATGAGAGAGCATGTTAGTCTGTAAAGAAACTACATATTTCAAGGATATGCGTGAATCTTACAGATTCGTGTAAATATTTAAATAATTATTGCTGCAGCCTTTTTATAAGTACCTTTGTCGTGTGATAGAATTTTAAAGAATGCCAGCAGTTCCTTCAATAATCAAGACGAAACGCATCAAAATATCACGGTAAAAACTTAAAGGATATACAAAAAAAAGAAAAAAGCTAAAGCGTTGAAAAATTTCTAAATAGAGTATTGATTAGGGATACTTAAGTGACATAAGAGCCTTCATTGTTTTAAAACAGTGGTTGGGATCGGCATTCACTGAGATATACAATCAGTGTTGTTAAAATTTAAAGAAAGAAAATTCTATCGTTCTTAAAGGCAAAACAAAAGTTGTCTGAAAATGTTATGAGATCCAGGAAAAAATCCTTTACTTAAAAAAGTAAATAAAAGAGAAAGTTTATCAGTTTTAAATCCTTTTTTGGCACAGAAAAAAATTAAATAGGAGTTCGGGTCTCCATTGAATGCATAATTTCATCTTGTAAGAGAATATAATTTAATTTTCAAAATTTGTATTAATGGGCAGCGATTTTTACTGATTATTACACGAAATGCATCAATAATCTTTTCAGGAGTGTTGTTTAGCATGCTCCGAAAGTTGCGCATGCACAAATGTGTAATAACTTTGGTCTCTGTTTAAATATCAGTGATTCATATGCATATATAGCAATATGTATTAAGGCATTACATACTAATTTAAACGAAATAAGAAAATAAAAATAAAATAGAAGGAAATATTCCATCGATTTAGAATACCTTTGAATAATTAATAAAATCAATATTTTTTGTTTGTTGTTCAATCCGGCGAAAAGTTTCGAAGAATAAAACTATTTCATTGTATCAGAACATTTACTATCGTTATGATTATCTCACGACACGTTTGACCATCAGAATTCAAAAAGGAGGTAATGACGTCATTCTGACAGCAGATTTTTATAGCCGTAATGTTTCCATAAAAAGGAGTTTGTCTGTTTTAATAATTAAACTAAAAGATAATATGATGCCGGTTGACCTTGTACTTCACCATAGAACTTGAAATTAACTAATTAAAACTGATTATACAGAAGAAAATGTTGACTAAATATTCATGAATAATCTGACGAGTAAAAATATCGATATATTATAGTTTATTATAAGTTAATTTTGAATCGCTGATTTTAAAAACTAAGATTCAAATAAAATTTCTATACATATCTTAATCACTTGCAACAAATATGTCCTACAACTGACACCCTGCTGACCTAGTTATAAATGGCGAATAAAAAGTTCTAATATGTTCTTCAGATCCCTGGAACCTACCTTTAAGGACATTAACATGTTAATGTAAACATATAATTATCGAATTCACAAAGAACCTTTAAAAGAATCATAAGCTGCATACCTTCAATTTTCCAAAACAAACAAGTTAAAAATACGTGTTCCATTATATTTGAATGCAGCTAACAGAGCATACATGCAAAATAAACGTTACATGACATCATTACCGAGTATTTTTCGCAAACGTACATTTTCGAGTAAAATAAAATAAAACGCTCATAATGTAAAGAAGAACGTAAAAGTAAATGGTTGTAAACATGTCACGTTCTCTAGCAATTATCCAAAAAAAAAAACTTGAAGCGGATACTTCAAATTTTCGGCAAAATTAATGATGGCATTTGGTTTCTATTGCAACTGAAATTTTAATGAAATATGTAAATTATTTTGCTTGACTTTAGAATTTAATTAAGTAAATTATGTGTCTACGTAATGTGTTTTGATAGGTATAGAATGTCTTAATGCTCTTACGTATATTTTTTTTGTTGTTCATTTAGGTAATTTTATAGTTGTCTACATTACTTCATATTGGGTTTGTTTTCTACGTTTGTACACATGCTTAAATTTTTCTCTAGCGTATTTCACAAAATTATTTAAAAGTAGATTTTGGTACATAGCTAAAAGCTCATTTTTTCCCTTTATCTAAACACAGTTATTTAATAACAACACAAGAGCAATTAAATGCAAAAATAATTAATTTTATGAAAACCTTTCAGTTGCGAGTTTTCGATTAAGCATAACACATTTCTCTTATATTTTTCTTACTTTTGTGCCATGCACTATATAGCTATATTAACTCATGAATCAATTAAATTTTTATGACTTGTACTGTATCTCTTGTCAAAGACAAAGAAATATGGGGTGTTTATAGCCCTTTTTCATACATATTCAGTTTGTTTATTAAACATATTAAGTTGAAAAATGTGCATACCGAAACAATTTGCAGTATATCACTGACCTGCAGTAAATGATAATAGCACAGTTCACACAGGATAATAGCACCATCAGCACAGTTGATAACAATTTGTTGCACGACACGTGGCTGGAAATCAACTATTGCCTTGATATGCTTCAAGTAATTAATGGTGCGCATTCATATGTCATTGATTGCTGTAAATAACTTTAAATGACATCTTAAAATAATGTAATTTTCAAGATTTGGTCTGTTCAGTATTTTATGTAATAAACACAAGTATTTGTAAAGAGACTTTAGGGTTACACTGTATTTTTAAGGTAATGTAAGAAGTGATACATAACACTACTATCACTCTTTTTCCCGTTGCATATGTAACATTTACTTCAAATAAATAAATGTTTATGTTACAGTCAAAACCCGAATTAACTAGGAAAAACGCGTTCTGACTGACAGCGCTCGAGAAAAGCCGAATTAACTAGGGAAAACCCGTTTTCTTCGGGTAGCGGGAGCACATTTTCGAGGGGCCCCCTAAAGCGATGGCCGGAACCACTGATATTTTTGGGGGTCTCGCAAAGGGCCAGCGTTACCATATTTTCCAGGGCCCCCCCCTAAAGCGTTGGCCAGAAACACTGATGTTTTTTTGGGGTCTCGCAAAGGACCAGCGTTAGCATATTTTCCAGGGGCACCCTAAAGCGATGGCCAGAACCACTGATGTTTTTTGGGGGTCTCGCAAAGGACCAGCAATAGCATATTTTCCAGGGGCATCCTAAAGCAATAACCGGACCAACTTATTTGTTCTTTACCGTTCAACTTATTTGTTCCAACTTTTTGTTCGGGTCTTGCAAAGGGCCAGCGTTAGTATATTTTCCAGGGGGGGGGGCTAAAATAATGGCCGGACCCATTGATTATTTGGGGGTCTCGCAAACGGCCAGCTTTAGCATATTTTCGAGGGGTGAGCAAGATCCAATTTTTAATGCATAAAGCATTAACATACCGGAATTCACTTCGGAAAACGGGTTTTCCCGAACGCATCTTCAAGCGAGTCAGAACGCGTTCTGCCTAGTTAATTCTAGTTTTGCCTAACGGTCTCAGAACGCGTTTTCCCTAGTTAATTCGGGTTTTGACTGATTTCTGGTTTTCACTTTAACATTTATATCAATCAATATTCATTGCATTGATGTACTAATTTGAAGATGCTTTCTCATGTTTATTTGCCTGTAAAACACCTTTTACTGCAGAAATAGTTATAATGCAGTGAAATGTAAACAATGGTTTTTCATTCTACATACTGTTAACTGATATTTTTTATGTGAACTGGCTTTAACAAGTGCTTCGCTCTGTGTTTTGCCTTTCGAATGGCGATTAGATCTAGGTATATTTACAGATGTATTTCCTTTTAGTAATATTTAACAGAAAAATTATTTTAATCAATCCTTCTAGTGATTGCAGTCATTTCATTTTAAAATACTTTAATAACTTTCTATGCATTTTCTGTAAAAAAGAAGAAAAAAAAACATATATTAAGCAGTCAGGTATCACACAAAAATAAGCTTGTTTTATTTTTATTCATATATATATTACTCACTTTAACTACATGTACAATCTAAAAAAGAAACAAAAATATTCAGCACTCAAATAAAAAATATGCATGCTTTCTTTTTATTCATATATCTACGAACTGTACCTACATTTACAATCTTATATATATATATATAATATTTAGAAAAATTATATAGAAAAAACCCCTCAAGCCAGTCATTGTTAAAACAACAAAACACTGTAAAATGCATTGTCCTCATCAGAGGGGGAAATACACAATTGTACACCATACGTTTCAGACTCACAGCCTCAGATTTTGTCAAGGTAATGTATTATATTAAAGGCTGTATTTTGGAAAGATTGATTTAAAAGTATTAAAACAGTTTAAAGATATTTATAAAAGTGTACTCTATTAATTCTAGATATAAACTGTAACAGGCAAATCTCAGAGGTGTGACTCCCCCTTACCTATGGGAAAGAAAAGAAAAAAAAATTTACTTACAAATCAAAGAAACGAAGAACAATTAATGCTAATGTGCATCAAAACTAAAGAAACACGTTAAACTGTTGCTCCAAAATCCTGCAATTCGTTGTCCGTTGCCTGTCCAATCCGCGTGTATATATATATATATATATATATATATATATATAAATATATATATATATATATATATATATAAATATATATATAAATATATATATATATATATATATATATATATATATATATATATATATATATATATATATATATATATATATATATATATATAAATATATGTATATATATATATAAATATATATATAAATATATATATATATATACATATATATATATATATATTTATATATAAATATATAAATATATATATAAATATATATATAAATATATAAATATATATATATAAATATATATATAAATATATAAATATATATATAAATATATATATAAATATATAAATATATATATATATGTATATATATATAAATATATATATATATATATGTATATATATAAATATATATATCTATATATATATTTTAAAGTAACTAAACTTAGAATCAAGGAATCATTCAACAGCTGTGATGGTAGTCCAATATATTCAATAAACATAAAATCATATCCAAAAGAGGCATAAGTAGATATATCCAATAAATAGGAAATCATAACAGCAGTAAAATTGAAAAAGGAAATTCGACAAGAAGGAACGATAAAGAAGACAAGCATTCACATCACAAATGCAATGTGACGAACTTCACGAAATGTGATGTCACGAAATCGATGTTCATAAATCTGTTCTCGCTCCGCCAAAAGACGGTTGGTTGGCACTGCTGCTTTGAAACAAAAAAGGGATACATAGCAAGGTCTGTGTACCATGTATTATTACTGTAATTCCATTTTCAAAATTGACAATTTGGAATGCGCCCGTTACCCAGTGCTACACCCTCACTTATTTTTCAGTGGTTGTGCTCCTCCTCTGCTGTAATTCAATTCGTTCTGGAAGATTTTTGATTCACACCCATTTGGCGCAAAATTTTAAGGTTAGTTTTTCCTTTTCCTACAACATTCTGAAAAAGACAGAAAGACACTTGTTCCTTTACTAGCGTAAAATGTAAGACGCATTTTTTTCTTCCCCATACTTTTTAGACAGGCTGGGATGGAATGCCCAACAATGAAAAAAAGACTAAGGTGGTCTCATATCGAGACATAATTCCGGTTAATTTTTATTAGAGGAATATATTATTTAACAAGAGAACCGTTAGATTATTATTTCATTGGAAATTCTGTTTCCATTTATATATAATTGTTTGTTCTTCAACTCTAACAAATACTTCTCAGTAAAAGTTTATTTAAAACTCATGCTAATTTAGAACTTCGTGTTAGCTAAAATTTTAGTCAAGGATCTAAGTTAATATTCGAATTTCCCATGTAATTGTTTCTTGATAATTATACAAAAACATTAAAGCTATGTTAGATTCCCTACCTATTTTCTTTAATGAGTATTTGTGTTTATATTCTTTTATTATTTCGTGATCTTACTGGTGTGTTCTACCCACCAATGGATTGTTTCGGTGACACCCAAAAAACTGGGGTAAGTCTTTTATATTTTTGTTTACAGTAATTTTCAATTTCTCCGAGACAGTACAACTCTGGGTGAATCACAACGCGTTATTAAATATATATATATACGATCACTATTTGATTTATCTTCCTTTATTATTTCTTTTGGTGCTCTTGCACTGTGGCCTTTATCTAGATATTGATACCACAACCCTCATCGTTCGGAAATGTTCTAAAAACATTTCATTTCCTGTGAAACGACTTTTACTGTTTGAATAGTCATAGCGCAGAGGAATGCAAAAACAGTGCAGCTCAAAATTACAATAATAATAATAATAATAATAATAATAATAATAATATCCGCGTTTTACGTGATAAACATTAAATTTTGTTGTTTGCAGATTCTAAACACTCGTTAACCCTTTGACGCTCTGTGTTTGCACCACTGGGAAACCATCTTGTTTCAGCGCTTTCACTGCTCGTCGCAAAAATAACTATGCTTAAATGATTCCAACTCATGAAATGTGCAACCATTGAAATTGATCCCTTTAAATACACTCAACAAGGTGCAGCCAGCTGTGTCAGAAAAATTCTTTAGCTCTGTCGCGCCATATGGGCAATTCGGTCGACCGCCAAGTTGTTGGTAGTTAAATGGATCGATGGCAATGGCTGCACTTTTTCAGCGATGGGCAGTCTATCCAATTGGTCTTCAACATTCATGTGAAAATGCTTGGACATCAAAGGGTCAAGATATACATCTGCATGTTTAGAAACGTTTATTCGTTGCCTCTTTAACAAAAGAATATAACTAGATCGTACTAACTTCTAATTTTATTTGAATTAAATCATTTGTGCTTTATCTGCCTGTAAAACTGATTTATTTCTATGAAGAGTAAAGATGTAGTGAAATGAAAAACAACGTTTTTTTCCTGCTACTTTTTTTCAGGAAGATGAGATTAGATTACAATTTTCTGCATTTTGAATGTTGATGAAATTCGGAGACTGAATGACTCTGATACAATGGATGAGAAACGTGTTTGTTTAGGGAAAATCTTGAGTTGAGTGACACTACTTTTATTTCAAACTAGCTGAAGTACCCGTCGTTGACGGGTTAGTACTGAATACAAATTTCTAAAAGCAAGAACTTTCGTCAGCATTGCAGGAGCACACAGAATGGATGTAGTATGTTGCCAAAGTAAAGAAAGCGAAATTATAATTTTTATGCATTGTTAAAATATTACTGGTTAGAGAGTAACTATGTAATATCATTTCATTCGCTTTAGTCGTAATCATGTGATGCGCGAACGAATATTTACACATATTGAAATAATTTTCGCAAAATCTCAAAATCTAATCAACATTTTTGAAAAATTGGAAGCCTAGAATTTAACTTGAGTGACAACCTATCATGTCACCCAATTTCGTTTAATTCCCCGCAGTCTTTATTTCGTGCTGCTGGAACAAAAATTTTAGCATTTTTAAACGATTTTCACAAAATCTCAAAATGTAATCAAAATATTTTAAAAATTCAACACCTATAAATTAAGATTAGCAACTACCTATCATATAACCAAATTTCGTATTAGTCGTTATTACGCGATGCTTGAAGAAATATAACCGCATTTTGGGAGAATTTTCACAAAATCTCAAAATCTAATAAAAATGTTTAAAAAATTGGACACCTATACTTTATGTTGAGCAACAACCTATCATGTGACCAAATTTCCTATCATTCGCTTTAGTCGTTTTTACGTAATGCGAGAACAAAAATTCACTCAGTTTGAAACGATTTTCGCAAAATCCCAAAATCGGATCGGTTTTTTTAGATGCTTATAGTTTAAGGTGACCACCTATCATTTCAACAAATACCATTTTTTCACCTTTGTAGTTTTTACGTGATGTGCGAACACAAATTTACGCAGTTTGAAACAATTTTCGCAAAATCTCAAAATCTAATCAAGATTTTTAAGAAATTCGACGCCTATGTTTTAAGTTAAGTGACCACCTATCATGACACCTAATTTCATATCATTCGCTTCAGTCATTTTTACGTGATGCTTGAACACAAATTTACGCAGTTTGAAAGGATTTTCGCAAAATCTCAAAATCCAATCAAGAGTTTTTAAAAATTCGACGCCTATGTTTTAAGTCGAGTGACCACCTATCATGACACCCAATTTCATATCATTCGCTTCAGTCGTTTTTACGTGATGTTTGAATACAAATTTACGCAGTTTGAAAGGATTTTCGCAAAATTTCAAAATCCAATCAAGATTTTTTAAAAGTTCGAAGCCTATGTTTTAAGTCGAGTGACCACCTATCATGACACCCAATTTCATATCATTCGCTTCAGTCGTTTTTACGTGATGTTTGAATACAAATTTACGCAGTTTGAAAGGATTTTCGCAAAATTTCAAAATCCAATCAAGATTTTTTAAAAATTCGAAGCCTATGTTTTAAGTTGAGTGATCACCTATCATGACACCCAATTTCATATCATTCGCTTCAGTCGTTTTTACGTGATGCTTGAACACAAATTTATGCAGTTTGAAAGGATTTTCGCAAAATCTCAAAATCCAATCAGGATTTTTTAAAAATTGGACACCTATGTTTTAAGTTGAGTGACCACCTATCATGACACCCAATTTCATATCATTCGCTTCAGCCGTTTTTACGTGATGCTTAAACAAAAAAAGCGTCACGGACAGAATGACAGAAGGACAGAATGACAGAATGACAGAATGACAGACAGACAAACTTTTTTTGAGGGTCGCATCGGATTCTCGGGTGCTTGAAACGGATAGAAATCGCAAAATTTTTGAATTCCAAGAAATGTACAGACAAAAGTCTAATTTTATTTATATAGATAGATAACTTAGATTGCATTTCGCCTAAAGGATTGCAGTCAAGATATTCTTTACGCTATTATTGATAACTGAATGATTAAATTTTAAGGTGATAGGAACACAAAAAGTCCGCTTACCTCATTCTGTCTCTCACACACATGGACTTTGCAGAAAAATTAGCAGAAGATCCTAGATAGACATTTTTCTTTAAAAAATACCCGAATTCAAAGAAGAGTTGTGTTCATGCCTTAGAAACGTAAGGTAATAGAAAAAATATATATATTTAAAGCCATTAGATTTTTTCCCATTGAGCATTGAGTGCTTAATATGTCAACCACCAACCAAACTTGAACTTCAACCACCCTGACGAGAATACGAGGATGTGATTCGTCACAAGACGATAATTTACAGTGATAAAAAAATTCAAATCCCTTTGTTCGTGATTCCACATACGCCTTCATTAATTAACCTTGTCGAAACCTCTGGTTCATTAGAATTTTGATGTTTCCTTAACCTATTGAACATATATATTTTTAACATGATATTACAATTTTTTGCGACAGTTGTATACTACGACATCTTAGTACCTATTATGAAAATGCATCTCCATAAATATTGAATATAATTGTTTGATTTTTGAAAAAAAAATATATATTTAATTTGTCAAATAAACTGAAAGTGAAAGAAACTTTTTAGCAGACTTCCTCTATTAAATATATTTTAAACAAGCTTCTGAACTTTTCAAAGTCATTTATGAGAAGTCAAACTATCTTGGAAGTTAGCTCTAACTTGATGAGAGAATGCATAATTTATTCATAATATCGAAATATTAAATTTGCATTTTGTAAAATCCTGGTAAAAAATGTAGATTTTCTTGAGGAATACATTTATTATATATTTTAACGAAAGAGTAAAAATCTATAAATTTCACTTTGTTTATTCTAAAATTTCTAATTTTTTAAGTTCATTAACTCATTTTGAATATAACAAAATCAATTCAATTTTTCAATTAGCTTTTCGGCTACACTTTTAATGAAATAAACTTCAATTGCAAGATTGCTATTATTTTAAATTCCTCCTAATTATACATTCCATTTCCAAATTCATTTTAAATTAGGTAATTAGTAAAACACGTTTCTGTATAATAAATAAAATTGTTCTCCATTCGCTAATTTGGATTCTGATCACGAACTGTAATTAAAAAAATCTATTCTCCACGCAGTTTTTCATATGTGATTATAGCTATAGTGCAAATTAATTAAGCTCGCTGCGATTAATTATGCTCATGTTATTAAAAAAACTTCAATAAACCTTCTTAGTTATTATTTTTTTAAAATCTGCTTTTTTTCTGTGCTTTCTTCTCTGTGTTTAAAATTTAGTTAATTGCAAGTGAAAAATTATGCCTATGTATTAAAATTTCTCCTTTATCCTAAAACGCTCACTTTAAACCCCCAGTTGCAATCAGAAGGAATGAATTTAACTTATTATAAATATAATATTGAAATGGGAATCTCTGATACCCTCATACTAAGCTATTAGTGAAAGTAAGGGAAATATTATATATTTGATAATGACATGTATTATGCAATGTACTTTTAAAAGATTTCAGTGTAATTAATACATTACGTGAAATTTAATTTAATAGTTTATTAAATTAAATCGAATGACGAAGATTCTAAACCAAATTTAAGTTTCAAAATATTACCAGCTAAATGATACTTCTGTGATGAAAGTAAATAAAAAGTACCGGAAAATATTCTAAAAATGTATAAGCTTTCATTGTTCTTCTATCATTTCAATTTTTACATAGATATCTTACGATATTAATATTTTTTGATGTATTAAAGTCTAACTCAATTTTAAAATATTTAAAAATGAGTATATTATTTTTACATTTAGAAGTATTAAAATGCATTCTAAGCTATGGATTATTGTTTCCTCACGACTGTTTTAGTAACATACTACTGTCACATTAAGTTTGTATAGATGGTAATAAATTAACTTGTGTATTTAAAAAAAAATTCACTGCTAAGCAAAAGATTATATCCCACAAGTTCTAACACTATTAAATTGTTGGATATGTTTATTGTCTATTTATGTTAGTTATTAAATAACCCTCAGATTTCCACAAAATAAACAAAAACCTCTTCAAATGTAAACGTTATAACAGTATTTTTAATTATTGTATTTTGTTTTCTTTAAGTGCTGAAATAATAAATTTAAAAAGTACAGCAATTTAATACTATTTCATCCTATACATTGTGACAGTTCTTTTCTTCCTTCCTACACATCTGTGCAATTAAAAGACAGAAAAGAGCTCTTTTTTGTCTGTAAATTTCCTATACAACAAAGTAAACTCTTTTCTAGTGAAGTATTTTTCGACAGTAGTTTTTCACAATTTTCTGCATCAGTTATTTTCTTACTATTGGAGACTACTCAGACGTAAAATTTTCTTTTGTCCTTTGTCCTTTTATCTTTGGACAAAAGCTAGTCTGCCGATTGGAGTTTTCCTTTTACTGCCAATGTTCGCAGTTCCCATGGTATCATCTCAGAATTTTTATTCGGGGATTTTTATAATGTTGCGGGGAAACGTAGTTTTAAATAAGAAATCCACCTGTTGTAGAAAATCTGGGACAGAGACTAAAATACAATTCATAGAAAAATCTGTTGACAAAGGGAGATCAAAAGTTTTTTTCTTTCAAATAAAATGTGCTTTTGTGAGTGAATTTCTTTTGGCCTATGTAGAACAGTTTTTATCTAACTTTTAGAGTCGTAATTTTTTATCACTGATTAGGTATTTTGTATAAATGAAAATACACAAATAAATAAGGATATTGCAACTATTCTAACATTAAATTATAATTATTTAAACGTTGCTTAAATATGGGAGACAATTTTCAACGCTGTTGGATAGTTACAACTTTATTTTGGGGGTAAAACAGAAATGAAGACACACAATGTTACTTAATCCTGTAATAATTTTATTTTCGGAAAACATACCCAGCAAACACGGTCCTATCGGTAACGTGACGGGCCGATACCTGCTCTAACGGTTCAGCATCGGTTGCAAACCGATAGTTCAGCTTTCGCAGAGTGGTAATTGGAACGATTTTGGCTCTGCACCGGAAAACCAATTGGCTGGCGCAATCAAAAGAAAATTCGTTTGGGCCACGCAACGGTCGGATATCAGTTATATTTTAGGGTTAGCAAACGGAGAAGGTAGTGCTCAAAGGATAAATCCGATATTGGTAAAGAAATAAGCTTTCTAAACTAACTTCTTTAAAACTGACAAAGCAGCACATGTTAGTGATACTTATTAAAATAGTTTTATTTATTGAACTACCTTTTACAATGTTTTACCTATCATTTACAGCTACTTAAGAAGCTAAAATAAACATCATTTTTAGTTAATTTTTTTATTTTACTCCACCCCTCCTGTGGCTAATACCGAAAATTGGATCTCGACCATGGCTGAATGGTCGAGACGGCCAACAAGGTCACAAGAAAGACAGTCAACAAAGTAGTCTACCGTAGTAGTAATAAGACAGTCAACAAGGTAGACAGACGGCAAAGTATAAAGGACCAGGGTTTTGGCCTACCGCACGACTGTCGATCTAATGATCTGGAGTTTACACGCTTTTCTCCAGATGTAACGTAAAAGCGCGTTAGAACCCCTTAAAACATTTTCACTCATGGCATCCCCCATTTAGGTAGATAGCCCTAACGGAGCTTTGCCATGGCCACAAAATCAAATCAAAAAAAAAATTGGTTTTGGAGTCACTAATAAAAAAGGAACTTGCTGATTAAGCTCAAAAAAAGGTACAATAAAGAAAAAATATCCCTTTAAAACAATGTTATTTTATGGTAAAGGTTAATTTAATAAAATTTCTCATTTGATCAAAATAAAATGCACAATAAAGAAGATTGCTGTCCTAAAGCAATTATTCGTAGGGTGGTGTAAAGTTCGCCATTTTCCGTTTTATCCGAGTTTATTCCACACCTGAACCCAGGTTTAACATTCTCGCTGTGATCATTGAAGTAAATGTACCTGTTCAGACTGTTTTTCTATGTCTTGCTCAGGGCTTCAATTAAAATGGAACGTTGAAAGATTTAAGCTGGGAAGCATTAGTGCTCTAAACTGTACGCTTGAACTGTAACAAAATTATTACAATTATATTATTGTATTTCTGATGGCTACTCTGATTTTCGGGAATTTTGGAGCAGAATAAAAAGAAATACCTTCTAAAATATTCAACTAAATATTCTTTTTACAGTTTTTTCCCATGATTAATAACAACCTGGACAATGCTGTCCTTTACATAATTTTCCAAATGTTATTAAGAAGGAATGCAATTGTTACTTTTGTAATTGATAATCCGAATCAAATATAAAAAAATTCAATTTTTTAAACGTTATTCCCTCCTTCTTAAGAGTTTTTCATTCCGTAGCGTTGGCGTACACTGGCTGGGAATATTTTTCCAGAAGTGTCCTTTCACCAACCCTACTTTTTTACGCATTCTCCCAAGTGGGATCCTTCGCAGTATATATATATATATATATATATATATATATATATATATATTTTCTGTTTGCGTCTCTCCATTCGTTTGCACTGCAGTTTTATGCAGGCCAGAATCTTCAAGTATTAAGATGTGTGTTATCCGGTCCTGTTTCGAATAATTCAGCATGTTTACTTTCAAGTTGATAGATAATCAAACATGAAATTTTTAATGAAACCAACTGGTTTTTTTTCTTAGTCAGGGAATGTTAACTAATTAATTTGTTGACTTTGTTAACAACTTTTTGGTTCGGACTCAGGCTATTTACAATTTTAAGAGGAGTAAGTCGATTCTGTTACTAAGTATAAGCATTTTAAACATTAATATATTATTGAACGGGTGGATTTTCAGATTTTTTAAAGCAGTGCAGATTGTTTTCTATATTTTTATACATATTTAAGAAGAAATTCAAGCGGATCGATCAAACGGTGTGGATGTTATGCTTTTTCTGCTTTGTAATATTTTTGTAGGAATGGTGGAAAAAAGTTTTATCTTGGAGTCGGTGATCAGCATAACTATACCATAGTAGGATGATAAACTTTGAATAACTTCCCATAGAGCGCAATATATTTGGAATATTTTGAATGCTCCTGTAGAAAAACTATAAATGCTACATAGACCATTTTCAATAGGGTACGTGGTACAGTAGATAAGAATAACATATATAAATTTCGTAGAAATCGATGCATATTTTCAGGAGTACGGACGGACGGACAGACAGGCAAACCGAAATCATAAACACTTTTCAACCTTGTTTAAAAGTGTTAAAAACAGCTAGTTATATCAATGCTATACCTCTATTTCGATGCTTAACCTTTTCCCCGTCAGCTGTAATGCACATTTGGATCCTCGTTTAAATATCACATTACCCACGTTGGGCCATATCGCGTGATACAATGGCACAAGCGTCTGTAATGCGTCGTTTAAGGTTCTGCAGTGTTTGTGGAGCGGACGCATACACCTGATGTTTCAGGCATTCCCACAGGAAAAGTCCAATGAAGTCAGATCGGACGAACGTGATGCGTCCCCTTCAAAACCATCACCATACCCAAATATTTCGTTCCCGACTTTCTTGACAAAATATTACTTCATTGAAGATACATTGTGAGGAGGTGTGCTATCATGTTGAAACAATAGATTCCTAAATTTTTAAAAAAGAGAGGTTCTCCACAAAAACGGGTATTACTTTCTGGGACGAGCAGTTGTAAGTATAAATGCACCCATTATCGTAGCCTTGTAAAGTACTGTGTCTATCTGCTTGCTATTTTAAATTGCACACCAAACGTAATAGCAACATCATTTGACGTCGCTGGGTACTGAAAAATCCTTCATGTTTATTGGCTGTCGACATCAAATGATGTCGACCCGTTTGCCTATTGTACGCGCCATTCCGTGATAAACATGCATCGTTCGTCTGCACTATATCTGTAAGGAAAGTTGCTGAACTTGTATTTGATTCATGACGAAGTTGAACCTTGCTTAATGACGCTTGCCATCTTCGTACCTTAATAACTGCTGATTCAACAATTTTGACAAATTTTCAAATTTGACTTTTGAAGGGGCTACATTGTTCACTAATCTCTCTTGAGCAGCATTTCGGATATAAGAGGGCATATGCTAATATCAGATCCGTTTGAACTTGTCGTTCTACCTTCAGAGGTCGGTTAGATCGAGAATCAGTAGTCACGTAGCTTATCTCCCTTAAACGTTTTACATCAGTTACGGTGGTTTGATAAGAAGGATGAGGGCAAACAGGAAAAATTTGCCGATACACCCTTTCTGCTGAGCGTGCCTTGATTTCACAGAAACACCGCAAAACCATCTTTCAATATTTACGTTTGGAGAATTACTCTACTGCCGTGAGCATCAACATACTGCAACTCAAGAACTCCATACTGCCACTGTAAGGATATGTCTCTTTTACTGCTGCCTCAGGTGAACAGGCGTGATGTTCCTTACGTATTTGCATACAACGCAATTCCATGAAAGTGTCAACTTTTCAGTCATTCCCTCATGTGAAATGACAATTAATAATTCGAACCCTAATATATTTAGCTTTCTCTAAATTGTATTTTATATTCCCTAAGAATCATAACTGAGACAAGTATTAGTTTAAAGACTGGATAGTTTCTTTTCACAAACCTATCCAGTACAATAAAGACATGATAATAAAATTGTCATTCCGTCAAATCACATGACAGTTAATAACTTCGACCCTAATACAAATTGTAAACTAAAATTTTATATTGCTTATACATCATATTTAAGATATGCAGTATTTTAAAATCTAAATGGCTTCTTCATTTATAAAAAATCCCTGTCTTAAGTACCAATGTAGAGTCAAGTTTACAAAATGTCATTTCGGCCCATAGTAAGAAATTTCTCGAAAATTAAATAATAAAACAGTTAAAAGAATTGTTTTAGATCTTTTTTTTTAAACTCTTATTTTCAAAAACAGTCATTCGCAATCTAAAAAGTCCATTTCCATTGGAAAATAGCTTCAAGCGAATTGCTTTAACTTTAATTCTACAAATCAAAATGTCATTCTGTGACATATGGAATTGCCCTACTGCAAAAATTTCAAACACCAAGAGAAAGCTCCGTTGAGTTGATGATACACTATTTTACACGCTCGTGGTATTGGCTACTCTATTTATAAAAACAATAAGTACAGGGATGCAATCCTCGAGAT
Organism: Cheiracanthium punctorium; assembly: GCA_038373885.1. Lineage (NCBI taxonomy): Eukaryota > Metazoa > Arthropoda > Arachnida > Araneae > Cheiracanthiidae > Cheiracanthium > Cheiracanthium punctorium. The sequence goes on from JAWZYV010013897.1 coordinate 410,204, forward strand.
TTGAACAGAGATTCTTTTTATTAAGAGATCGCAAGTGATACCACTGTGACACACTACGGTGTCGTGTTTTGCCCTGAAGATAACTATTTCTCCTTAAGTTAAAGTTTCATTATGTCGCAGTGTTGAAAATCATACAAAAACAAAAATGTGCGTTTTAACCGTTCTATTATTCACATAAATATAGTATAAAATAATAAGTGTTTGTTACTCTATCCAAACAATTAACATTTTTCATACACAACGCACCCTTATTTAACAGACACGGAGATCGAAGGACTTTTGTTTATCTAAGGTTCGGCAGACTAAACTGTTTCACGCCCTAAAAGATCCAGTTTGCAATTCTGTTGCATATAAATCGATTACTTAGAGTGTGAGTTACAAATTTTTAAAGTTCCCATTGAACACGCCAAACCTTAATTTCATCACATTAGGGTTCTCGATTTCTCCTCCTATAATTAAAATATCGTAAAGCTTGCTTGTTTTGGAGACTTATATCTGGTGCCATATTTTGCGATGCATTTAAGAAATTCGAGAAGCTTGGTTCATTTCGGAACAATTTTAAAGGAGGCACACAAACGCAGTTATTAGCTAATAACATAGAAGCACTTTTTTCTTTCGTAACTTGTGTACGATTCGATCATCCAATCGATTGCGATCATAGAATTAACCTCGATCACACGGTATCATGTTTTCCTTTCGAGAGCAATTAAAAGGGGTTTACGTTATCATATATGTATTTTCATATATCTGAGACATTTTAGGATAAAATGATCAAATTTTGTACATCATGTCATAATTGTATGGCACATAGTTTACTAACTGGGATTTTTGGGTAACTGGGAACAGCATAAAATTTTAAATTTTGTATGAACTCAAACTTAATTTCCACAACACTTTAATCGATTTCTTAATATATATATATATATATATTCACATTAATTATTGCACTTTATTTGGCTCAGCTTTTATTGATTATTTTTTCTTCAAATTGAGGTTTCTAATTCTTGCTGCAAGCTGTTATCCTTTTAATGCGAGGTATCTTATTTGCAGTATATATTGTATTTTACTTATTAGTCATATATATATATATATATATATATATATATATATATATATATATATATATATATATATATATATATATATATATACATACAGACATAACACACACACACACACACACAGACACATACATATATAATGAAACTTTGTATTCTACGGTATATGCCATTATACATATTTTAGGAATTATAGACGAGGTCAATGATTTGGGTAAACCCTGTATCAGTAATTGATGTTATTTGCAAGGCAATTTAAAGCGATAAAATATACAGAGCAATCAAGTTATACCTATCATGCAGATGCAAGCATCAATCGAAAGTTAATAAAATTCATTAAGCACGAATATATACTGCTTGTTAATTGCTAAGAGACTGTCAAATTTTTGGAATAACTCATAACCTTAGTACATATTTAAGTTTTCATTCTTCATTAGTAAAATTGGAACAGATTTTGTCGCATGAAAAAAGAATACGAACCTTTACCCCACTCCCGGAAAAAAGCCCTTTGGAGATATTTCTAATAGACACGAAAAATGGGTATTCCTTCCAGAATGGAGTAGTTATGAGTAGCTCATTAACCTGTGTGATCTCCTGGAATCTAATGCACATTTTGTATTATTCATTCTGTTAATTAAACTATTGAGAAGTCCTTGGGGATATTTTCCCACTGCTTTCTAAAGGTAATTTTCAGTTCTCGAACAGTTCGGGGAAGGTGAATCCTTTGAGAAAGACGTCTGCCAAGAGCGTCCCAAGCATGCTATATAGGATTTAGGTCAGGAGAGTCAGAAGGCCATGTCATACATTCAATATTTCCACTTTTTAGTATGTCCGATACTTCAGAGGTTCAGTGCCTATTGTGTTCCAGAAACTGGACCTACCGCATTTATAAAATTACGAGCATGACCAAGAATAATATTTCCGCAATAAGGCTGCGATGTAACGGTACTTCTCTCAAAGTTTTGGAGTGGTATTCTCCTACTGAGCATAGAGCCTGACCACACTATCACACCTTGACCACACCGATATGCATAAAGTGTACATTTCTCTCACCACACTAAGTGACGACCAGAATCACTTGCCATGCAGAAATGGGATTCATCACTTTGGACAACACCTTCAAGATACAGAATGCCTTACAACTGATGCTTTGACGTCATCACTAAATCTTCTTAAATGGCGTCATCTCAGTTTTATTTTCACATAGTAAAACGATTTTTAAATTCAGGAGAATTTTCTCACGCATAAAATATTTTAATGATTTACTATAGAGAAATTAATTTTACGATATATGGTACTTTTTAAATATCGCTAATTATAAATTGGATACAGAAATAGTTCATGATGTATTATTTTGTATCAGAAAGATATTTTTATTTTTAACTACAGATATTTTCTAATACACCGCAATCTAACCTAAACAATTAAAGGATATTGAGGTTATGAGTGGATCTTGCGGCTGCGCAATTGTTTAGATGATTGATATAATCGAATGACGTGGTAGTTTATATGAGAAAAAAAATACACATGCTTAGCAGAAAATAATGCATTTTATTGAGCATTTGGGTACAAAAAGAAAAAAAAAACACAATTTGTGCATGTGAGAAAGAAAAAACGAATAAAAAAGTTTTTACCTTGAAAGAAACTGTTTTTAATAGGCGGTATGATTTCCCCGGACTGCCAACAACGTTGAACAGCTTTGAAGCATGGAGTTAATGATGCTATTAATAAGGTATATTCTGTTCCACTCCTCCAGAAGACCTATTTGCAGTTCTCGGAGATTATGTAGGTTTGGTAGGCGGCCAGCAACTCTTCTCCCTAGAATGTTCCATTGAAGTTCATTTGGGTTCATGTCCGGAGAATACGCTGGCCATCCGTACTATTCCTTCCTCGAAAGGGAAGCCATCTACCAAGCGTGCACGATGTGGCTTGCAGCTGTCGTCAATTAGCATAAAGTTATCTCCAATTGCAACAGTGTAATGGACTACAAAAGGCCTGAGAATCTCATACCTACATCGACGACCGATTAGATCTCCATTCGGAATGGAGAGGAGATCGATGTGTCCATCAATGAAGCTACCAGCATAGACCATCTCTCCCCCACCGCTAAATCTGACATTTTCCAGCAACGAACGCAGGAGTCTTTCTAGTGCCACATTCCCTCCAGATTAAAGTACGCCTATTATCAGAGCAAATAACATTGCGCCATTCGTTTCTCGCCCAGTTGACACGCTCTGTTGTCCACTCCCTGAGGGCTCTACGATGCCTTGCTGTTAACCTAACACACTTCATTGGTCGGCGAGCAAACAGACATGCAGCGTGGAGTAGGTTTTGGACAGTTTAAGTTGAAACTCTTGTGCCAGTAGCCAAATGAAGTTGTTGTTGAAGAAGAATGGCATTCGTATTTTGGTTAAACATCGATCACACACAGCGTTAAACATCGATCTTCAATGGGCGTTGTTGCAAATCTGCGACCTTGCCCTGGTCTTTGTCTTGCATTTACAGGCTCTATGAAACGGTTCCAGATCCATGATATCACACTTTGTGTGACTCCAATGGCTTCTGCTACTTCGACTTGTGTTTGCCCACTTCTATCCCACCAACAACCCTCCAAGCTTCTGATTCAGTTAAACTACTTCGTTGAGACTTTGCACTCATCTAAACGAAGCATTTACGGAATGTCAATCATTCATTTCCACTTTATCTGAAGTTGAAAGCTAAATTTCATTCGTTGCCACTAAAGCGTCATTTTTGACGTCAAACTAAAATGTTGCATACTTGCAAGTTGTTGAAAGTTTGAAAATGTGAAAAAATTGCTGTGTTCTACAATATTTTCCTTTAATTGTTTTGAGAAGTGTATTTGTAGCATTCGCCAGAAATGTTAGTGTAACTTTATGAAAATAAAACTGTGATCACGTCATTTAAGAAGATCTAGATATGGCACCATAACTTCAGCTGTTAGGATATCTATATTTAGAAGGTGTTGCTCTGGACCGCTATTGCTGACCTCAAACAAAATGTTCACGACACCCAAGTGATGGTGTGACTGATGAACAGACATTCCGTGCACAGACTTGTGTACAAACCCATCTGATTTAATCGCCTAGAAACGATCTTGGCTCATATGTTTGTACTAGTAGCGGTTGTAAGCTCTGGACCTTACTCAGAGTAATATATCTTTTCTTCTACGCAATTGTGGATAGACATTGGTTTTCTTAAACTGTGGTGTTCCTTCTTAATCATCAGCATGCTTTGCACCGCATTTCCACATTTAGTGGCCTTTCTTAACAATATGACACTTTTTGACACTCCCATTACTGTGGTCACAGAAGTGACACTTTGACCGGCTTCGGATCGTCCAACTTCTTGGCCATAATTTTAAGAAATCAAATAATGTCTTGCAAACATTTTTGCACTGAATTACTGCCACACCACACTCAATTTCACCGAAATCTACGGTGCTACAGTGTGATCATAAATTGCTTAAATGCATGGACTTTCGAATGAATAAAGATGTTTCGTGCATAGTTTTTTTTTTTCAAAAAGGCAGTTTTTGCTATATTACGCCCTCTGCATTTCATTTTACTGTGATTGGTCTTCAGTCGTGAACGCTAATTTTGAAAAAAAAAAGAGTTGTTCCTTATAGTCTAAGAGCCAGCGACCGCCAGACCTTCGTCATAGTGTAAAAGCTGAAAGTTTCTCTGCGCATACCCCCCAAAAGAGGTAGGAACAATCGGCCACTATAAAGTTTGGATGATCGTGGCTTTGTCAGGTAACAGGTGGCAAAGGTGTATAAAATTGCCAAAAATTTCGTCATTTCATAAAGCTTCATTTTTTTATATGTTCTTCTTCGCAGTACTAGAAATCACTTTATCCCTTGCCAGACACTTTTCCATCGTGGCAAACCCCCCCCCCCCCCAGACAATCTCAGTCATGGAAAACTGCTGTGTTCGTAAACTCCCGCGACGAAGTACGTCAAGCTGTCACAAAGTGCCAAGCACATTTTTTACTGCTACTTCTGAACTTTCTTACGCGCGAACTTTCTTGCAGCGCGCTCGTAATAGAATTACGTTTTTCAAGACTTTGAGGTTGTCTGGCGGGGGTTTGCCACGATGGAAAAGTGTCTGGCAAGGGATAAAGTGATTTCTAGTACTGCAAAGAAGAACATATAAAAAAAATAAGCTTTATGAAATGACAAAATTTTCGGCAATTTTGTACACCTTTGCCACCTGTTACCTGCCAAAGCCACGATCATCCCACTTAATAGTGGCTGATTGTTCCTACCTCTGTTGGGGGGTATGCGCAGAGAAAGTTTAAGCTTTTATACTATAACGAAGGTCTGGCGGTCGCTGGCTGTTGCTCTATTAGCATTTGTCAAGCATTGTAGATTCCGGGGAGAGAAAACTCAAATGCTCAAACTTCTTTCACAATTTTTCTTCCATTAAAAGCGACAGGAGTCCAAACAAACGGGGATTAGGATACTTTGCAGCCCAAGGAAGCAAAACATACATTCAATCGACGTGTATACTGTTTAATACCATGCGGTGTTTCAATCTCTCTATCAAATAATATTTTTCAGTAACCGAATGTAAAGATGCACTGCCGGCTGCAACACATTATCCCTCTTGCCGTCAACATGCATCTGCTATCGTCACTAAACAATAAGTCAATAGACAGTAGACAATAGACAGTAGACAGTAGACAATAAGTCACTAGACAGTCACTAGACAGTATAAGTCACTAGACAATATTCAAAAGTCGGATGGTGTTCAAACTTAGTGGCTGATTTGGCTCATCTCCCAGACGTCTGTAAACATCATACCCTTATATTTTGGTGCAGTTAATGGAAATGTAGTACAATGTGCTACATTTTACTCACACACTACAATTAAATCACAAGTGACTGCAGCCCAGTTATCTTATAGAAAATAAATCTTATAGAAAATAATCTTGATAGAAAAGAACAAGTCACTGCACACAAATTAACTGTGGGAATCTTTAAATTTCTGAATATTGCTGATTGGATTTTTTCTGGAAATATCCAAATAAAGTTTCTCACAAGTGTAATGCAAAAAAGAAAAAAATCTTTATTATTTCTCGAAAAACTCAATATTAATTTCAAATGTACACAATTTTTACAGAAAAATAATTAGTTTTCAGTTGTAAAGAAACTGTATTTTTTTTTTTTTTTATCGAGATAAGATAAATATATTTTCAGTGTTTTTACATCCCTTATTATAATATATTTTATCAAACAGTCCCCACAATTTTTCATTTTTCTTTCGGAATTAATTATTGCCTGAAGGAGTGTTCCTGATTAAATACCAAATGTTTACATTAGTATTATCTGTTTCAACGTACTTAAATATCATGCAACTGGATTAATGAACTTAAATCTAAATATTTTCTTGATCGAAAAATATTTACCAAAGCCATGAGAAATATGCATGAACGCACTAAATAAAGATAAGAGGAAATCTATATTTGAAATTTAAATTTAGATCAGTACTTTATGCAGTGCATTTTCTTAGATATTTCCATTGGAAGATACTGCTAAAATGTCGAATTTAGATCTTTCTGAATGTAATTTAGTTAAAGTTTGTAAAATAGTTTTAGCTATAGTTTTAAACTACTTTAGTTACAGAGATTTTGTTAATGTAACTTACAGATATTTTTAAAGTTCAAAGGTCATTATAAGTATGTTGTGCCAGTGTGAAGAATTTTCATGTTCACACGAGTTAAAATTATTTTATTCTTTTTTTTTAATCAAAAACCATTAATTACATGGAATACAATTATCTGTATCACATAAGGTACGTGGAGACTCAGTAGTTTATACAGGTATCGAACTGCGTGCCATGGTTCACAAGAGATTAGCATCTTACGAGGATGGTGGACATTAAAAAGTTTTTTTTTTTTTATTTAATAAGATAGGATTATGAAATTTGGTATTTTAATATATTAAATTAAAAGCATTATAAACAACTGAAAAGAAAATTAAATAAATTTTAAAAATACTAGTATATAACTAAAAATTACTTAATTTTTTAGTTTCGAAAAAATGCTCCATGCGTTTTAATTTTAACTTTTTTTTAGTAATTTTGATTTATAATAGCATAAATATATATTTAAAAAAAGTCTGTGTATCGGTTTTTGATTCGACCGAGTAGTTTATTTTTTAGAAATATTTTCATGGATATATACCAAACTTTCCCGAAATTTTTCAGTTTACGTAAATGGAAATGAAATTTCATAATTGAAATTTTGACCATATTTAAAAAGGATACACAGATTTATTGTAATATATGAGAAGAATGTTTGCAGTAAATTTTGTACAATTCCCACCAAAATTAAGTCGCATGGAGCATTTTGAAGACAAGAAAATCACAAAAAACTTGATTTGGAGAAAATACAGTTTAAAGTGTAATTTTCTATTCACCTTTAACACCGTCTCTTCTGAATAATTTATCATTTTACCTTAACAAATTATAATTTTAAAATAATTTCATTCGAATATTATCTTATTTTGTAAAACGTTAAATAAAAATTGTGAAGTGTTTATTTACGCGTTTGTTTGCATTTTTGTGGACATTTAACTGTCCGTTTTAATTTTTTCAAACCCTAATATCTTTTTAAAAAATTGCCGTAGACATACGCGGTTTTTTCTCCATGGTTCAGCTTTAACTGTAGAATATTAGTATGTAAAAAAAAAACACTTTTGGGGGGCCAATTTTGATGATTTGGGTGTCCACCATCCCCTTTAAATGGTGATCAGGCACCTAAATAGGAAATAAACTGCAATTATAACACCACGCACGTGTTCAAAATCCCACCCCAATAATGTGAAGTCGAATTGATAAAAGCATAGCGTTAGAGAAAAATAGGGTGTTTTGTTTCTTTTACTTATTTTTTTTTTAATTATGGATTTTTCAAACTTGTTTTCGGGGGTAGGGGGTGTTAAAACGTATATATACAAAGTATGTACATTATATATAGATATTTTCAAAACATAAAGTTATGAGCCAGAAACTTGTAAGTACCCGCTAAATCTCAGGACGTGTGAAGTAATTAAAAAACTTTGTAAAAAACACACATAAGAAGTAATAGGTAAGAGGAGTTAATAGTCCAAATAAACAAAACAACTGAAAAATCACTCAAATTACTGGTGTTAAACGATAAAGTGTGTTTTTTACAAATGTGTGTTTTTTACAAAGTGTGTTTTTTACAAAGTGTAAAAATTATGTGTGTTTTTTACAAAGTTTTTTAATTACTTTATCGTTTAACACCAGTAATTTGAGTGATTTTTCAGCTCAGGACGTGTGGCTCAAACGTGTTGCGAAACATTACGCAGTACTGAACGTTTGTCTCTCGGTACCTATTGCGTAAAAAAATACATTTGATCAATGAAATATGAAGAAAATACCATGCTCTTGCCAAAAATGAAAAATAAAAGAAGTTGATATGAGCCACAGTTTTGATTTAAGTCGAAAAAAAAAACAAAATGGTAGGGGAGGTGGCCCAGAATTATTCTAGCGGATAAAAGGATCCACGTACGTTTTCTTAGATACTGGTAGCGTTAGCAACTTTGTAAAATATAAACTAGTTGTGCCAAGTCAAGAAGAAGCAATGGCGATTTTTAAGCGAGCGGTGTATTACGTGTCTCAGTAGAATTCTTCAAAAAACTGGGTTTTATCATATTTCTTATAAGGTAAGAACTAAATTTCCTATGTATTTAGAAATGCAGGCTTTAATGTACTGAAATGTGACTTGGTTTACTGATTAGAGTATGTATTACATGTGAATTAACTTGCTCACTTTTTTATGTTTCTTGACGTGTTTTAGTAATATGCCCTAAAATGGGCAGCGATACTGCCGGGTAGCATGACCCATCGACTAAAGAAACTCTACTACCTGGTCCTAGCCATCATGGCAGCCCTTCAGACATTCTCAAAATTCGTGACTCCACATTACAGTTTTTAATTTTTTTTTGTGTTTATCGTAGACCTTGATTTTTGTATTATAATTTTGAAATATTCCATTCCATTGTTTGTGACACTTTTTTAGTTTAAAGTTTTCATAAAATAAATCATGCATACTATATGATTTGAAAATGCTTCTTATTTCATTATGTATAATCATAATTACTTTTATATCTTTTATTTTGCCGATAAAACACAATTTACTATTATTTTCAAATGAAGGATCATTTTGTCCTTGGGCGAGGGTAAAATGATCCTTTGGACTCCTTTTCAAAATTTTATTTTATCATTACTTAATTTGTGTGTAAAGTATTATTAAAACATGTTTTCGATGAAAAATATACTGTTGCATGGGGTCAAAGTTTTATTTAACATTTATGTTATTTTAAGCAAATTGTCCCCTTAAGGGGTCATTTTGGGGTACCTTCCCCTATTAAAAATCGTGGTTTCTCCTCCCCCCTCCTGCTCAAGTTTGTTTCTTTTTTTAAATACATAAATGAAAAGTTGTGTCAGGAAGATGATTCATAAAATTGTCGATATTCAAGAGCACAAAAATTTTATTTAATTACAAAAACAGCGTGCATATTTTTACTGGTGAAGAAAGATATAGAATAAGTAGCAGGTCATCGAAGCTCATGAACAACATAAAAAGAATATGAAAAATATTTGTTTGCGACAATTTATACATTTTTGTTTTTCCTTCCATTTTACCTTCTGTATATCTTATTTGCTTGATATATTTGGAATGAAATTTATTTGTAAGAGTGATTCAAAACTCTGAAATGACAGAGTCTGAAAATTTAAGGATAAAGGGCAATAAAACAAAAATGTTTCATTTCAGAATTTTTTTCACAAGCATTATCTTCTATCAGTAGGCTATAAATGCAAATAAAGCATTTAGAAGTATTTCAAAAAAAAAGAATCTATTCTTGATGATTAAAAATTCATAATATTCGCAAGCACATTCATCTGTAACGGGTAGTTAAAAACTGCATTTTATTTTCAATTGTTTATGCCACTGGAGAGGTCAAAGTCATTAATCATATCTTTTAACCAGTGTTATTATTATAATTTATATTCATACTCAAAGTCGTAAAATTAATTATTTCAGCTCTAATCCATAAAATATTGTATGGGTGATTATTTGAAAAAAAAAGGTTATGATGTTTTTGAATACTTATACTCTACCTTAATCAATTAAGAAAGAAAAATATTTTTGAAGATAAGTATTCATAATTGAACAATTTACTTACAGTAAAATTCGATCAGTTCTCATTACAGCATTAAAATATCAATAACTTTGAAGAATAACCTTACAACTAGAAATAGCTAAAAATCTTTTTTGTACATTTTTTAAAAGTTTTTACTGATAAGTATTCCTGTGTGACGCAAAGAATTTGACAGATATGAAATAATCTAATTTATGTGTCTATATAAATAATTTTTTACTGCATGAAATTTCTTGCATAGCTTAAAATCTCTATCACAAGAGTATGCAAAAGAATATGACTATAGAGTTTACATTTTAAGTTTCGATCAAAAAGCTTTAAAAAACAATGTTATGTTTGTTCGTTTTTTGTTTTTTTATTATATCAAAATTCAATAATGTTCATTAAATTAGATTTTGTTCAAAAAGGCTTTAGTTTTGACACTTTGTAAACCTTTTCGTCTATTCTAAAAGAAAGAAAAGTTGTGCACTTTGAAATAAATAACAAAAAAAGACTCATTTTATCATAAAAAAATGTACTTTCAAGAAAATGAAAATCCCCATATCAGTATTCTAATATTTCAAACATGCTACGCAGAGCACAAAATCTGACACCGGTTTTACATTTTCGCAATCCTTAACTCCTTTTTTTTCTCCTAGCACGTTTGTCTTTTAAAGTTTTATCTTTAAAAGGAACAGTGACCCTTACACACGTTTATTTTGTGCGATAGACATAATTTACACATACAAATATACAAGTTGTCCTAAAATGCTTTTATTCCTTAAATACTGATGTGTTTACAAATAAATTGCAAAGTTATGAAAAAAGAAATACAGAACTTTGTGGTCTTTCAAAAGTTTAGATCTAAATAAATTTCCCAGTCAACAATTCCCCCAAAATAATCCCTAATTATTTTAAGGTGCCTCATGAATTAATTAGGTGATGTACAAAGTTTCAGGCTTTCACTACAGATATACTCAAAAATATGCTCAAAGACGGTGAGGGGCTATTCAATACCAGTGCTAGCAAATGTATTGTGTGTTTATTCAATAATCTTTTAATTTAGAAATGTGCGTCCGACCCATGAACTCGAAGGCCTGATGGTTTCTTTTTCTGTTGCAAGCCATTGAAAAATGGTTTAAGTCCGCATATGTTTGTTTTCATATAAATGATACTTTTCAAAGTAAAATGCTCAAATATGGTAATCACTTCCCAGCAAACACAGCCCTATCGGATAAGTTTTGGGCCGACACTGGCATGCCGGCGCAGAATGTGCCGGGGCGACATCGCTCACGCGGTACCGAAAACGACAAAATTGCGTCCGCCTGGGCGTGTGTCGGGCCGAAAGGATGGGGTGGTTCTGGTTCGGTGTCGGCAAAAACGATAACGGCGTCGGCCCAGCCCTGTGCCACTTTTGAACCAAAACCATTACGTTTTTGGTGTGGTATCGGCAACGACAAAATATCGAAAACCGGCCAGCACCTTATTGATTCCCAAAATACCCTAATTAGTTCCGTAGTTAGTTCTCTAAAGTATTAATCAACAAATTAAAGAAATAATAATTATTATTATATAAATGACTTTACACCACTAGGACTAAATTTATTAAAAATACCTAATTGGCAAATTATTTTGTTTTTAAGAAAATATTTGATGAATTTAAGAAGGAAAGCTCTTTTTAAAATTAACCGTATTATTTTTTTATGCATCAACCAATGGTTTTTTTTTTTAAACGTGTTACTATATGTTTATCAGACCATATACATTTTTTAAACAACATATTAGGCACAACTAGACAATGTTCCTTTTTCTCTTCCAAAAATTTTTTAGAAGCCAAGAAAATTTATAATTTTCTAGAACCAAAGATTATAAATAAACATTCATGCAATGCTAAAAAAAGAGAGAAAAAAAATATTAAAGTTATACAACATGCTTTTTAAAAAATATTTTATTTATTTTTTTGTTAAGTTATGTCATAATACAAAATAAAGTTGACTTTTGATTTTATATATATTGTTTTAAAGAAGAATGTAAACAACATACGTTAAAAGAAATTAAAATATTGGCTGATTCTACAAATAAACGGTTAATTTCATAAAAACGTTTTCTCTTCAAAATAATTAAACATTTTAATATACAAACAAATTATTTTGTTTATACTTAATAACTAAGTATTTTGTATATTTCAAAATTAGCCCCAGTGATGTAAAGTAATTTATATAATAATAATAATTATTTTTAATAGGTTGATTAGTGCTAAACTATATATGAAACTAATAAGTATTAATAAAACCATGTTTATTATTAGAAGATACTTACTTTAAGTAAATATTTTATATATTACTGAATTTTCATAGGATTATCCTTTAGTAGAAGAAAGGAACTTTCTATAACAGAATATACTTATTTTTTTCTGTTGTTTTGAGTAATATGAAATTAAGTAAAGTAAATAGACACATTTTTTAATGCAGTATGTAAGTTATTTATTAAAAATACCGTCCTGCTTGTTTATTAATAGTTTCCAAGTTTGCTTACTTGAATTATAAATTTCATTTTCGCATTATTTAGAAATAATTAGCAGTTTTGAACTACATCTTATTTTAGTAGTCCCTGAGATAACATAAAAAATCTAGCTAAGAAAAAATACAAATTCTTAATATATACTTAAAAATCAACTTACCCCTTTTTAACTGTCGTGAGAACTTAGCAAAATGAAAACCAAAAAGCACTAACCACATTTAGACAACTTTAAAATTTTTGTCTAGTTGAGGTTAATACCAGTTAGTCTTTAGGAAAAAATCACAGTTTATCCAGAGAAAACTACAGCAAAGTCCGATCTAACTGACGTAAGAACTTAGCCTATTTAAAACTAAAAAGCACTAACCACATTCAGACTATTTTAAAATTTTTGTCTAGCTGCAGTCAGTGCCATTTAGTCTAGGAAAAAAAAAATCGCAATTTATCCAGAGAAAAATACAGCAATCTCCTTTCTTCATTGCTCTGAGAAAACTCAAAATCCACGTTACTGAAAAGTTTACGTTGCGAGATGATTTCTGTTACAGCCTTGGAATGGAATGGACAAGCAAACGAAAAAAAAAAAAAACAAACCACCAACTTCCGCTCTTCGATTGACCATGAATAGGGACCGATATAATAGGAAAGGTCCATTTCGTCTTCCTGTGTAATACTGTGGTTCCTACAAGGGGTGGAAAGCTCTTAGGAATGCACTCGTCCCCCCTCACCCCCCCCTACATGTTATGTGAACGCGGACACGGGACGGGGTAGTTGGAAAAGAAAGTCCGCGGGATTTTAGCTTTTAAATTATTTACTTTAAATTAGATCGCGTGGAAAAAAATAAAACAAATTAGTGTTATTCTACTGCAAAATAGTTTATACTTCAATATCTGCAATGAATTAATCAATTAATTTTTAGAAAGATAAAGTACTATAATCAGCAAAAAATGGTTTCTTTTATTCATTTTTAAGGAGATAAGAGCATTAAATTTTTTTTAATTTGTAACAGCATTTTACAATGCTGTAGCAAAACATGATTTTGGCGTAATTTTTACTATTATTTTATTTGAACAGAAACATGACAAACAAGTTGTTCAAATAAATGATATTAAATTAATTATTCATAGTGATAATTTTAAAATGAAACTATTATTATTTTTTTCAATTTATAATTATTCAGTATAGTGAATTAAAACTTTTATTTATTTATTTAATTTTATTATTATTATTTTTTTAACAACAGCAGCTAATGTATTATAAAAAAAATTCCTTAACTATAAATTATACTGATATTTTTTATTTTTATGGAAATACGAATGAAAAGGTATTTTTTCTACTATTTTAATCCAATTTAATTTCAGAAAGTTTTGTTGTTTTGTGTTTTTTGTAAGGCAAAAACACAGGAGTTAAGCCTTAGGGCGTCGGTGCCCTGAGCGGAAGAAGGCTTCTAGCGTTTGTTCCAATATATAAAACAATTAATAAGCAATTGGGGTTGAACAGTAATTATAATAATTATTTGTTCCCTAATTTTATAAAAATCAACCATATTTCCTTCATTTTATAAATATTAGATAATGTTTTGAATTTATATAAAATTTATAAGATATCCCCAATTTTTGTTCCAGAATTGGGGATACAACGGTGATTTGTCCTCAATTCTATGTTCAAAAATCTGGTTAATTTATATAACTCATATTCACATTACATCTGGAGAAAATCACCCAACATCCAAACTGTAAATTGACAGATGCTCGGTAGACCTGAACCCTGGACCTTCACACTTGAACCAGCGGCGGATCCAGAAAAAAAATTCTGGAGGGTGCGCAAGACAATTTTTGTTACATTCTCTTATTGAATGACTTGAATTTACAAAACAAGTCAATGCTCTATAGTGTAAACTTCATTCGTCTGGGGGGGGGCTCTGGATCCGCCAATGACTTCAACCATATTCGGTGTCTTATCCACTCGGCCATGGTGGGCTCCTTTTGTGAACTTTTACAATGCAGCGTTTAATGTTATGCATTGTATGTATTTTATTTTTAAATTAGAAGTACTTAACAACTATCACTTTATATAAAATGAAAATTATAGTCATATAATTATTTCAGAGTTGTGAATAACTAGACAGAAACTGCCCCAATTGAGGGGTGGGGGTGGGCGCTTAGAAACCCCTTCAATACTAAGTCATAAAAAACTGGTTAACTTATCTAACGCATATTAACAATACATCTGGAGAAAATCACCAACATCTAAACTGTAGATTGACAGATGCGCGGTAGACCAGAACGCTGGACAGGACCTCAGGTAAATTAACCAGATAGAATGATTGCCCCCTTTCCCTCCTTTTTTTCGCATGTGAAGGAGGCACTTGAATCCAACGGACTCAAAACATTGTAAATAGTAACTATTGAAATCATAAATTAAAAAGAATTATTATAACAATATATATGTGCTGCTTGTGCTGGCTTTATACCGTTGAGTTTAGAAATTACACTTCTGGGCCGATATCGGTTATGCGGTACATCGCCGAAATCGCATGTTAACCCTAAAAGACTTGCCGCAATCGGACCGATGCATGCCCGAAATCACCTTTCTTTTGCCTACGCCAACGCATTTTGCCGACACAGAACCGACACCGCTCCAGTTACCATCATGCCAATGCCGACATCGAAACGGCACTGCCGATGTCGGCCCATCCCTTACCCGATACGGCTGTGTTTGCTGGGTTATTTAATGCACTGGATATATTTTACAGATTAAGAATTTTTGTACATGGAGAGAATAAAACTTAAATCTTGTATTTACTTAATCTCCTAAAAACTTTAATGGAGGCCATAAAATTCTATTTTTTACGTAATTTTATAATTTATTCCACACAGTAAAAAAATTCAGAAACGTTACATACTTACAGCGAAAAGGTTTCCGAAAGTATAGCGTAACCTACCGATGCTCTACTCGAACTCACGATTTCAGAAACATAACCCATATTTCGGGGTAAAGTATTTACGGGGGAAAGGAAATCTTTGGGACTTCGCGCGCATGCGCC
The DNA here is from genome assembly GCA_038373885.1 of Cheiracanthium punctorium. Lineage (NCBI taxonomy): Eukaryota > Metazoa > Arthropoda > Arachnida > Araneae > Cheiracanthiidae > Cheiracanthium > Cheiracanthium punctorium. The sequence goes on from JAWZYV010013897.1 coordinate 426,009, forward strand.
AAATGCCAAGAGACAGAGGGATAACAGTGAGCGCGTCTTCCCTAATAGCACAGATGGTCACAAAAGAGTCGCTGTGACGTCACAGAGGGTCACAATTGTCACAGGACTGTCACATTGTAACTTCTTGCACAGCCCGATTATGACCAACAGGGGCCCCGGTCATTGATGAATTTGGTGGTCCCCATCTATAAAATTTGTTTTCTTTTTCATAATATTTTGACATATAAAAGAATATTTCAGAACAACATTTGAAACTGGGGGCCCTGGGCAAAGTCCCGATTTGCCCATGCGATAATAAGGGTCTGGTAACTTGTGAGTGATGTAACTTCACTGTGTGGTTGGTCACTGTGAAGTTTATTTGTGACCAGTCAGCAGGTGACGTCACCGGGTGAATACTTAAATAAAACTGATGAATACTTAAATAAAACAGCACATTATCTCCTTAAAATAATTTATGTGGAAGAAAAAAGATTTAAGATTTTTAATTTATATTTATTAATTATGGTATTTTCTCTCCATTTACAAAAAACTTCAAAAAAATTTTAAGTTTCCAAAACAAGCCGTACCACAAATAACTTTTGCAGCACTCAGTTTACTTTTAAAGCAAAATTCGGCAAGAATCCGCAGCATCGTGCTACCGTGCTCTCCTCCAAATTCGAAGGTCCAGAGTTCGATTCTGGTTGCTAGTCCTGACCGCTCCTTCCGGTAGAGTTTGGTGCTGCCATCTAGTTTAAAATACTCGAAACACTTCATTTAGCGCATGTTACTTTTTTCTGAAAAACTCGGAAATGTTACTTGTTAATTCGGAAACCTTTCCGAAATACACGGAAAGGTTACTCAATATTTTACCAAAATATACAGAAACGTTACCCATCTTTCCCAGAAACCTTACCTAAAATGCAGGAAAATAGGTAAATATGTTTCCGACATATGCAGAAACGTTTCTAAATACTTTACCCGCATGGTTCGGAAACGTTTCCTCAATTTTAAACTACAAGAGCTTCCCCATTTTTTGGGGTGACGTTTCCGAATTATTTTTACCGTGCATATTTATGCGATTAATATTCAAGGATTAAAAACCTAGGTCAGTCTTTAAATGACATATGTCCACATAAATATTAAGAAATAGTTCACCTTCTGCGTGTTTGTTTTACTGATTCAAATAACGCACATGACATAGTGTTTATCATTTGACCTACATTCATTAACCCATCTCTTGTTCAGATGAGAGTTTTTCCATTTATCATCCTCATGACATAAATTGTATAGGTAATTCTACTATTCTTTTTTTTAATTCTTCTATATTCTGAAGTAAAAATTGTATTAGAATTTGTTTTACTTTTAGTTAATGTTATCGTGCTTGTCAATGTCACTTTTTCTCGAATAGCAGCCATATTGATATTACAAAATTGTTAAAATAAATTAACATTTGCTCATCGTAAATGTAACTATAAGAAAATTGCGAGAAATCCATTATGTAGCAGAAAATACGCACTCACGTTCGATGAATACAGAATGTCTTTCCGAACTAGTACATAAATGTAAAACTGAAATGTATGTATTGAATTCCTACTTTCCATTCATATATTTGTTTAAAATTCATGAATATCGAAACAGCCGGCTCATTTTCAAACATCGGAGCACAGTACAGTAGATTGTCTTGCAATTCTCAAAGCGTTTGTAAATATTCGAAACCCTAAAATTCCATTAAGAATACACAGCTTCCTGTAGTAAATTCTCAAACTGGAACGTGAAATATCGCCAATTTTCAGTGAAATTACATATCTGCCGATAGTGTTTAAACTGTAGATTTTCACATTGTAATGCATGTTTTGAAATTTGAATATTATCGTGAATACTCTTGATAGTTGACATAGTTTGAGGAGGTTAAAATAAAATAAAATAATCTATTAATGTGGGTATAATTTTTTTTTCGTAGAAAACTGCAATTGTAATTATAGCACATATAATTGTAACATGTAACATATTAAAGAACCATGGAATAGGGATTTATGAGAAATCTTTTTTTTTTATTTGGGTATTTTTTTATGTCTACGAACATATTTCTTTTGATTAACATCAGATACGCAACCGACAGAAATTAAAATACTTTTCAAATGATATAATTCAAGATAATGTTGCTTTAAACCATATAAAAAGAAGATAAAATAGCACCTGTAGTTCACATTTTGAAATGATATTGTTTTTATCTACTACTTATTTTTACGATTTTATTACGGAATAAAATTTAGATTAATTGACTGCCCCTATTTATTTATTTATTTAATTCTATTATATATTTACGCTAACCCCCTGACTCACTGACTCTTTAAGAATTCTGGGCAACCACTCCAAGATAAAACTTTTACCACCATTACTCTTTTAAATTTAGGACCAAAATTTAATAAAATCTACACCGCTGGTACGATCCGCTTGAAATATTTCACACCCATGCATAAAAATAAAGAAAATAATCTGCGCTACTTAAAAATCTAAAAATCCACCCGTTCCTTAATTTTAAAGCGTTTCTCGCTCTTTTCAGCTCTATTTTATTTCCGAGAGTTAAAAAAAAATACTCATTTGTGTGTCAAAATTAGGTGTATCGAACGATAATGACGTCATACTGAAGTCAGGGTAGTCGGGGATAATTGCGAACCCAATTCGCTTAAAATAGTTTTTAAGATTAATCAGTTTAATTTTTTTCACAAAAAAATGATTTTCTCTGCATGAAACATTGATATACGAGGGGTTCCGATTACGGTATATAGCAAAATTGAATATGAAGTTATTTATTTTAAGTGGTCAAAGATTAAATGTATTGAATGTAGACCTATTTCCGTGGAATGTTTTTTCCAGCGCCCGTTCTAACTGCCTACACATCGGGCTTTACTTTCCAGTTAGAAAAAGAATTCTTCAAAATTAATGAAAAAATTAAACATAAGACATTTTTTAAACCTTGAATTTTTTATGTGCAATGTAAGTAGTCAGTATAATTTTTTTACGCTTAAACGATGATATTCAGTTTTAACAGGATCATGTTGCTACACTTTGTTTAACATCCTCTTGTTTAGTATTTACTTTATATAGTTACACAAAATAATTAGTCTGAGTACATATTTCTTTTTTAAAAAGTATCTTGCAATATATTAATAAAAAGAAAGCCTTGAATCTTAACGATGCTTCTCAGCTAATTTATGTCGAATTACACAAAAATACCATACAATACATAAAAATATAATTTATGATGAAATAGTGGAGCACTTACTTAAAGCCTAAAAAATTACAAAAGCTTACATTTGTAATAAAATAAATAAATTTACCTGAAAACCATCGCTTATTTACATCATTATTTTTTTAAGTGCTTCATGAAATTATATCCCTCTTTCGCATATTTATAAATTAAAAAATTACTTCATACAATTTTCAAACACAGCCCAACTGTTAAATTTTGTTTAAGAAGTATTGAATTATTTTTGTTTAAATGGTGTGTCCAAAAACGTAAAAGTACTTTTTAATAGATATACAAGTAAGGAATAAAAAAGAAACATATTACAAAAAATATACTACAGTCCGTTTGTACGTAACTTAGAAAAAATAATTATTTTTAACTAAATTTAAAGATATAAATTTTAACTGAAAGTCCATAAAACGTATAATCCGTACCAAAAATATTAGAAATATGTCAATGTACAACGTATTACGAATTTTATATTGTCACATTTTAAAGTAACTACCATGCGTAAATATGTCATAACAGATTCATTTATTTTAAAATATTCATATTCATCACCCCTCTCTGAATCCAGGAGCACTCTAAATCCATTTCAAACCCAGTTTTACCCCCAAACTATTACAGTGGTGTTCTCCCACTACTGTTTTACATTTTACATTTCAAATTTCTAAATTTTAAGAGTACTTGCTCATTTATGTATGGTACGTCATAATCATTTTAGAGACTTGCAAATATCTAAATCAGAATACCATTATCTAAAATTTCAAGTTTTGTGATAAAATTTTATCTGGTACGTCAGTTGTGATGTTTTATGCAGCAAGCGGAATAGATTATCCTATTTTAATGCGTATCATTTATTGGCGAGAGATGTCCAGGTGTAGCTATCAGCTAACATATTTATTAGTTAAGTTACTTAGAATACCTTTCTCTTTCACACAAAAACACACACAAAAAGACATTTTTCTAAAATTCACTAGTTAATTGAATGTATGCATGTGAATATAAAAAATAAATAAAACTTATGTTTAAATGCGTTAGTAGGTAATATAGTAAATGAATATCGGGTCGCCTAATAGAGTAGAGGCAGTAGTGATCAAAAACTTTTATTCCAGGTAACAAAAATCAGCAAGTAACAACGATCAGAGAAACAGTACAGTTTCGAAACAGATATGGCGTTCGAGAGAGCCGAGAGCACAGAACCGGTTTTCAAGTCCGAATATAAGTACTTAAAAAAGGCGACTGAGTTCTAGGAGTTTTTTCCTTGCTAAACAGTATTTAATAATTGTTATTGTTTCTGATACCCCCTGAAAACCGCAAATGGCGGTGCCAGATCCCCCCTAAAGGAGGCGATGGGCAGAGGAGGTGCGCCTTCTATTTTTAGGGCCCCACTTGGAGGAAGTACGATTTTGCCCTAGGTCCCCTAATTTTAAACCAATTCCAGAGGAGGGACCAACCCCCTGAAATTGTCACCCCCAAAGATATCGTTTAACAAATTGCAGTACATTTGAGACACGACAGATTTTACGTGCACCAGCTCCCTTCAGAGTACACGGTCCACAGTAGTCGAGCCGAGAGGAAGTTGACCCTCCCACGCACTGGCGAAGCCGGTTGCTGCTTCACTTGCCGTGTTCTAATGAGAACGGAGTTTAGAGCCGAGGTCACTGCGGGACGTATTTAATAATTAGTTTTGTTTACTCAAAGTTTGGGTTTGTCGCGTTCGTAACGGCAAGGAATATAGAATTAATTTTTTAAAGTATTGCATTTTAAAAATGATTATGAGAAGTAAAGCGTAGTGTATCTGACAATGGCGAGCAACTGTACCTGAAAATAGAATAATATATTAGATTTTGATTATGAGGTAAAATAAAACTGCGGAATTATAAAAGAGGAAAAACTTCTCGTCTTTTACAGCTTATTTCCCCCAAATATTTGCACATTTTTGGGGGTACATTTTTTTGTACATTTTCCACTTTATCAAGCATCCATCCAATCCCTCCTCCCCTTCCTCAAATTGGGGAATTATATGAAATATTTTTGTTTTTCAAAATTTGTTAGGTAACTAATTCAAAATTCTCATAGAGTGTAATGCTCTAAAATAATAAGATATGGTTTTGAATAATAATTTTAAATTGATAGAATGATTTACCTCCATGCAGTCGGGATCTAACAAGATTTATAAGAAAGATACCTCCTAATTGTCGTCTTCCTTGTTAACAAATATTGTCAACATAAATGAGGGCGACTGTTGTTGTTGTTGTTATTGGAACATGTATTCGGATTTGTGTGCTTGTTCACGAGGAACCGCTTATAAATCCACGTCAAAGAAAGGACAAACACAAGGGGGGGTCAAATGCCTTGGGGGAGGACTTTTCTGGGTATCTAGCGCGTATTCACGTTACATCTGGAGAAAACCGCCCAAAACTCCAGACCGCTAGACCGACGGCCCCGCGAGAGGACAGAACCCTGTTCCTCCACTTGAGCCATCTCCCAATGTCAGTGGCTTTAACCACTGTGCTACACATTGGTCGAGGGCGACTGAAAAGAATTGCTTACCATGTGTAGCACAGTGGTTAAGGCCACTGACATTGAGAGATGCCTCAAGGGGGGAGGAACAGGGCTCAGTCCTCTCGCGAGGCCGTCGGTCTAGCAGTCTGTAGTTTTTGGGCGGTTTTCTCCAGATGTAACGTGAATACGCACTAGATACTCCGAAAAGGCCTCCCCCAAGTCATTTACTCCCCTTGTGTTTGTCCTTTCTCTGACGTGGATTTATAAGCTGTCCCCCGTGACGAAGCACACAAGTCCGAATACTTGTTCCAACACAACAACAACAACAACAAGAATTGCTTTCTAAGTAAAACCGTGAATAATATATTGACTTAAAATTGAATAAGGCATTTAGAACGATACTCACCCCAATCCCATACGCTTCCAGACTGCAAAATTAAAAACGAGAGCTGGCCACACAATAAAACAAATAACTCCAGAATAACATAAGCATTGTATACATTCATTCAGAAAAGAATAGCTTTCGAATATTTACGACTTAGCACCACCGAATTCAATAACAAATATTAAAAATTAGAGTAGCAAATAAACAGTACGAATGCGACTTTCGAATGCAAACCAGAATTAAAAAGCATATCGAGTAGGATTCTGGGAAATAAAACAGAGTTGCCATTTCTGCAGGAATATTTTCTAGGGGAAGGGGTGAGAGTCGATTGCTGGCAGGCGGGCAATTAGCTTAACAGAGCGCTTGAAGACACCTTTCGCCGTATTCAGAGTAACGACTCGAACAACGTCGTCAGTGCATGGATGCGTGGCGCTAGGTTCCAGAGACCAGGAAGGCTGGTGGAATCCTTTACTAAAACTACGTCACCGACTTATCAGATTTGGAGTCTCAGTTTTCCAAGTCTTTCGAGTAATTGAATCGGTGAGTGGAGAAACCACTTCATTCACAAAAATGCGAAAAATCGTTTTCGATGAAAATAAGCTTAGAAAGGCAAGATGCGTGTTGAGGGCAAGAACGACGTTAGTCTGTTGAGTAGTTTCGTAGATACTGGGCTTCTTTTTCGAACGATGGGCGACAATGATCAATGGTCGACACATGACAATGAATCAGTGGTCGAGAATGATCTATTTTAACACTATTATTGGCCACCTGCCCTGCCCTAGGGGTGGTTTTCTAAAAAATAGTTATTCCAGCTTTAATGTTAGATTTTCATCTCCATAATTTTCTGCAAGCAAAGAAAGCACTGTTTTTCTCCTAAATTCAGGTTCTTGACTTTTGTACACCATAAATATCGTTAGACAAGAGATGGTGATTTGATTTGATTTGGATGATTACCTTTTTCCAAGTTTTCAGCTGACTAAAAACCAGTTGAGTGCAGAAACAGCATAAGTCCGAATCCAATTTTAAATTTTCCTGAGCCTAATTGATGTAGAAATTAGGTAATATTTGCATGACCGAAACATAAATGCATGTTATGACAGAGGAAAAGAAAGTTTAAATATTTGAAAATTTGGAGGAGTTATGAAGTTTTTTCTCTCTCCTGAAAAATTTCGTTTTTGTGACTGAGGTGTTATCTGCACTTACCGATTCAATTAGTGAGTGCAGTTCGCGCTGCCAGCATCTCCAAAAAAGGACTGTAGTTTTTCATCAAGTTCCACCTTCAAGAGAGACCTAAAAATTGGTTAGGGAGTGGTTCAGTAGACGGGGAGGGGAGTTGGAGGAATGGAGCCCCGATCAAGAAGTTCCCCGGAGTTAGGGCATGTAAATCAGTAGGATTCGTCGACAGATCCGTTAATGGACCCGAATTGAGGCAGGCTTCGATAGCACAGATGAGAGTGCAAAGCTCCTCGAATGGTAAGCGACTTCCACGTGAAATTTGGACTGAATGCCTTTTCGCAATTTTTATGACCGCTTCCCAGAGACCACCAAAGTTGAGTCCATATGGTTGTATGAAATGCCACGATAGGTGTAGGTTGGATGAATAGCCCTGTACTGTGGCATCTTGCGTTAATTCATTTAAAGTTTTAATATACGAGGAGGCACCGGCGAAGTTACGACCGTTGTCCGAATAGATATCTGAAGTACAACTCCGTCGGGCAATAAACCGCTTTAACGTGAGTAGAAAGGAATCTGTAGTTAGTTCCTACACAAGTTCAATCTGTACCGCTTTTGTGCACACGAACAGACAAATGTAAGATTTAAAAGTTTGTAATGATATGTCCCACGTAATTAACACCTACATGCTGTTGTTATTGTGAACACTTATATCAGATTTGTGTGCTTGGCTCGAAATCCGCTTATAAATCCGCTTATAAATAGAAAGACAACACAAGGGAGGATGCCCTCCGTGGTTCTAACCCATATTTACGCTAAGTTTCGGAGAAAACCACGCTGCTGCAGCTGCGCATCTTCATGCGACACCCAAACATACTGGTTTGGAGTTTAGGACCCTCATCTAGAACTGAATTTAAAGACTGGCAATTTGAAGACTTGGCCGACGCGTTGAAGACTACTCATAATTTGGTTGTAGTGCTGTTTTAATTTATAACAGCATGATGGGATAAAAAGTAGTTTGGAGTCCTGTTAACATTGTGGAGCTTTTCTAAACTCATATGATTTAATTCAGAATATTTGGCCATGAATAATGCGTATGATTGAGTGAGTTCAGCCTTCTTAGTTTTTTCTCTAAATTTTTAAAGGGCGGTCATGCTTGGGTAGCACTATCTCCTAATGAATAATTATCTTGAAGTAGCAATTTTACCACATATCGTTCTTCTTCGTTTCTCCTTGTGGTTTTCGCAAATAATGTCTCTGCAGGGTCCACGGTACTGGCAGACTGACAGTATGGAACCGACTCGATTTCAAAGAACTCCTGTAGCCCTAAAGTATGGCAGCAGAATGATCGCTGTCCATTGGCAGATGTTTCTTAAAAATGACTATAGATTTTTCCAGTTAGTATATATCCCAAGCACGTTGGAATGGCGTAAGGTTCACCAGGCTATCCTTGCATTGCTGGTCCAATAATTAAGGATCCGAATATATCTACTCTTAAGAGAAGATCCATTTCGCTTGTTGACTGAAAGTCTGGGCTAGTTTGAGATGACGAATATGAAGTCAAATCGCTCTACATAACTGGAAGTTAGGAAGTGGGGTAGCGACCCTATTAACAACAATTGCCGTTAAGGGATGAAATCGATTCAAAATAGGAGGTGAAACTCCAGTGTAGTAGAATATAACCAAGTCTCTGCTGGCATGCCATTAATTCCTACCAACTGATGAGTAGTGCCTCATAATGCCAAATTAGAGTTGGTGCGCATTTATTTGAAATTAACGATTGAAATTTCCGAGTAGGAGATTTAACCTTAATGAGAGCTGTAGAAAACAGAACCAGTAAAATTTCCAGTTACGTTTAAGCTTTAATCACTATTTGAAACTGATTCTTTCAGATTTTCATTAACCTGATTAGCAGAATTCGGCTTGAAAACATGTCAAGAAATGTGGTGAGGTAAATAGCATGACTTGCATTTAATGCTAACTCGGCAATTGCGAACATCGTGATTATTTCTTAAGCAACTTTTACATAAGGATTTAGATTTAACTAACCTCCAACTATCCTGAACTTTCATGATATTAAATTTTGGACTTTTGAATAATTGATGCACTTGTAAACAAGCAGCACATTTGTTAGCATGAACTGTAACAGAGTTAATAACGCTTGATTTCTTTGTCCTAATAACCTCTTGATTTTTCTTAAAAGTAATTTGTTTATCTTCCGTCTTAGTCAAACTAAATGCGTCCTTCTCAATGAATGCTCTAGAAGAGTCTAAATCTGGAATTATGTGATTCCCTTCTAGGCTTAGTTCCCATCTTTGCTTAACAGAATTATCCAGTTTCGTTTACATAAAATTAACAAAAAATTAAATTACTTAGCGAATTGGATTCAAGTCCTAGCGTTCTTAAATTTCTAACACTTTCATTGACTGTGTGTATCAATTGTAACATCGATTTATTATCGCCAATTTTATTAAACTTAAGCATAAAAGCTTCATTTAATTAGCTTATTGCCATTTCACGTTTATTTTCGTAACGATTGCAAAAAATCTCCCAACAGTTTTTTTTTCATTTTTATCCATTAATGGAAACCCTCTTATGAGTTTAAATGCATTTCCTTTCACACACGTACAAATACTGAAGCTTTTCAATATCTGCAAGATTAGGATTATTGAAAATGAATGACTTAAATAACTCCTTGAATGATATCCACGAATCGAAATCACCATAAAAATTTGGTGTCTCTAATTTCGGCAATTTAACAACCCTTTCCTTGTCATTTGCGACTCCACCCTTAAAATCAGCTTCCGATTTATTTTTGACTCTATAGAATTCCAAATCAGTTTTTTTTAATCTACTTCTAAATCCAGGATTAAATCTTGGAAGTCTAGCAAGGTTTGCATGAATTCTTTGGATTCATTCTGTGACAGTTCAGCGAACGTATTTTCTAGACCTTGTTCCAACGATCTTAATTTAGCCTTGAAAACTTTTACCCTATTCTGTTCTGAACTCTCGCAATTCTCAATACATATTTTAAGCGATTCAAATTGCTTCTCTGCCGCATTAAAATGTACTAACGCTTTAGTCGATTCCCCATGCTCAATCTTAAATTCTCAATTAAAAACACAATAACAGTAAACAAAATAAACCAATTCTGCAAATCACAGTACACTTACACTTAAGTAAAAAAAAATAACAAACCATAAGAATGCAAACCAAAAAAGACTTGTTTGAATGCGAATAAAAATAAACGTCGAACATTTTTGCCAAGCACGGGCAAAAATAAGCCTAAGAACAAGAAAACATGAATCGAAACTAATGAACTTCATTTCTATAGGTCGCTTTCGGGTAGACGGACCAAAAGATTTATGTTAACAAATATTGTCAACATAAATGAGGGCGAATAAAAAGAATTGATTTCCAAGAAAAACCGCGAATAATATATTGACTTAAAATTCAATAAGGAGTTTAAAACGATACTCACCTCAATCCCATACGCTTCCAGTCGGAAAAATTAAAAACGAAAACTGGCTGCACAATAAAACAAGTAACTCAAGATTAACATTAGTACTGTATACATTCATTTAGAAATGAATAGATTTTGAATATTTACAACTTAGCACCACCGAATTGAATATAACAAATATTACAAATTATAATAGCGAATAAACAGTACGAATGCGACATTCGAATACAAACCAGAAGTAAAAAACGTACCAAGTAGGATTCTGGGAAAAACAGAATTGCCATTTCCCTTAACAAAAACTTTCTTCTTTGAAGAGTACATTTTAAATAGAACAAAACTTTCTATAAGTGATTAGTCATTTCCGCAGGAACATCCCTATAGCTAAGAAATTTGATTATTTTATATTTATCAAACTGCGCTGTGACGGATTAAAAATCTAGGTTCGATGCACTTAGTTGCAATGTAAGACATCAAAATACTTAAAAACTATTTTATTTAAAAGAAACTATTAAAGCATAAACTTATTACAACGGCTGGTCGTGGGTCAGCGAAATAAAAAATAACGTTCTACAAGTACAGTGATAAAAAGATGGAATGATTTAAAAATTACGCCACCACAGAATTACACATTGGCAAGAACAAAAGCTTGGCCGAGATAAATAACTCCAATTACAGAGCAACCCTAAAAGCTAATCCAATAAAATTAAAGTGATGAAACCGAGAACAAATAATTTTAAAGAAGAGGCAGGGCAACAAAAAATAACAAACGCCAACACTATGCCAAAGAGAGGGGTAAGCACTAAGCCGTTGCAATTGCGAACGGACATGTTGTAATCTATTTTAAGCCGAGAACGGCTCCAAATGCCTGATGAAAAGAATAAACAATTAAGAATAATGCATACGTGAAAAAGCGAATATACAGATTAAAAGCCGAAGTGACAGAAAAATGAGAACAGACATGTACTTTAGAAATCTTGATTTTGGATAGGTTACATTATGGAAACACAAATTAAATGATTATTAAAATTAGATATGTGAACTTCATCACATTCCCTCGTCTGCTTAACTTCTGTAAAACTTCAATAGTATTTTTTTTGCGGCAAGAAGTTCAGATGATGCACTGATTCAGCACTGTGATTCTTTTTTTTTCTTTGTAAATGAGTGCAGGGTTGACTGGTTTACAAATGGAAATATCATTGATTTTGATCAATTATTTACCTGTATAACTATAACTATATATATATATAAAGATATTATACTATTGAACGATACGTTACGTTCAATAAAATTTCATCAATCATTGTAAGAAACATTTACAGTAATTGCGTATAGCATGAAAAGGAATTAGTTTTAAAAAAATAAACCACTCTAATCTTTTGAAACCCAACTTATTATATAGGGTAGATAATGCAATTCACTTGTCTCATCAAATTTCGCTTTGAGGAACATGTAATCCATATTATATAACCACAAGTATAATCACGTAATTACTCCAAAACTGTTGTCACCGTCTGGATATCTAATATTGCAAATGCTAATATTGCAGACACTTCATAACACACTTTGACAGATTAATGAAGTATATGCAAGAATATATTTTCTTTTTAAATACAAACAAGAATGTATTTTTATTCTAAACTAAAGCTAGTTTTGTTCGTGTAATTGCAAATCTGCTTTCCCCTATTAGCTTGTTATAACAAATAAGTGTTTTATTTCTTACTTTATTAAGTTTGATAATAATTTACATACCTTCAAACAAGCAAGGAAATAAAATTTTGATTTTAATTTCAGAAAATGATTGTTTTTGAAAACCTAAATTTGTATTTGTCAAATGCCAGTTACATTGGACGTTAGGATATTAAACTCCAAGCCTGCCAATAGTGCTGAAATCTACAAGAAAAATCTGTCATTGCTTCACACTCGTCAAAATGTGCTGCTGTCATTGGTCTTCCACTATTACATAGAACACACAACGGCGAATCAGCTAGTCAAACGCGAAATAAATGATTCTTTAGACAGTCATGCTCCGTCAAAAGTCTAAAATAAGCAACCGCAACTATCCGCGGGTGGTCAGGAACAAAAGCTGGGTTTGTTGAGTGAACACCAATGCTTGCCATCACAATCCCGATTGGCAAAATCTCTTAAAGTCTTTTGATATGTGAGTGATGTCAGAAGCTTAATAGAATGGAGGCTTGCACTCGTTTTTGGCGTTTGGAGAACCGCAGCCCCCTTTTTGGCAAGCATATCTACAATCTCGTTCCAATACATACCGCAATGTGAAGGTACCCACTGAAAAGATATCTTGTGGGAAAGTTCTTTTAAGACTGCCTGACACTGTTGAACACATATGTTCTTACACTCTTGGTAAGAGGAGATGGCCTGTATTGCCGAAGTCGAATCAGATAGGACTACAGCCTTCCTGAACGAGCTTTGTCTCAATCATATGTTAGAGAACCACATGAATGGCTTACAGTTATCCATCAGAATGTGTAGAGTAAGCCCCTACGCGTATGTAGAAACTGAAATACTTGCTAAAAACTCCAGCCCCTTGAATTCTATCGGCCAGAGAGCCATCCGTGTATACATGCATCCATTCCTCAGCTGGAAAACGTTTCTCAATTGCTTCCAGAGCTATAGCTCTTATTTGCTCTGGACTCGTTTTCTTCTTATGTACTTTCATTTCCAGGCCCAACCGCACATCAAGGAAGCTGTAATCCAAAGGATTTGGCAAAAGCAAAAGTGCCGGTTTCGGTGTCCTTATGTGGTTGCAGTGTGTCTGCTAAGTGCGAGACAGACCGCAGGAAACCATTTTGTGTCTTCAGACTTCGTTGTCTATTATAATCATAATTCCTATAAAGTGGTTATTACTTGATAATTGAATAAGTCTGTGAGGATGGATGAAAGCATTTCTCTAAATCAGGTTTGCCATTGGTTCGTTTGCCGATATCAACTGCATTGTCAAAATGGAAGTCGTTTTAACAGCTCCGGTTATAACGCGCAATGCCTGAATTTTTTATACCTCCAGGCGTTGTATAACATCTCCCGTAGCAGAGATCAAAATGTCACAGCAATAATTTAGAATTGGTCGAATATACATTTTATACATAAAGTTGAGAGTTTCTCTACCACATCCCTATTTAATACCTGCTAAGCGTTTAAGGATAGGTAACCTACTCTCAGCCTTAGAAACGACATGCTCTGCATGTTTTCTCCAGCTTAAGCGCTTGTCAAAAATACAGCCAAGATAGGTTGCACCATTCCGTCTGCTGTAAAACCGACTTCTCATACATTAGTCTAGAGGAGTAAAGTGTTGTCTGCTAAGAGAGAAAAACTTACAAGTAGTGTTAGCAGCACACCACTCATCTAGTCTTTGGAGTGCAGAGTTTAAGATTCGGTTTAAACCATCTTGATCTTTTGTTTTTGGCTCTGGCCCATACGACAAGATCATCGGCAAAAAGGGCGATGTTCACTAGTCCATCTGATTCCAAGATGTCTGGTAGGTCGTAAATGAAAATATTAAAGAGAATAGGGTTAATAACCGTGCACTGAGTCAAACCCGTTATTAGCCCTATTCGCTTTAACATTTTAAACCTAAATTAATAAGGTCAATTACGTAGAAATATTTTTAATGTGTGACATGGATCTGGTACTATTTTTTAATGTTTGATCTAATGCGTGTTCATTAGATCAAAGTGGTATTGAAAGAGTCTGTGGTGTGAAATAAAATAGTTACGCAGAATTTCAGAGTAGTAGATACATTGAATATGTGATGGCAAGAATGAATTTGAAACACAGTAGAGTTAGTCGCATTTCTATTATTTTATTTATTTATCTTCTTATTTTTGTCTAGACAGTTTTTTATTAGGAAAATACATGTATTTCAGTTTATTACTAAAAATCTTCTTTTGCTTGGAATGACAGTTTAGGTTTTAAAAAAGAAACCCACTGCGTATGACTTTTATCTGTTAAGTATAAATAAACAAAATATTCAGTGTCTCACAACCTTTTACTATGCAAGCTCTTTATCTAAAACATCTAACAATTAGTTAGTTAATTATTAGATGTTATTTGATAGAAGGTGAAAAGAAAAACAAAAAAGGTAACGATTGCAAAAAAGCAAACGATTCAAAAAAAGGTAACGATTGCAAAAAAGCAAACGATTCAAAAAAAAGGTAACGATTGTTAAGTACATTGTTTTAAATGTTTCTGACCTTCAGTACTTTCTCAAATTTATGCTATTCATTTAACACAATTATGATTATTGGGGATAATTCACTGTTATTATAATATTTACTTCACAAACTTTGCAATCTTAATGAAATTTACAGAATAGTATCCAATATTAGTTGTATTTCCCAGCAAATATATATAGCTTTTTGTATATTTAAAATTTAATGGAATGAAAAATCTAAAAAGAAAATTTGTCAGAAATGCATGATTTCTGTGTCTTGTAACGATTAGTAAATTTGCATATGTAAGTTCTATTAAATATACTAGTAAATAAATCCATATATCACTACTCCCGATCTAAGACACTTGCCATGTGATTATATCCTATCAAAGCGGTGAACGCTTTTGGCAGTAGGCCACAGCCTTGTTGTTGATAGAACATTAATCAAAAAACTAGTGACAAGAATATACAGTTACAGTATTCACTTCAGACACTTTGGGAGTTGGTGATTTTAGTTACAAGTTATTAATATTCCTACTAAAGAAGTCTGAGCGGGAAAAAGATACATGATTTAGTAGATTTTTAAGATCTTTTCATATTGTTTATGACGTAGAATAACTTCGAATTTAATTTTGTACTGTCTAAATTTTCTTATTTTTCATGATCCCAAAAGAACAAATGAATATCTATAAAAGACTTGTTCTTGAAATTCATATTATTGATTGAACATGTCATTATTATACAAACAATATATAATAAATTGTATATGAAACTAACAAATAACATTAATATTGTATGAAGAATATAATGGAAGTGGTGTCTCCTTATTAATTGTTATGCTCTAAAAGTGCTTTAATTGTAAGCTTTTACATGTCTCATGGTTTCATAATTTTTTCATTTTTTTTTTTTTTTTTTTTTTTGTTGTTGCTCTATTCTTGGATCGAATGAACTATCAACTTTTCCTTTAATTCTAAAATTTTAGTACGGGGAACGCAAATGAAGATGTTTGACTAATATCATGAACTTTTAATCATAGAACTTCTACATTCAATTTTAAACTTAATAATTCTGGCTCATTCAATGCAGTATTTTATGCATTGTTGGGATGTCGAGAGGAAAACTAAGGAAGTCATTTTTCTGAAAATAGTTTCTTATGTAGAGGAAACTGATTTTTGATACAGAGTTTTTATAATTTAAAATTGCATTATTTCCCTCCTTATGGAGGACACTTGCAGTTTATAGGCGTTGGCTAGTACTAAGACCGGAATTACTGGTCATTTTTCTATGGATGCAACTTATAAATAGACCAGGTTTGCTTCCTACGAAAGGAAGGACTAAATGACGCCCAAGTACATGCGTGAAATCGAAACCGGACCCGTGGTGTAATAGAATTGTACTTTAGAAACAACTGAATCCATGCGGCATTGAAAATTTAAAAGTTAAGTATATAAGTCCGTATAATAAATGCTTAGATAACTTAAAGATTTAAGACTTTCTGAACTTTAACGGTTCAGTGGGTCAACTTTTATATGTTTAAATATAATTCTAAAAATATTTTTAAAACAGAATATCAGCCTAAAATATGTTGTTTTCTCATCTGTTAGCTATCCTAATTAATTTTAGCTCAATTCTAAGAAAAGTTTTTGTACAATAAAAAACATTTTTCTTAAGTATTTTTTGTTGTCACACTGTACCCCATAAAGAGGTACACTAGGTCTGCGAATGGGGTACTAGGTCAGCGCAAGTACCGTAACTCTTTCATGACAGGCAGGTGGTGAAAATTACTACCTTTAAAGTGATATATGCGAAAGAGATATTACATCATATTATATCCTTATTACATTTTATTAAAATAACAATAAAGAAAAAACTGAATGTATATATCTTATAGATTGCATTTTTGAGAGATGGTAAGTCATGAAACTTTTTTTTTATTATCAGAGAGATTAATTTATAACTAAATATATTATATGAGAATAAATACAAGAGAATATAATTTTTAGATATATAAGATGAAGAAACAGAACAAGTGTAAAGTGTTTTTTATAACATACACTAACACACACACACACACACACGTTTGTGTAAATTATAATAAGAAACAATTTAACAACTTGTTAACTTACGGAGCCAAATAAATGAAGAAATATGCCATTATTAATTTATTAGAAATACTGTAACAATTTACCCATTTATAGGGCTAGATAATAATCTATATAAATAAAATTAGACTTTTGTCTGTACATTTCTTGGAATTCAAAAATTTTGCGATTTCTATCCGTTTCAAGCACCCGGGAATCCGCTGCGACCCTCAAAAAAAAGTTTGTCTGTCTGTCATTCTGTCATTCTGTCCTTCTGTCCTTCTGTCATTCTGTCATTCTGTCATTCTGTCCGTGACGCTTTTTTTGTTTAAGCATCACGTAAAAACGGCTGAAGCGAATGATATGAAAATGGGTGTCATGATAGGTGGTCACTCAACTTAAAACATAGGCGTCGAATTTTTAAAAAATATTGATTAGATTTTCAGATTTTGCGAAAATCGTTTCAAACTGCGTTAATTTGTGTTCAAGCATCACGTAAAAACGACTGAAGCGAATGATATGAAATTGGGTGTCATGATAGGTAGTCACTCAACTTAAAACAAAGGCGTCGAATTTAAAAAAAATCTTGATTAGATTATCAGATTTTGCGAAAATCCTTTCAAGTTGCGTAAATTTGTATTCAAGCATCACGTAAAAACGACTGAAGCGAATGATATGAAATTGGGTGTCATGATAGGTAGTCACTCAACTTAAAGCATAGGCGTCGAATTTTTAAAAAATCTTAATTGTATTTTGAAATTTTGCGAAAATCATTTCAAACTGCGTCAATTTGTGTTCGCACATCACGTAATAACTGCAAAGGTGAAAAAATGATATTTGGTGAAATGATAGGTGGTCACTCACCTTAAACTATAAGCATCTAATTAAAAAAAATCCATCAGATTTCGCGATTTTGTGAAAATCGTTTAAAACTGAGTGAATCTTTGATCCCGTATTACGTAATAACGACTAAAACGAATGATACGAAATTTGGTCACACGATAGATCGTTGCTCAACATAAACTATAGGAGTCCAATTTTTTAAACCTTTTTATTAGATTTTGAGATTTTGTGAAAATTCTCTCAAAATACGTTTATATTTCTTCAAACATCATGTAATAACGACTAATACGAATGATACGAAATTGAGTGATATGATAGGTAGTTGCTAATCTTAATTTATAGGCGTTGAATTTTAAAAATATTTTGCTTACATTTTGAGATTTTTCGAAAATCGTTTTAAAATGCTGAAAATTTGTTCCAGCATCACGAAATAAAGACTGCAGGGAATGAAACAAATTTGGGTGACATGATAGGTTGTCACTCAACTTAAATTCTAGGTTTCCAATTTTTCAAAAATGTTGAATAAATTTTGAGATTTTGCGAAAATTATTTCAATATGCGTCAATATTCGTTCGCGCATCACATAATTACGACTAAAGCGAATGAAATGATTTTACTTAGTTACTCTCTAACCTGTAATATTTTAACAATACATGAAAATTATAACTTCGCTTTCTTTACTTTGGCAACATACTACATCCATTCTGTGTACTCCTACAATGCTGACGAAAGTTCTTGCTTTTTGGAAATTTTCATTCACTAACCCGTCGAGGACGGGTACTTCAGCTAGTATTTAATAAATACTTAACATATTTTATATGTTTTATTTCTGTACATATTTTGCATATTAGTGGAATTTTGCTAGGTCGCTATCATTAGTTTAGTTATGCTAATTATATCTTGCGTAAAAGAGTAAATCCATTCCTATAATAATTAAGAACATGTTATAGAATATTAAACGTATAATATGCAAAAGATAAAGGTGGTTCCAATTAGGTTTTTTTTATTTCATATGTTGTATTTTTAATTCTGTTCAACGATAAAATCTGTAGCCCAATAATGAATGATAACTGTTATGATGTTTTTACTTTAAACATTGGACGGATAAAAATGTTGAATTTCTTCGTCGTGTAATAACATTTTAGTTCTCTTTTTCAGAAAAATTCCGAGTATTGGGAGAAATACTTTGTTTGTTTGTAAATAAAAGTAGAACGTGACAATGAAAATGAGATGCAAACATGTATATTGTCACTATTTCTTGTTTACAATTTCCTTATTCCTTCCAGATATATTCATTCCGGTTTGCAGACTTTAATACAAACTGTGTTGTTCTTATTTAATAGTATTAATAATATGTAATAAGTGTTTATAAATATACCTGTGTTAAAAAGGCAGTGTAACTGAGAATAAATACAATTTACGCATCTAATATCATATTTTTCAACTTAATATTTTACGGAAGATCAGTTGGCAGTATTCTACGAAAAATATCATTTATTCTTTGCCTTTACCTTTTTATTTTTTATTTTTTCATCTAAAAGAATATAATAGTGAGCTAGAAATTAAAAACAAATAAATTAACGTATTTAAGCATCTAAATTTTGTTTTCATTATCAGTATTCTATGAAAAGAAGTTTTGATGTCATTATTTTACGAGAAAAAAAAATCATTTATTGTTTGCATTTATAACTGTTATAATTCTTCATTAAAAAATTATGTAATAAATAGTGGACTACAATTTTAAAAAGCTAACGAAAAATCGAAAAATGATTTATCTCTTTTATGAAATTAAGTATAAATTATTTATATTATGCATTTTTATAGCTAACTAGCTGAAGTACCCGTTCTTCGCACGGGAATGAATGGACTTTTTGATATTACGACTTGTGGTGATTACTATTCATTGTAATAAACAGATATAGCAAAGTGGATATCAAGTTATATTGTGTCCAATAATCATGCATACCGAATTGCAAGGCAATCGTTTGTACGGTGCAGAAGGCCATGCGGCGTAGCGCAATCTAGTGGCGAGTTTTAGCAAAACGGATACGGCGAAAATATTTTTCGCATTCAGATATCGATGTATACGAATTTTCATGACTGTCGGCTGGACAGTCCTGAAGTTCATGTGTTGACGCGACATCTAGTGGCAAGTTATAGGAAAATGGATAGCGCCAAACACTTCCCCGTGTTCAAATATCTATGTATACCTATTTTCATAGCGATTATTTGCACAGTCAAGAAGTGATACACTGCAGGGCCATCTAGTGGTTCAATAAAGTAATGATTTGCTACAGCGCCGTCAAGTGGCGAGTTATAGCAAAATGGATAACGCCCAAATATTCTCATTGTTCAAATAGCTATGTATACTGATTTTCATAGCGACCGTTTGAATGGTCAAGAATTTGGCCTGCTGCAGCGTCATCTAGTGGCGAGTTAAAATAATAATGCATTGAAAATAATAGTGTCATCTAGTGGTGAGTAACATCAAAAGGAACGCAGTTAGAATATATTCTTCGTGCTCAAATGTGAAAGTATAAAAAATTTTATGCTGGTCAGTCGAACGGTATAGAAGTTGATGCTTCGCAGCGCCATTTAGCGGCAAGTTACAGCAAAATGGATAGTGAAAAATATTCTCCGTGTTCTAATATTCGCGTGTACCAAATTTCATCGAAATCGGTTGGACGATATTCGCATAGCAAACGGCTAAACGGAATAGAATTCAACGTTGTGTTGCGGCACCAAGTGGCAAGTTAAGGAAAACGGATAGCATAAAAACCTTCTCCATGATGAAAGACTTATGAGAACCAAATTTTATCGTGCAACGGTGCTGGAGTTTTTCAACCTCATAAACACATACCAACATTCATTTTTATCTATAACCAGTGTTATTATATATACCAGTCTCAAATAAAATCCAGTTTTAAATCTAAGCCTCGCCAAAGTGCCAACATACGCCATTTTGCAAGAGTTTTTTCAGGGAATCATTCGAAGCATTGACTTAGCAGCAATCAATATGGGAAATGGTTCGACCGCCAAAGAGTAGCACGCATTTATTTTAAAATTGGAATCCCTTAATACAGCCGATTTTTTTTTAATGATCAACTATAATGTGTTTTATTTATCGTTACTCCGATGTACTAAATGAGAAGATTTCAATTTTCTGAAATTTGGCGGAATTTCCCCAACTTAAATCAATGTACTTAATTGGCGAGAATTCTGAAGTTAGATCGCTTGAAATCCCTTAATAACTGCATTATTTCTTCACGGATCATTAAAATTTAACGCTGTATTCTAATAAAACCTTTGCACTTGTTTTCAAAAATCTATTTCCTTAAGCTCTCAATAAATTGCGCCAAGCCGAAAACTGGGCAAACCGCTAGAACTCACTTACTCAAAATCCATATTTCAGCCATTTTATTTTTTCGCCAAACTAAAAAAATTTACACATTAGCCTCGGAAATCTTCAATTCTTATTGTTTTGCGTGTAAAGCATTACATTCCTGCTCTGATTTCCCATGCACACGATATTATAATTTTAAAAAAAATAACCTTACGAATATAAACTAACAAAAAAAAATCATTATTATTCTTTTATTTTTACTTTGAGAATTTAAAACATTTTATTCGACAAAATCGCCACACATGGCAACCACGATCCTTATTTTACACTTTTTTCACTTCAGGGGTTACAATTACGGAAAGCTTTTTGCGTGAAGAGCATAAAAAATCTCTTAAATTCCGGGAACGGGTGGACTTTCAAAGTTTTAAAGTGGACTACAATTTATTCTATATTATTTTACATATCTGTGCTAAATTTCAGGCTGATAGGTCTATTTTTGTGGATTTGTATACGAACGACATTTTATTCGGCAAAATCGCCGCACATGGCAACCACGATCCTTATTTCACACATTTTTCACTACAGGGGTTACAATTACGGAAAGATTTTTGCGTGAAGAGCATAAAAAATCTCTTAAATTCCGGGAACGGGTGGACTTTCAAAGTTTTAAAGTGGACTACAATTTATTCTATATTATTTTACATATCTGTGCTAAATTTCAGGCTGATAGGTCTATTTTTGTGGATTTGTATACGAACGACATTTTATTCGGCAAAATCGCCGCACATGGCAACCACGATCCTTATTTCACACATTTTTCACTACAGGGGTTACAATTACGGAAAGATTTTTGCGTGAAGTGCATAAAAAATCTCTTAAATTCCGGGAACGGGTGGACTTTCAAAGTTTTAAAGTGGACAGTGGTTTATTCTATATTATTTTACACATCTGTGCTAAATTTCAGGCCGATAGGTCCATTTTTGTGGATTTGTATACGAATCAAATCCACAAACAAACAAACAAATAAACAAACAAACAAACAAACAAACAAACAAACAAACAGAATTTCATTTTTATTTATAAGATGAAGGAGCATTTCATGATAATTACATATAAGAACACATCAATCATGAAATATCCATCATTAAGATTTTAGTGTGACTGCGAAACAACTATTTGCAAAAGCGAAAATATTTGTAATAAAAATTACACGTAAAAGATAATTTAATCTTAAAGAATTTTTCCCCTGAAGTTTTAAAATTAAAATTCTTTTCATCTAATTAACTTTAAAAATATAACTATAAGTATTTTATATGCAACGCAAATAATGAAAATGTACGAAAATTTCTTGTGAAAAAGAATTTTTTAAAAATATATATGTTTCATTTTAGATTTGAATTTCACTGCGTGAAACATATAAATATTTTACACCGTGAGAAAACACGCATAACGTTCTTTCACCATGTCAAACTAAATCAAATATTTTTGCTTAAAATTTTTCGATAGTTCCATTCAATCATTTTTCTCAATATCTGTCGTCACACCCTTCATACAATGCCAGAATGATGGATGGAGTATGTATCTAAAATATCTGAAATCATTTTTCACATATATTCGACACCTCGGACCAATTTATCCGCCTAACTAGCAGTTTCGTTTTCTTATATGTCAGTGGGAAAGTAAAATTATATGTTTTTAATTTTATTTTTCCTCAATTAAACCTCCCTTTGATATTCCACAGTTTAGTGTTGACGGAAATTTCCTACTTTGATCTGCACATTTTGTATTTTTTGTTTTTTTTATGCATTCAACAAAGAATTTATTGTTCCAACAAGTACAAGAAATCAAGTGCGAGAGCTTATTGTGCACAAAATTAACTCTGAACTTTAAATCTCATGGTTACGACTAGTAAACACTGAAGACTTTTGTGAGTCTGACTGAAAAAACAAACTGACCAGAACAATTAAAATTTCAAAATATACGTGAAATATTATTTTTCTTTCTTTCTATTGTTCGTATCAGTGATTTACTTGTAGTCTTAATCCCCTATCTCCTAATTTTTAACCAATTTCTGATGAGGTATCTAGCATCTGTATTTCCACAACCAGAGGTGTCGTTTGAACATGTCAGATATTGGAGCCATGACAGATTTTACGTGAGCCGGTCCCTTTAGCGTACGGCGTCCTCACCATATTCGTTCGCGAGAGGAGTTCACCCTCCCAAGCACAGGCTAAGGTGGTGCTGCTTCACTTTCATTTTTCTAATAGAAACCGAGTTTTATCGAACTATCTGCTACCGGACATATTAAAATGTATCTTACTAATAGTGGTTTTGTTTTAGTAGATTGTTAGCATTACAATTGGTGAATATGTATTTGGAAAAATGATATAATCCATATAGATTACTCATGTCATACACATAACTATATTCTTCGTTAAACTTTCATCAATTGTGTACTTTAAAAGGTCCTTTTTTAAAAACCTTTATTTATCAAATCATTGAAATGTAAATATGTCAGTACTGAACGTAAACTTATGTAGTATAATGATGTTGTTATTTATTTATAAATTCAATATTTATTTAAAAACTCAATTACAAGAAGTATCAATTCAAAATTCACAAGCAATAATATTTAATTACTAGTTTCACTTCGAGTTTAATATCGCTTCCACTTTTTTTTTACCCAAGTGTTATTATTACAATAACAGAATATGCATTTTGATAAATGAAATATTATTTAGAAATTACGTATGCGGTTATCTAAACTTTATCTTTTTACTAAACTCCCATCAAATTGCAACTTAAAAAATAATATTTACTAAAATATACTGCAGGGGTAAATGAATTTTTCTAGTCTGAAAATTTTTGTGAGTTGGAGAATTTACAGCAAATATTTTTACTCGTGATGATAGAAAATATCATGGAAGTGAATACTTTGTATTTCAGTGTTCATTTCAGTTCAGATTTAATCCATCTCTTTCATGAAGAATTTAATATGAGAATACATTAATTACTCCAACGTCCTTTAAAATCAGAGATAATAACGTTTTAAGTCATTTTTCACAGAGTTAATCCAAGTTTAAATTCTTAGATGAGTGTAATTCAAACTCGAGTTTTCCGAGAAACAAATGCATTGAAGCTTCTGCTGAACATGTATGAAAAGATCTTTTATGTAAATGTGAAACGTCATAATATGTTTTAATTACGAAACAACTTCATAGTTATAGGTTGTAGTGTGACTTTGTTGAATCAAATATCAGAGAGAATTTACACTGAAAAGGATCATCATTCAGTACGGAGGCATTACGATCACAATTAATACAAATAATTACCTTGTTGTCTTGATCTTAAGAGCGCAAATGTTGCAAAGGAATATTTATAAACAATTAATAGTGAAAAGTAGTTACTTTTATTTTTATACCAGCAGAATAACCCGGTTCTTGTCACCAAAAGTCTGACTTATGAAATATTCAGTACTTACAAATATTTAAATTTTAATAGAATTTGAGACTCTTCATAGCTAGGGATGGATGCGAAAAGACTTTTTGCGAGACGAGAGAGTGATTTACAGCTTTTTTGCAAGACGAGACAAAGCTTTTCGGCTGTTTTGCAAGACGCGAGACGCCTATTTTTCGTCTCGCGTCCATCCCTATTCATAGCATATTTCCTTACCTAGAAATTGCTACTGGGCCGGCATGTGTTTACTGCAAGCACAGCATGCATATGAAAGTTCCTTGTTTTCAGTCACCATGCATACAATACTTCTAATACACTGTAAAAGAATTCCGAAATTTGTGCTTAAAAAAATTAGCAAGTTCAGTGGTTACTAAGAAATTTCTATATGCATAAAGAAACATTGACTGATGAATCACATGTAAAATCCACAGTCTTTTCTTCTAGTAAATATGCTGGCATACCGTATTTTCTTTAGCAATAATTCTAGCGAATTTCACAGAAGACTCTTTTTATTTAGATACTAGCTGAAAAACCCATCGTTGACAGGTTAGTACTGAATGCAAATTTCCAAAAAGCAAGAATTTTCGTCAGCACTGTAGGAGTACACAGAATGGATGTAGTATGTTGTCAAAGTAAAGAAAGCGAAATTATAATTTTTATGTATTGTTAAAATATTACAGGTTAGAGAGTAAATAAGTAATATCATTTCATTCCCTTTAGTCGTAATTATGTGATGCGCGAACGAATATTTAGGCATATTGAAATAATTGTCGCAAAATATCAAATTCTAATCATTATTTTTGAAAAATTGGAAGCCTAGAATTTAAGTTGAATGACAAACTATCATGTCACCCAATTTCGTTTCATTCCCTGCAGTCTTTATTTCGTGATGCTGGAACAAATTTCAGCAGTTTAATTTGATTTTCACAAAATCTTAAAATGTAATCAAAATATTTTTGAAATTCAACGCCTATAACTTAAGATTAGCAACTGCGTATCATATCACCAAATTTCGTATCATTCGTATTAGTCGTTATTACGTAATGCTTGAACAAAGATTCACCCAGTTTTAAACGATTTTCGCAAAATCTCGAAATCTGATCGATTTTTTTTAAATAGATGTTTATAGTTTAAGGTGAGTGACCACCTATCATATCACCAAATATCATTTTTTCACCTTTGCAGTTATTACGTGATGTGCGAACACAAATTTACGCAGTCTGAAACGATTTTCGCAAAATCTCAAAATCTAATCAAGATTTTCTTTTTAATTTCACGCCTATGTTTTAAGTTGAGTGACCACCAATCATGATACCAAATTTCATTTCAATCGCTTCAGACGTTTATACGTGATGCTTGAACAAAAAAACCGTCACGGAGAGAATGACAGAACGACAGAACGACAGACAGACAAACTATTTTTTTGAGGGTCTCACCGGATTCCCAGGTGCTTGAAACGGATAGAAATCGCAAAATTTTTGAATTCCAAGAAATTTACAGACAAAAGTCTAATTTTATTTATATTGATATATCTTATTAAACAAGTAATTCATTAGAATGAACTATAGTCTGCTAAATAGTGGTAAGAAATTTCAAAATCACACCATTTCTCAATATCGACGACATATAATGATACTGCAAGCAAAGCATATAGCATGAGGCAGAATTTTGAAATCATAAAATACTTTTTATGAATACTCAAAACAAAGTTAATAAGAGTAATTCCGGGACAGATGGACTACGTTTTTCCTTCGTTCTCTAAAAACAATATATTTATATATATATTACTTCTCACAGTATACACATATAGTGTATGATATTTCTTACAAAATTCCTACTGCAGAAGGTCATATATATAAAGGATTTTTTTTTAAATATTTCCTAAGCAATCCCTCTCACTCCGGGTGAGATAGACCATATGAATGGGAAAGACGGGCCGCCATAAAAAAATGAAAAAGTTGTTCAAGTATTAAATTTATAAATGTTTATCTTCATTACCTGAAAATTAAATCAACTTACTTGCAATTAAATTAATTTCAATTAATTAATTAAGTTAAAATGAATTACTATGGGGCATTTAATGTATATGAAATTGCTTTTATGTGCTATGACTTAAGTTTGACACAAAACCTGGTCCATCTCTCCCGCTTAGACGAGGTCCATCTCTCTGGCCTAGGCGTAGTCCATCTCTCTCGATCGTCCGGGTGACAAGTACAGCCCACACTGACTCTACATTGTGGATTTCGCGTCGCCATTTCAGGTTATTTAGAAGCCTACATGCTCCCCAAGATTACACTATCAAAGCTAGATTGATCACATATAAAATAAAACTTTTAATTGTAGAATTATAACCATATGAAAAAATTATTTGACTCACCAACAGCAACAATGATAATTATCTGAAAAATTATTGTCTTTTGTGTAGCAAACAGTAGCACGCCCTACATAATCTCTTTAAGCGTCTCACTCAGATAGTTCCGCCATATATGGAGAGACGCATCAACTAAATATTTGGCTGGCCCATCTCACGCAATGGTCCATCTATCCCGGAATTACCCTAATCAAAATATTTCGTTAATTATTTTTTTCGGTGCTTCTGAAAATAGAGAATCATTCTATAACGATAAATACGGATATCTTATTGCTAAAATAATCTGAAAAAATCTCTTAGGGTAAACTAAATAACACTACTAAACAATTTTTCTACGCCTGATTAAGTAAGCGGAGATTTTAACATATTCGGGGATGTGTTGAAAAAGAATATAACATTAAAAATAATCCCCCCCCCACAGATTTTTGAAAAATTGGAAATCTTGAAAATCTCAATTTTCTAACATTTATTTTAAACGTTTACCACAAAACTTTTGGAATTTGGAGTTTTGGTAAAGAATTTTTTTTTAATTGTAAAGCTCAAAAACTATACATAACACTTCAAATTTTATTGTTCATAAAGTTTTAGGAAAAAAATGAAAAACGAAAATAATAGTATAAAACTTCCTAAATTTCAGATTTTATGTAACAGTAAATGATTTGACTATGGATTGTCTCTTTTAAACACAAGCAGTAGTTTCTCTAGTAAGGTTCCAACAGTAATCTTCAAGTCCATTGTTGGCTCACCTGCCTTTATATTGAGCTTTCACTCCAAAAATACCCTTGCAGAAACGCTCTCCATGCATGTCGTTTCCAGCCCCCCTCTTTTTTTTAAGAAGCTGGGGACGCACCTACCTATCGCGCAGAGAGGCAGCTTACGCTTTTAACGATGTAGTTCGAAAAAATCGTTTGATTTTGGTACATAAGTACAAATAAACTAAATATGTCATGCACCTCAAAATTTTTACAGTGTCTCTTTACAAGCTTTAATATACACTACAATAAGGGATAAACCATCAATAGCAAAATCAATCGTATCAATAGCAAATAGCAAATCTTCTATCAATAGCAAAACTTCCAGAAAAAATTCTTAACATTCGAAAATTAAGCAGGATGAGTCACTTTTCGAAAATATTTGCTATGCAATTCGCTGTTGAAGATTTTTTTCGGAAAATTTTGCAAAAGGCACCGTTGTTTCAATTATTGCGGTGGGTAGTACAACTTAAAAAGAATCATACTGAGTTTTCTCGAGTCCCTGGTGCAATTAGCTTAGTTTAATTTGTGTACTTAGGCTGGGAGGAATATTTTATGTCTTCGAACTACACCCTACCCAGACTACTATCGGGACAGAGTAGCTTCCATGCTGGTAGGATACCCTGGTAATATACTGGACAAATTTCTTAGCAAGCGGTGCTCTTAGTATGTCTAATGGGCCTTTTGGTGCTCTTTAGCTGCTTCGAGAATCTTGCTTGGGTGTGGCTGGGAATGATTATTTTGGATATAATCCGAAGTTGGTATTCTAACCAATGATCTCTTTCAATGCAGATAGGGTTTTTTTAGTGTCGCACATGTCTACCAAATGGTTTTTGGATGCCCGTAAATCGAGTAAGCGGTTTTTGATGATTATTACTAGATTATAATTTTGACAAATACCACGTCTTAAAGTGGATGCCTCGTTCTGCCCGGAGTCTAGAATTTTTAACCAATTCCAGATGAAAGTCCTAGTACCTGAAATCGACACTATTCTTAATACACTTTCACTGGAGAAATATAAAAGGGATATCATAAAATTATAAAACTAATATTTAATGACACAGAATATCCTTATTTTCCCTAAAAACTTTTACATAAAGAATGTAAATCGAGTTAATGTTTCATTATCAGGATTTAAATTTTCAAGTAATGTGTTATAAATTTTTTTAAATCAATCAAGTTGATTTTTTTAGATCATTTAACTTATCCTATTTTTTTTCCTTCATAGAGAGTCTAATTTTCGGGACAACCAAAATTCATTCAATTTAATTTTTCATACCTCCGTCATAGAAACTGTTTTGCATGTATTAAAATACATGTTTTTATACACTGCATTAACAGAATTCTTCAACGATCTCAACTTTATGAGTAAAGGTGGTAGAAGAACATTCTTTTTATTAATTAATAAAATATTTTTGGTATTTTTTCGCATATGGTATATATTTTTAACTACATTTATTATCTTATTCATCTATCAGTAAAAGCAACAGGCTGTCTGACGTAAAAACACAAATTTATCTCACCATACACGTAGAAAAAAGTTAGGTTTTTTAACAGAACCTTAGTGCATATTTCATAAATTTAAAAAAAATGTAATAAATTTAATTATTTTTTATAAATATTTAAACAGAAATGAAATGACAATATTTAAGCATTGAAAGACAAGCTTAAACTATAATGGCTTTGAGTGAAAGCAAATCATTTAAGAGAGTTCTATAGTCCATTGTTCAATGTCGTATAACTAAAAGTTGTTGAAGTAAAGTCTGCTTTTGGATTTTTCTTGCATGATCTACTGCTGTTCACAAAATTTTTATGTGAATCAATAGCAGGTAAAAAGCAATATAGTATAGTTATAACTACTAGCCTTTATAATCCAAAATTATTGCTGAAATTCCTTAAAATTGGAGAGTAATAGAAATTTTCCAAAATATATTCTTTTTCAGCTTCATAAAATGCATAAGAACACCTATGTATATTGAGGAACACAAAACTTGTTTTTCAGTGTAATATTATATTAGGCACATATAAGATTAAACTAACAAGTACTCAACAACGTAATGCGATTATGTTCTCGTGTACTTGCTAATTTAATATCTTATGTGCTTCTTATATAACACCATTATTTAGTTTACTCCGTCAAAGATACTTCAGCTTATTAAAAAAATCTTCAATTTTCTTCGTAATTTTTAAAACAGCACTAAAAATTCAGTTGACGGATTCTTCGCAGGCTTAGTGAAAAGCTAAACTTGAATAGTTTCAAAAAATTCTACTGTGACGACAAACTTAGAGATTAGAAATATGCATACCAAATGTTGTAATATTATAGTTTAGTAGCAAATATTTTAATAGTTTACATTCTATACACAATTATTTTATGTTTTACATAATTTATGTTGCATGTTCACTTATTTATTTTTTAAAGCATTTGAGATGGGTGAAGCTTATCGATTTCAGATTTTTACTGACTTATTTTTATAAATATTCTAGATTTCCGTTCACATCAGTGTACATTAAAGCATATTAATTAGCATTTTAACTTTTAAGTCTTTCATGCGTTGGATTTTTTAAACAGTCCAAAAGTGGTGTTATTTCTTAAAATATGCTTATGTTCTAAAATGCACGTAACTTGTGTTCTTAAGTATCAGCCATATCTATTTTATTGTAATTTATGAACGAAACCTCACCCTGTTAGAATACCGATTTTAAAGGTTTTCTACGACACCATATTTCGTAATATTGAAATAGGAAATGTCTTACTGCTACAAGAGAGCTATAAAATGTCTAAAAAGCATCATTTATCTAGGAAAATACAGCATCACTATTGTACGAAATGTGAAATATTTTTTTCTCAGTAACTAAAATTAAACGCTATTCGTCACTTTCTTATTCCGACTATTTCAATCTGTAGAACAACTTTTCTATAAATATCAAGAAAAATCTTCAAACGTTAAATTGAATTTGAAATTCAAATATCCAAACATGCCTTTCAGACTACTTTGCAATTTTCGGATTTACTGCCTGTGTTTGCAGTTACCTAACTTTAGTAGTAAGGTGTGCACTGTGCCAAAATAAATCACATAAAATATTTTATAAAACAGTGACTTTGTTCTTTTAAAAACAGAAGGCTCTGAACTCCTGAAAAAAAAGGGGGGGGGGTATCGTAGGTTATATATGATTCGCAGAATTTAAATTTTAAACGAAAAATACATGTTTTTTGTTTTACATTTGTTATGTATACCACAATACGTACTCACGCATATATCTACAAGAGCATATAAATAAATAAGCACATAAAATCAAAATAATAAAAGAAAAAGAAGAAAGCAAATAATGACAAACAGGAAACAGAAATGAATGCACCACGCGCTGCCGAGTGCATAGCGCTCGCTGTCAACCGGAATACGGAAAGTGCCTGGTTCAAACCCAGGTCGCGTCCGTAGACCTAATCGTTCGGCGTTTTCTTCCAAAACTTCTCGCAAGTACAGGTTAGAACCTTTTAGAAAGACCTCCATGGAGGACACCCCCTCCTCTTGGCCTAGATTCTTCGAGTAGATAATCGGTCGTAATCCCACAATTCAAATCGAAAGTACTACGCATTTGTTTCTATTCCACATAACTCCCGTGCATGTTGAGTCATTTGTCCAAACGATGGATCAGTTTAAATATCCTATCCTCAGAAGACTTCATCGACTTAGATAAGAGCCACCTTTGTACGTACCCTTTCAGTTCGTCGTCAGAGTCAAACTTCTCAGTGTCAGGAAGTTCGTCATGGGCCAAACAGATTGAAATCATCGCATCAATGCCATTTGTGTCAAGGAAGTTCTTTGGCTGTGTGGAACATGATTGGCGAATCGTTCGGCTGCCCTCTTGATGGCAGGGAATTCGACTGTTCTTTATCGGCGTTTGGGAATTTGAAATAATCCATCCAGTTCTCCTTCGATAGCGATGGTAATAACTGAAAAAATGAGAAGTGGAGATGTCCCGCTGTCTCAACTGCTGGAAACTCGTATATCATGTGCCAATTTTCTTCACACACTAGTTCCAACGTGCTGTACAACTCAAGTTATATTTGTTATTTTATTGCTTTCACGGAAAGAGTTGGAAAATATGAAGACTGGGAGGCTTTAGTTTACTGTAGGAAAAACACTTATCCGTGAACAGGAAATTGAAATTGTTGTTCTGAAGAAGAGGAAGCTAAAATTTGTTTTCCGGAAATTTGGCAGGGGATCAGAGGTGGCTCGATTTTTCATGCCGATGTATTTTATAATTTAGAAATACTTCTTTTTGAAGTAGCAACATACATGATAAGAAATAAAATATTTCCTTGTCACAAAATTATTTCGAAAATCCGACACTCTATTCAGTCTGTCTGAAAACCAGAAATAGGCACACGGATGCAATGAACCATTTTAACTCATCCAATGCGCAAAGTTTGCCTCTTGTATCACAGTTTAGCCATCCCTTGTTTATTTGATCCATTTGTTTCACACTACGGAAGGAAGGATTTGTTCGTAAAAGGAGTGGTGGCACCTTTAATTCTATGAGAAAATTGGAGCATTTTCTGTACGTGGATAAGACAGTATCTATAGTTAGAACATTACATCCGATTGCTTGAATTTAGTACTTGTGATTTCTCTTAGGAATTATGAGGAAAATTTTAAACCCATTCCGCTGGTTGTGATTGCTCTTTGGTGCTGTATAGGAATATATTTAATCAACATCGATAGGTTGATTTATTGGCATACGCATATTTTTAATTTGATAGAGAACTTGGGAAATGCAAAAACAGCAAGCAGTAGAAGATTGATATACAGAGGTAAGTATGACCTACTGCCACTTCATCCTTGATGTAAAAAAAAAATTATGATGCTTTATTGGTTGTGAAATTACATTCTTATAAAAATTTGTCTCTTCATTATATTTTTTGTTTAATTCTTTTTTCTCTTACTTACTTTACTTGTTTTTGTTTTGTTTGCATGCATGTCCAAATTAAATCCAGGAATTTTGAATTTTAATCCAAAATTTTATTTTATTTTTTTATGCATTTTACAGCCGAACGGCAAGAAAACTTGACTGTCGAAACTTCAAAGAAATAACGTTTCGAAAATTCCTAAAATATAAAACAATATATAACTTCCACAATAAATAAACAAATTTTGGAAGTAAAAGTCATATTTTCTAAGTATATGAAAGTCTGTTTTCAGTGAAATCGCAAACATTAGTAAATAAGAATAATTTGACAATGCAAATTTATAAAATTTAAATGCTATTAAATTAAATCATCAAGCATAATTAGTTCAAATTCTTCATGAAAATAATAATAGCATTAATACAAACTTTAACATATATATTTATTAGAAAAGTTATGTCGATTGATCTCTATTTTATGAGTACCTGTTTGTCGTACGGGAGAGAGCAGCCATTTTACAAGCGCGTGAAATTGTAGTTAAGTTAATCGGAACAGAATTTTCAAACGCACATTTCTTTTACAAATAACTAAAATTTGCATTGCAATCGATAGAATTCATTTTAAAATAAATAAGTAAACTTTGATTTGCAGAATTATATTCCGTCTTGTAGTTCCCGAACTAGTTAGATGTTGCTTCGCTGCATAGAAACTGTATATGGTATTTACGTATTGGACCGATGTCTATTTATTATGTCTAAGCAATGCTATTTAGCCCCAGTAGCGGAATCAATTTACGTTATACCTGGCTACTAGTTTTGCTACCTGCTATCATACAATAAAATTTTATGCAGCTAATTTATCCCGCTAATGTGCAGTTTAATAACATGCCATCTGCTTCCTTATATCATGCAATTCTCAAGTATAAGATTAGGAAACTACATTTCACGAAATATCACCAGAATTATAATATCTGGAGGTTTCCCCAAAAGTTGAATAACTACTGCGCACATAATCACAGCTTGTTATCTAAAACAGTAATAGCCGGCTTAAAAGAGCCAGAAGACAATTGCAATTTCACTTGTAATTCAAATATGAGTTATAGCTTTTACAGTAAATTAAGATGATTAGCTTACATCCATGATTATATTTTATGTAGAAAATTCACGAAAATACTTAAGATACATTTACTTCGGTTTTCTGAAAATGGGCAATCTTTAACCTTGGTAATCTCAAAGAACTATTACAACCCACAAAACACAAGGTATCTATGTATATATGTTATCAATGGGGAGTCGAAGATCCCCCAGATAATTTAAAATGGATCTTTATTAGAAACTTGACGTAGGATTTCTCTAACGACTAACAAAAGTTTATAACATTCAGGAGGTCCATAAGAGATCTACATAGAAGTATTGTGTGTAATAGGTCCGGAATATTCAAAAGATCCTAAATAGCGTCGAACATCCCAAAGATCCCAAATAACGTCGAGCTTCTTTACATCTAAAATAATGGCACTGGAAATAGCAGAGGGGCTACGTGTGAAGGTCCCCGGTTCGAGTCCCATCGCGCGTCCGTCGACCTAACCGTTCGGAGTTTTCCGTAGTTTTCTCCGAAACTTTGCGTAAATACGGGTTAGGAGCCCTTAAAAAGACCCTCCACGGCGAGCACCCCACCTATAGGCCTAGATCCCTCGTGCAATAATTGGCCTTAATCCCATAAAAACACACTCTAAAATAGTGGAATTTTCTAAAACTTCCCATTTTAGAGAATTCTGGAATGGAACATTTGAAATGGATACTTATTTCATACCAAAATATCTAAATGATATGAAATGGCCCGGAGAAAGAATGTACGTGTAGATATTTTTTGGTTGAGTAATTACACATCAAATCATTTATAGAGATCCATTTTTAGTTCAATGGATCTGCATATGGATAGATATATCTTCTAATAGATACACGTAAATTTTGTTAATTGGAAAATTAAATAAAATTGCAAAAACATGTAAAAAATAAATTTCACGTTATTCATTTTTGTATTTTTCCTAATATCGAAGAAACAGCATTAAAAGTCGTAGAATGGTTTAAACTTTCAAATCTTTTAAATTCACCTTCCGTTATCCCTGGCTGTTCGAAACATTTGTAA
The DNA here is from genome assembly GCA_038373885.1 of Cheiracanthium punctorium. Classification (NCBI taxonomy): domain Eukaryota; kingdom Metazoa; phylum Arthropoda; class Arachnida; order Araneae; family Cheiracanthiidae; genus Cheiracanthium; species Cheiracanthium punctorium. The sequence goes on from JAWZYV010013897.1 coordinate 460,838, forward strand.
AAAATTTCAATCGTCAGAAATGTAACAACCAATTTACCGGATAAATAAACAAATTTACACATTAATATTTTAAGTATCCAGTATATGTAAATTTAGTACTGTTATGAATAAAATAATAATTAAAACATATATTTGTCAAAGAAATAATTTCATTTGAGATATTTTCATATTAATAGCCAACTATATTCATTGCATGGTTCATGAAAATAGACATTTTATTATATTATATGCCTATGCATGAAAATCTATGAAGAGTTCCTTTGTAATTAAATTATGTTTCTTATACTGAAAATTAATTAACTTTGGCGATGAATTTATATTCGTATGTGTTAGGTGCTAAATTGCTCTAACTAGAGCGAAGGTATTTTTTGAAAAGGCTTATTTTTCAGTCATTAACGAAGTGCATCATTTATTAAACCTACAAAATAAAGCATCTGAAAATGTTACATGATTTTCGTGCATAAACTATCAGGTGAAGAGTTGCAGAAGAAACTAAGGTGTATGAAGACAGTTAAAAGCAATAAAAAATATATATAAAATCATTTTCGTGATTATACTTCCGAGAGTATTTCTTTTGCAAATGAAGCCCACAGAAATTAATTTAAAAGGTCGACGTAGATGTGAATAGAAACAGCATCTTTCTCTTTATAACATGACCTAGTTGCTGCTTAGAAATTCTTTCGACATTACAGCAGATGATGAGGTGTGTTTTACCAAGGCCCGTTAGCAGTATAAGGTAATATATACAATGTAAACTGAAACAAGTGTGATTTTCTTAAGAAAAAAAAACCAGCTTTAAATTTCTTCACCACAATGAAAAATTATTCTAGAACAGTTTGGTTATTTGACATATATGGCAACTTTTTCACTTTTGGGGCAACTTTTCACTTCACATACTTGTGCATAAATATAATCATTTCCATTAAGGTTGTTATCAAAGCAGTTCTCCAAATACATTTATGCATAATCATTGGCAGATTACCGTACCTAGTAAACGAGATATTTCATCATGAGTGTGGCAAATATCAAAGTTGTATCATTATTTCCAGTGTAAAATAGTAGGGTTAGCAATTATAGATAATACTGCCAAGCTGAGTTCACTTTTGGGATTTCAGAACTTAATTTTTGATTCCAAGATAGCGGTAAATTTTTAAAAGTGGTCAACTTTGGAGTGTTTTGACATAGCTGTATAACGGCAAACCTTTAAGCAATAGCTCCGATTTTCAGAATGATAATTGTAACAAATTAATATGAGATCACTTCTGAGCTTACTCTTTCCGATAAAAAGGAATTTCGAAAATCGAATATCGCTGCACACACATAAACAAATAAAATAAAATAGAATAAAAATATACAAGCGTTTAACATAACGCCTCTCTCTTTTTTGATGTCGGCGAAAACGTTCAGAATAAGGTATGGAAGAAGATTGCTTTAAATGAACTGCCCCCATTAATTTTCAAAAAATGATACTTTTTAAATTTGAATACGATCCCCCGTATAAAAAAAATTCTAATAAGTAAATTGTGCCCCATACACGAATGATGTAATGGAAAAAAGATCAGACTTATTAAAGCTCAGCATCATTATTAAACTTAGGTAATCCAAAACTGTATATGAATTTGAACGTAAACTTTATTGCTGGGCTGAAAATATCAGGGGTGATTTCATAATTATTTCGTAACGCTCTGATGATATTATCATTCCGAAAATCGAAAAAAAAAAAAACGTTATTTGTTAGAAATCGCCGAATCCTAATGATACCCAATAGGAACTTTAATAGATTGAAAAATTTGCAGTAAAATTAATCGATTTACTTGAAACAAAATGCAATCTTTCATTATAATATTAAGAGTAACTGAAGTCGGTTTAATTTTTTTTAATTATACTTGCTTCATTCATAGTTTGAAAATCAGTCTTGAAAAAATTGTGTGTATTATTTGCATTCCTGACAATAATTTGAATAAGAAAATAAGCAACATGCAACAGTCCGAATATATCACATACGCATTTATTCATTATTTGGTTCTTAGCGATGTACTGTATAGGGGAAGGTGGCCCAGTTGATCCCCTTAGAGTTAAAACTTATATAATATAAAATAAATGTTTATATAATACTTTGGCCCTTTCTTTATGATATTTTACACGATATCTTGCAACATAAACATATTTTAAATATATTTTAAAAGCACAATGACTAATGAAAAATAAATTAGAAAGTGTTTAAAGGACTAATTATCACCCTCATTTTACCCTCATCCCAAGGGCAAAATGATACTTCATTTAAAAATAATTTTAAATTGTATTTTGTCGGCAAAATAAAAGATACAAAAATATTATGACTATACACAGTGAAGTAAAACAATATTTCAGGTATATAGTATGCATGATTTATTTTATGAAATTTTTAAAATAAAAAATTGTCACAAACAATAAAATGGAATATTTTAAAATCATATCATTTTATGATATGATTTTAATATCATATCATAATGATATTATATGATATGATTAATTTTTGTGTTATTAAATTATTGTGTTTATTAAATTATATGATTAATTTTTCAAATATTAAAAAATTTTGGCCTACAATAAACTGAGAAATAAATTAAATAATGTAACGGGGAGTCACGCATTTTGAGAACGGTTGAAGGGCTGTCATGATGCTTAGTACTCGGTACTGTAGTTTCTTCATTCGAGGGATCGTTTTACCTGGCAGTATGGCTGCTCACTTTAGGTCATATTACTGAAACACGCTGAGAAGCATGAAGAACTAAACAAGTGTAATTAACATCTAATAACATATTCTTTTCGGTAAACCAAGTCATATTTCTGCTCATTAAAGAATGCATTTCTAAATACATAGAAAAGTTAACGCTTACCTTGTAAGAGATACGATAAAACCCTGTTTTGAAGAATTCTACTCAGACTCGTAACACACCCATATCTCTTAAACATCGCAATTGCTTCTTCTTGATTTAGCACAACGAGTTTATGTGTTACCCGTAGATAGTGCTGCCTATCTGGAACTAAACATGTGGATAGTTTTGCTCGCTAGGAACATTTTTGGCCACCTTCCTCTAATAGTTCGAAAAAGTGAAATATGAAGCTGGAAGTTTAAGAGAGTGCTCACACGGTGAGTTGTTTCAATTTATCTTGCTATATTCCTTTTTGTACTTCAGGGTGATGATAGAGACGGAAAGTGACGGAGATATGTCGAGTTGTAGACATATTTGAGTAGAGCCTAAGCAGGAGTTATATAAATTTTTCTGAAATAATCTTTCTTCAAGTTATAGGGGAATTTTTATAAGACATGCATAAATATGAATGTAAGAAAGTTAATTATTGAAAAGCTTTAGCGTAATTTGTATTGAAACATTGCAAAATTGCATTTCTTTGAAATAAGGCTTGAATTGCAGATTACTCTAAAAAAACATTTCATTACAATTGAGTTTATTTGCTTGGAGTTTTCTTTTTTTTCTTTTATACGTAACTAAATAAACTAATCATATAGCACATTTTTTTAACATTATAGTAATGTATGCACCCGAACTCATCTTAAAATTTTATCTTATATTTGAAAATAAATCATATAGATTTTTAAATATATTAAAGAATACTAGCGTAAAATCTATTAATTTCAGTCGTGAGCAAAAAAAAAAAGAAAGAAAAAGAAAATAACAATTTGACTGTGAGTGGGTCTGAGCTTTATGAAATCAATTTGTAATTCGTTTAAACACTTAAAAAGGTTTTAATACTTAAAAATGAGATTTTAGGAAAAAAGATAAAATTTTCGAGGAAATATATAACATTTCTCCTTTGACATTAATAAAGATTAATTTCTTATTTTTTCAGCTTCTGTCTAGCATCTTTTTAAAATTTCTTTTTAAAAATGTGTCATTTATAATGTGTCACTTTAAATGTGTCATTTATATACATTATACACCTTTTCTTTCTTTTTAATTTTATATTAATTTTTTTTAATCTAGTCTTAAAAATTTACTTAACATCAATATTTATTAAAATTTTGCTTAAAGTTCAAACTTTTGGAAACTGTTTTCGTGTATTTTTTTACTCATCCTCCAAAGTTATGAAAATACTAAAATATATATTTTTTATCGATTTTCTATATATAAGTAAGTAATTGAAATTAATCGATTTTGAACTGTTCTATTATGAGGTTGTAGTCAGATACAGAGTGATATATTGCAATCGTTACAAATTATTCATATGAATTATCAGTAAAATTTCAAAGCAGACTATAATATGATGATGTAAATGCTGATAATTAGTCATCACATCTGTAAAGTGTTATTTTAATGTAACATTTTTGTAACCATTTCGTATTATTGTAATATGTTTTTATGTCGGATGGTTGATATTCTGGATACGTGCACACATGTCCATATTAAAATATATTAATTTTTAATCCGAGTGTGACTATTTATTCAAAAGTGCATAATTGATACTTTGTGTGTTCAACTTAGTTTTTTGGCATTCAGGATTCAGAACATCAGGATTCAGATCTGAAGATTACAGGATCCTATCGCAGCTGCCACAAAACTATTTTGAACACCCAAGGTTTCATCTATGTAGGACTGCAACCCATCCCGCTCTCTGAATAACTCATAAACTGAAATATTTTTAGACAAACGCTACTCATCAAATCAAATCATATTTCTACACATTGAAGATTTTATTTCTAAATAAATAGAAAAGTTACTGCTTACCTAATGACAGATATGATAAAACTCACGTTTGAAGAATTCTACTAAGACACGTAATACAGCAATAGCTTAAATACGGCGATTGCTTCTGCTTCACTTAAAAAATTATTACAAAATTAATTATTACATAAATAATTTTTTGCACAAATTTATGTGTTACCTGGTAGATAGCGCTGTCTGTCTGGAAGAAAACATATATGGATAGTTTTGCCCGCTAGGATGATTTTGGGCCACCGTCTTCTAACAGTTCGAAAAATTGAAAAGTGAAGATGGAATTAAGTGAGTGCTCACACGGTGTGTAGTTTCAATTTATAATAATCTTGCTATATTCCTTCCCATACACGAATTTCAAATTTGTTGGTTTGTTGTATAGAAATGAAACACAGAATACTCACTTTCTGCTACATACAATAGTGACTGATATGTATATAGAATAAAACTAAACTGTCAGGCGTACGAAATATCTTTTTTGGCACCAGGTGGTGCACGTAAAATTCCAAAATTTCCAAATGGGGACAGTGACAGCGTATGAGTTAAACTATTATAGATTGTAAGATGGGCATCTGTGTGTGTGAAACGTATCCAAATATCAACCATCCAACATAGAAACATATTACGATATGATTATACGATATGATTAAAAAACCAAGTTCTAGGTTTACTTTACAGTTATAACTAAAAACAGGAGAGTTCGAATCAAAATTATCCATTCAGCGCGTTTACATTTACATTATCATCGTATTAACTTATCGTCTTTACTTCATTGTTGCGTCAACACTTCAAAGTAGCTGTCTCCAACAATTTCCGACCATAAAATACAACACAACAAAACTAAAATCAATAAACATAAATAAAAACGCGGTGCATCGAAATTTTAATGTTAGAAATAGTATTTTATTTTAAATTAAGCATTTTTTCAATAAAAATATTCATCGTTAATTAAAAACAAGAAATATCACTATCATTCTCTTTTTCATAACTGTTGACCGTAGCAAAAATTAGTTCGTTATCTCATTTTGCAGAATTCTACCGAACTGTACTGATTCCCCCTGTTCGTCACAGTCTATATCTCTATTTTGTAGAAATTACTTGGAGGTTAGTTGGATTCTCCTAAAATTTTCAATCTGTTCTAGAAAATAATGTTAAGATGGAAAATTCAATAAAATATTTTAAGTGTATACAGAAGAACATGCGTTTACGATTTTTAAACTAACTTAAATTAATATCTAAATTAGCTAACAAAGAAAATTTTATTTCTTATTTCAAGAAAAAGTAACAGATAAGCAATATTGCCTTCTTAAATGAGCTATTGTTACAATTTTTTTAATACTATGAGAATTTGTTTCAATTACCGAATAAGTGTATTAACTGTTGTAGTGGTGAAATTTCTGTCGAGAAAAAAACAATAATTTCAATGTTCATCCTCATGATTTCAAGCAGTTGAAAAATTCGATGAATATAAAAACTGTTAGACTATTTCATATTATTTCATCTCATTGTTTCTAACACTTTTTATAAATGACTTAATCTCAGCTATCTAGCATTTAGAATTTGCAACAGAGATCACACATAATATAGAAAACGGCTGCATTTAAGTTACAATGAACAACAATAAAAATCAACTACGCATTTTATAGCATGTTGACTGGGAACATTTCTCAAAACAAAGAGCTTTGTTAACACAATAACAACACAAACAGACACGGGGAAAACAAAGAGAGACGATTAAGAGACAGTAGAGAGAGTTTTTTTTTTTTTTTTTTTTTTTGCTTTTGACCAAACGAAAATCAACCCAAATTTACGGAAACACGAATTTCTGTAGCAACTGGTACACAGTCCATGCAGATATTTTACGGAAATCCATAAAAAAGTAAAAAAAAACAGCTGTAATAGTTGCAGAAATAACATTGCATAAAAAGAAGCAGTAAAAGAGCAACTTATTAAAGCATGATAAAATACCATTATTAATAAGCCCATTAAATCTGCATTTCTTATATCAACAGTTTTATGTAGAAAAGTTACGTTACTTTCAAATTAATTAAATTGATAAATACAAAAAAAAGGAACACAAATAAGTCATTGAAAAATGTTTATGAAAATAATAAAACTTTGTTTAACCGCAAAAATAAGAATAAATTGAAGATTTGTTCAAATGGTAAGAAAAAGAAAGCAAATGGTGAAGAAATCACTAATGAATAAATTTAATTAATTTGGTCATAGCACAACAAAAAATTTAAATATTCAAAAATATGTGATTCGATCTGCAATTACTGAATTGAAAAATCTGTTCAATTCTTTTCTTCTTGTTTATCGGTGTTACTTTTGTTATTTCATAATACAAAAGTTTAATATTTCTCTAGTTGTATTTCTGTTAGTGCAACATATTTTCCGCCAAATAACTTTCATTTCTATTCTTACAACAGCAACAAATTTAGTCGAGTATTTTATACATCCCATACTTATTTCGTATATGTTTGACTGAGATTGATTTCCTGTATCATTAGTTATTAAATAATTTCTCAGAACAGCAAACTCACAATATCCTATAACGGACCGTATTTTAACCACGTTTTCGAAGGTGAAAGATTGTGGTTAGAGTAGACAAAAGATATAACTAGAACTTTATGCTTAATATTACATTATTAGCAAAATGGGATAAATATAATGCCTGCAGGGTAAATTGAAACTAATGAATCTATTTAGATGCAATTATCTGGACTAGTCTAGACTATTAGAGTACATTATTTAGTAAACGATTATGTTCGCACGAATATCTTTTTAAAAAGGCACAAGGAAAGTATTCATTAAGTTAAGAGTCTAAGATATAATTCATTTATAATTTACCAAAATACTATATAATATATTTTTAAGGATTGTAAATTTTCAACTAAATTTGAAAAACTGTTTTATGGAAAACTAAGTGAAACCTTTGAACACATATATATATATATATATATATATATTAATATGACACACAACCAGACGTTTCCAACTTAAAAATTAATAATTATAAAAGATAAATATGATTATTATTTAAATTATCCTAAGGAAATTAATAGATTAATTTTCTTTTTATTTGAAAATTTTAAATTTCAAACTTGAAATTATTATTATTCGAGAAAATATTTTCTTTGAGCTTTCCCAAAATGTCAAATTGGTTACAGTTTTTGTATGTGTATTAATTCATCGCCTAAAGAGTACGGTCTAAAAACATTGCAACCGAATATATTTCTTTTTGCGCAAACAGTAACTAAATCAGGAGATTTAGATCAGACGGAAATATTTGAGATGGAAATAAGAAATATATTTCTAACTTTCTTCCGTCGGAAGCGCCAATGAAAAATGTCAAGATACTTGATTTGTCGTGGCATTTGAATCCCAAATTCAATCCGTTATTGGTTGCTGCATGTCTTTCAAACGAAGAATACGAGTGTTGAGAAAGTCCGATATACATTTGAAAATGCCGTCTTCAATTTGACGAAATATTCTGGTATATTACATAATGTCTGCATGGTGAGAGGCTCAAGCCTTAAAGTGATGGGTATAAGGACTGTATGCTTATGTGGAACAACCCATAGCATTGCATCTGACAGATGAAAAATTGTCTGCGCGTGTAGCATTTCCCCAAAATATCCGTTATAAGATACTGAGCGTAATCGATAACAAGTTGGTAATAAATATTTATTTTCATATAGTCAGGAACACGACTCAAAATCTTTGTTTTAAGCTTTTTATTTATGTTTTTACAACAGTAAGTGACTATTTCTTTCTAGAAAGACTTTCTTGTAAAAGTGGGTCAAATATACAGGTATTAATTACTATTCAGCTTAGGTGCGGTTTGTCTCGTTGATTATCTTAACATATTTTTTTCTTAAGAACAGTGCGAAGTCTTTATTTTTAGAAAAGTTACTACGTCAAATTTTAATAAGCAATTAAGAAAAGAAAACAGAGCACCCGAAGCCATGTATAATGATTTTAATTGTTTACTAGGTGTATTTATTCATTAATTAAAAATACTGAGAAACACGTTTATCTGCTTAAATAGCTCGATAAACGATAAAACAACTTGCCTACCAATGGCCTGAATACATTATGTAATTACAATGACGCGAATACTCGACATATACATTCCCATACATGCACCTGATTAATTTTATGGCTGACTTATAATTTGTATCATATAATTATGTCGTATTATTAGAGTATTTTCCGTGTCATTCAGCAGAAAGAAAAATCGAACGCAAACTGTAATAGCAACTAGGCTGTCAAGTTTTCCCATGTCCGAAAGTTATAGATGGCATGTTTTTTCGATATTACCTTTATGCATGCAAGCATCATTTGTGTTGGAAATATCATGGTGTTTGTTTTATGAAAATTAGCGTATCAACAGTAGTAAAGACATTACTGTAAAGATGAGTTGTTTTATTTATATGTTAAAAATGCATTATTTAACTATACTTGGTTGTATCTATGCGTGTGATATAAGTAGATATTTTGAGTTAATTCTAAATTAATATAATTTTGTAATTAAAGTTTCTAAATATAAAAATGACTTTCAATGATTTCTTCTTTTCATGCAAAAATAGTAAAATTAATCAAATAAACTTTTGAATGTAAAACACGACCTTTTTAAAAAACTAGTTTTCTGTCAATTTAACAATTACATTTCCATACACACATACTTTACATACTTTAGCTAAAGAAAAGATAAAAATAAAAGGTAAAATGAACTGTCATGCTCTTCTGAAAACACTTCGTAGTTTAGATACAACTGTCGACAGGGGAATACATTTTTGTAAAAATTAAATATTTGACTGAATCAAGAAGTATTTTATCGGTTAGTTGTAGAAAATCTTAATAGTACCTTTTTCAAGCTTTTTAAGTTCAAAGTAGCATAAAACAGTTTTCTTCCAGCTAAAATGAAGCTCTTTCTACGATAGTTTCATATTGTACCAGGAAAATAGTAGAACTCAACACTCTACTTGTATTTTTGTCCCAGATGGGGATACTGGTGAAACACTGAATAGCACGGTACGGAACCACTTATATGCTTATGTGATGTCCGAATCGAAAGTGGCTCTTTTTATACGGTAGTAACGAAATTCTTGCAGACATTCATCCTAATATAATCGGGAAGGAAAAAAATAACAATGGTGGTGTGTTCTGCTTTTCTCGTAACGTTATCTATATTCATTCGAGCATACAGGTTGGTTGCAAGTGAATATTCTAACTTTGAAGGGCTATATGTACAAAACTGCAGAAAATACACGCATATTGCGAAAAAGAAATAAATAACATTGTAAAGCTATCAAGAGCATAAATTTATAAATCTTCATTGTAACCACCACCAGAAGCACGTGCGATATCCAGACTTCTGCAGAATACATCTCTTCTTTTTTCATCATGTCTGGCGTCACAGATTCGAAACCTCCAGTTATCCCAACAGTGTCAGCTGGCAGAGTCGGGAAAAAACACTTTTTGTATTTTGTGTAGACCCAACGATGATACTCACTGAGAGTTAGTTAATTCAGGCCTTCTTGCTGGCCACTGATGAAGAGCATCATGGCATTTGCCACCAAAAAGTTAAGAAAAGAAAGGAAGAAAAAACGTACAATTTGTGAAACTTTATAACCTTTCAACTCAAAACGATGTGAGAAACGGAACGCTACCTTGTGGTGTTTTGATGTCATCGCTTTTCAAATTTGGATGTTCATTTTGATCACCCTGTATTATAGAGGACAATGCGTGAGCGTATGTTATATCACTTGTTGTACAGAAGAAATATTTTTGTGAAAATAATTTTAATATATTGGTGATGATGGTAGTATTTGTAAAATAATTATAGAGAAGCGAAACCGTAGATAATTAGAAATATTGCGGCGCATGTGATCGATGATAGTTTTTAGTATTTGATGAATTGGTTGAACACAGGGTTTTTCCCTGATTTACGTATTTTCCCTCTATTTTCTTTTTTTTAACACACACACACAAACACATCTAGAATACTTGAGCATGCAGTAAACATCCTTATCGAAGGAAAAGAAAACGATCATCAACATGCAAGGTGTGAATAATTCCTTGCACTAAACAAAACATCACTTCCGAACTCTATAGATGAAGACACATAAAAATGGCACTCTTTCTTGAATCAAAGAATACAAAGGATAAATTACGATATTAAGGATTTTTTTTATTTTCAGGAGAGCACAATATAAGCTTCTTGGTTAAGTTGCACAGAATAAATATTGAATATAGAAACAATTACATATTTTCACATAAAATTAGAATATATTACGGACACGGATAGAGGCACAAGCCCCGAAGGGCAAGTGCTTGTCCAAACCGCCAACGCAGCTCTACTCTGGTCGCTAACTTACGACTAACTGCTCATATTCAAAGATGCACGGGGGGAGTATGTCACGAGGTCAACTTTTGCCGTTAAGCTATTACATATGTAAGAGAGAAAAAAGGAACTCGAAAGACTGTTCTAGAACATTCGATGCATGCAGCTGCACACAGAGAAGCAAAACACTGCGGTCTGGGAGCAGTGCAATACTGCAAGTTAGGCTTTCATATGAATAAGTGCGAAAAGAGGATGAGAAGAAAAAAAATATACATAAAACAGATTGCAGCTGTAAATTTGATTAGCATAGCAGAAGGCAGGAAATTGAAATGATTAAAAGTGCGTTATTGCCTTAAAATAAATGGCTGAAAGGAAATTTGAAAGCTTTAAAAAGAGTTATTGTTAAAACTTATAACTAATTAAATTTAGAGTAGACTATTAGTTTTAAATTTAGACAATATTAATTAATATTTGTAATAATAGTTTTTCACAAAATATATGCACGTTGTGTCAACGTGACACTTGTACTTATGATATTAACAGTATCCTACACCACTGCTACACTTCTTTGAATCTGTATCAAATCGAACCTGTGTGAAATTCCGCGTGTTGTGGGAACTCACTACAGAATATTACCCGTACAATACTGATTAAGTCCGGCTTCACACAGCTTATGGATTGAAATTGCACACACTGGTATTGAACTAGCTGATATCTCTTAAAAATCATTATTTAAAGATTTATTGTAGCCAAGCCACTTTTGTTTATATTTTTGAAAGTCATATTATGCGATTGTGATTGTGTGTCATTAAGGCAAACCTGCGCGAGGGGTATCTCTATCTGCCTAAGATGAGGGATGCCTTGGTAGGAGGAATTTCTTGGGGGTTTTAACGCGTATTCACGTTACATCTTCAGAAAACCTACCAAAACTCCAGACCGTTAGATCGACGACCGCGCGATGGGACCCGAACCCGAGACCTTCACTTCGGCCGTCTACCATTTTCAGTGATATAACCACTGTGTCATGGTGAGGCAGTCATATTATGAGTGTTTATATATTCTAAACCGATATAAATTATACAGGCTGTCCCAAAAAAGTGATAACGGACTTTAATTATTTATCTATTGCGGATAAAATTCCTCCCGTTAATTTTTAAAAAGCTACTCTCTTTAAATTTGTTTACGGACCCTATACAAAACAATTCCAAGTTAGTAAAATCTGCTCCATACACTCATGAGGTGACAAAAAAATTGAGAATTATACCTTAAAAATATGAAGATAAGTAAAACGCTTACTTAAACCACTTTTCCATGGCTCTATGGGAAAGAAATCACGTCGAATGATCGCATTTCAGGGGTCGTATAGAAATTAAAAAAGGAAACATACAATGAAATCTGAAATGCTATTGTTATTTAAAGACAGGTGGGGCGTTTATATGTTATCAGTACTTCTGAAAAACGACTGTTCACAAAGATGGTTTAGAAAGAGATAGAAGCGTAGGATCACATTCACTGCCAAACAACTTGATTAAATACTTACCGGTTAATTCAAGACATGTGCAAGTTACATTTCATTAATTGTACATCAATAGATTTTCTTACTTTGGTTTGGGGAGAAAAACTGATTTTTCACATTCAACACTCAACAAAATATAATAGTTTGCAAATTTTATTGCAGTTAAAAATTTTAAAATCTGAAATAGTTGAAAATATAAAAGAGAATATTCTTTAATTTCAAAAATGTTATGAATTACTTCATGAAAAATGTAGTTTGTAAAAATGACTTCAAATTAATTAGGCTATATAATTATTATTTGTCTTTTTTTACATTTTTGCTCTTTCCATTTTTTAATAAAAATTTTTTATGAGCAAAACCTGCGAGTGAATCCACGTAACGAGGAGGCGTTATATGTATACTTTAGAAGTTTCTTCCAAATTTGTGCTTTAAAACATCACTAGTAACCTGGCTAATTAATTAGGTTTTTAATGTGAGTTGCTGCGTCAAATTTCGGTGATTTCTAATTATAAAAATTATATAATGCGATTCAAAATATTCAATAAACAAAAAAAACATGAGTGTTGGTACAAGGAACCAAGATAGACCAGAATGGCACAGTAATCTGGGGACGTTGCTATTCACCGGTTAATAATCAGTTTAATATTCAATTTAACAATTAATACCGCTACCAATAATCTCTATTTTAATAATAAATTTTAGTCAAGTGATTTCTGTGAAAGATCTACTAATTTTCGACAAACCATAGTCAGAAAGTTCACTATTATTTAAAATGATTTTTAAGAAGTACACAAGGAAAAAATTGTTTCCGACCCTGCATTCCTATATGATTCTGATCAGTCTTGGTTCCCTCTACTAGACCTTACATTTTTTTTACAAGAGGTCCGAATCGCTCTGCATGTGTCAATTCATAAACATTGCGTGAGTAAAATACTCAAATTTTCAAATTCCAGATTAAGTCTTCCAGTTTTAAAAATATATAAAAATAATGGGGAAAAGATAACATTCTAAACGTTTTAGTTACAATTGACAGTGTTAAAATGAGTTATGCAGCTCAAAATATCCATTAAGATCCATTAGATTTTGACTATGGTCAGAAAGTTCACTATTATTTAAAATGGTTTTTAAGAAGTACATGAAGAAAACATTTCCGATCCAACAGTCCTTAGTCCTGTTTCCCCTACCCCACCTTACATGTTCTTCGCAAGAATTTGAATCACCATGTAGGTGTCAATTCATAAACCATTTCGTGAATAAAATACTCAAAATTTCAAATTTTACATTGGGAATTCTAATTTTTTTTAAATGTATAAAATCATTGAAAAAAAATAACATTCATTTTTTTTTTTTTTTTTTTTTTTAAGCACTTGCGATTGCTATTTTTTTTAGCACTTGAGAGTGCTATTTCTTTCAATCACGGTTTTTTTGTCTACGCGAGCGCGTCGAGTCACTTTTCAATTTTTGTTGATTTTAGGGACTTGGGTAGGGTTTTCTTTAGTTTTCAATCTATATTCTTGCATTTTGTGTGGTTTTAGTTGTGAACCTCCCCTTTTGGTCTCAATCGAAAGGACAATTTATCTACAGGACCGCCCAAAACATTCGAAATACATTACGCTCTATGGGCCGAAATTCATCAAAGCGTTTTTTAGAGGTATTGGGCTATTTCAAACGACTCAGAAGTGATATATGCTGTTAAGAGTTACAAAATGAATTTCTCCATTAAAAGAAGTGTCTTTATCATTTATAGTTCTGCTACAGGAACACTCAAAAGATTTCCAATACATTACGGTCAATGGGAATTTTAGGGCCATTTATCCATTTCAAGCACAATACCGTCCTACCATATAAGTTAGGTAATGGTCCGACCACGGTCTCGTACTTCCCTCAAGAACTACGCCAAAAATCGCCAAGCTTGGCGACTTTTTTTGTACGTGTGTATGTATTTAACTCTCAAATCTAAAACAATTTTAGTCGTATAATGTTAAAATTTCATACATAAGATTGCTGTAACATGTAGTTGTGCATCTGGATTTTTGGTTCCAATCTACTGGAGAGTTTATTTACAGGACCACAGAAAAAAAATTCAGTACTTTAATGTCTATGGACATCTTCAATATAATTTAACTGTAGACAGTCATTGTTTGACAATATTAAAATGAATTTTGAAGCTCTCAATAAGTTTAGGTATTTTCAAAACTACTATAAATACCAGTAAAGAACATTCTTTAAAGATATTCAAACATTACATGAATTTATTTGAAAATCTTTAAAGGCGGAGAATAACTGTTTTCTGTGGCAAGTCGTGCATATTAATTTTTATATAATAAAATTATCTTACATCAAGAGTGAGTTAGGTTTACATTTCGTAGTTTACAAAGAATTTACAAAATTCGAATCAAAATTTATGTATTATAATCATTTAAATACATGGAAAGTATGTGAAAATTATGCATAGATTACTTGAAATAAAACATTAGTTGTTCTTCCATGACCACCTGATGCAGGTGTAAAAATTATCCTTTTGATACGTTCGTTTTTCAATTTCATAAATTGCTTATATAGTTATTTGCAGAAAGTAAAGACACGAGTACAAACTATTTGATTTCTTTATTAGTGAAAGTGTGATTGATTGTTGTGATCTTGAGTCCTTATTACAGAAAATTAGGTAATTTTACATATGCTTACCTTGAGCTGCATTTTCTTTTGATTGTTTTAATTCACGAATTTTCAAATTATCGTATTCAAGTAAATCATTTTTAAATAATCTTACGCTGTTTCAAATGTGTAAACATACGGCTGCATTTACAAAACAATTTTGGTACAGGTTTAAAAACTTCACATTCAATAAGTGTTACACTTTGAGTTACACAAATTTACATAAATATAAGTCTGGAAAATTTTATTCAGTAAGTATTGAAATACAGATCGATTAAATAAGTGTTCTGTTAAAAGTTTAAAAATTCTGAATTTGATATTACTTCTGCTATTTTGTATTTTTAGAATTTTCTAAAGAACAATCAAATATGGTTTTCCAAATGTATGTTATTTGTATCTAAATTAAATTTATTTGATATATCTGCATACTTTCTTATCTAAAAGTAATACATTTTCAATGTATCTAGTATAAAAATGGTTATATAACATGCATATATAGAAATTCAAGTCTGCGTTATTCTAATACACATATTTTCTTAAGAGTTTTTCGGGCAAAATTAAATCAACTTCAAGATTTAATAAAATATCATTTAGTTTAAAGATAAAATATAAACCAACACCTTAAGTTATGTTAGTAATTCAGTATGAAAAAAATATAGGAACTCTCAACATGTATTTCTTTCAATAGCAATAAAACAACTAATAAATCTTACATTTAATATCTACGAAACATGCACATAAATAATTTTAATCTTATAAGATCAACTCGTATATTAAAATTAGTGATTATTCACAACTAGATTTTCCCCTGAAATTCAATTACATTGTTTTAGAAATAATTTACTTATGAATTTTCAGTTCAGAGTGTATTCAAGAGATTTTACTTAGAATGTGATTTATTTATTTTTTAAGTTTTGAAATCGTAAAATTATGCATTAAACATGAACAAAACATAACACAAGGTATTCTTTTATTTAAATATTTTAGAATTTTGGAATGGTTTAATTCAATTTCGAGGAACATAAACTGTATCGTAAAATTTCGTACAAGTCATAAAATTTTACACCAGCAATAAAAATTGTATAAAAATTGCATTGTGAGACACAAATTTTACATGTCAGATTTTAATGGATTGATAACATATAGGCATAAAAATAAGGAAATGTAAGATCATGTATCAGTCTCGCTACCTTTAGATATTTTTGAGATGTTCGGTTGAAAACTGAGTGTTCTTCATGCACCTACATTACTCTTTTAAAGTAATGCCAGTTTTATTGCTTTATATTGTAATCTATTCGTTCACTTGTTATAGATGTCCATTACTTTACTTCTTGTATTAATTTTTGTTCGTAAAATATGTAGCTTCTCTCTTCTCATTTTTTAGCTTACAATATGATTTAGAAAATACACTGGCCTTCAAAAGTAAAGAACAACATGGTTTTCGAAGCTCACCATAAAAAGAAATGACACTAACAATAAAATTTATGGTTTATATAAATGATAAAAATGAACTTTATGCAAATTTTTGAAAAACAGATAGCTACGAATTTTTTTTATAGAAAAGAACATGCATATATGCGTGTGATAGAAATATTCAGATATCGGACTTTTTTAAATATAGTAATTACCTATTTCCGCACAATTACAATGGCGTCTGGAGTATGTAAAAATAAAGTTATTAGGGAACTTGTTTCGCCGTATATCTACTAACAATCGAGTCATGAGCGCTACGCCTACTTGCCCCTGTAACCAACTAACCCCGGTCTCCCCTACTTAAGGTCCATACTAAGAAATAAAAAAAAGTTTCGAAAAAATTCAATATTTTAATAAATGTGTTATAAATGTCTAAATTATATTTTAATAAATGTGTAAACAAATAAATTTATTCACTGTCATAATTTAGACATATGCCTTGAAAATGCTTCACTAATTGCATTTGAGGGAAACATTGCATTAGTGAATACCAACTTTACTGACATATTCGATAGTATCACACAAAAGTTGGGCCACAAATTGGGTTCTACTGTAAAGAGAATCTTATTCATAAATTTCATAATACTTCATTTAAAGTTTTTTTTTCAAATTACCTTATTTGTATTTGAAAAATCTGGAGTCGTTCTCTTAATTGAACATTTTATTGATATTTCAACTGTAGAAAGATATGGTTTTGCTAGAACTATTTCCATATTCATGCACAGAATTTTGATTCTTTTTTCTTTCCGACTATTTTATGTTGTGTTGTTTTGTGTGATTATGGCAACGCTACACTAGGGCGATCTGCCAAGGGGTGGGGGGGTACCTTGGTAGGAGGATTTTCTAAGGGGTTCTAACGCGTATTCACTCCGACTATTTTAAGCTATCCTTATGTAATGCACACTCGTTATCAAATCATGCACTACTTTATATAAAATATACTAGCTGTATACGGTAATATATAGATTTTGATTTTTTTATAAAAGGAAGACGTCTTCAAAGCTTCTTTGCATACAAAGTTTCATGCTTTTGGTACAGTCACTTTATTGGACTCCTTTTCTTTACTGGAGACTTCTGTGAAAGAAAATAATTGGGCTACGCTATTAAATTTTGTGTTGCACTCAAAATATCAGCTATGGTGATGTTGGTCAGATCTATCAGTTCTTCGAAGATGAAAGGTAATCAAAAATTAGTTTTGGATGACACACGTGTTACAAATACGGTAGAGGGATTGCAAAAGACAAAACTCCGCGCAGGATACCAATCCACGAAAAAATGAGCCACGCGGACAAGATACCTTCTTCAAGAGCTTAAAGGGTTGATGGTAGGATCAACAAAATGAGGCTTTAATTGGAAGTTTCGTCAATTTAAATCTTCATTATTACAATTCATATTGCCATTGATGCTTCGAGGTCATCGACTACATGCCCTCCAGCGGTAGTTCATCAACTGTGAATTCCTGTGCAGTCCCGATCTAACCTGAAAGACGACCGTGGATCATAACTCTACTCGTTGACGGCTTTGACGCGCTCTCTGAAAATGACTTTCAGTGCACCTACGAAGTCAAGGTCGATTTCAACCTGTAAGCAATTGCTTCGTATCTAAAATTCCTAAATATTCTTTTACAACTTTAATAATGGTGTGCTTCATTTTTTTTACTAAGATTACCTGTTTCTTTTATTCTAAATACGATGTATGACACTATCTGAAACAAAATATAACTACATGGGTGAATAAATTTATTATTTAAACAGTACAGAGTTGTTTTAAATCTTGTGACTGTATTCATGTAACAGTTGAGTCAGTAAAATTTGCTTGGCAAAAATGCAACTTCTAGTCTTCTTTACAAAGCTCATTTTACAACTTTAATGGATTTGTAAAAAGAATAGTATGTAAGGAAACAGCAATGAAGGGATATTTTCGCGTGTATCGAATAAACGCAATATTTGGAAGGAATGTATAAGAAATAGATTCTTTGCACACTAAATCCTTATTATGCTGCTACTGGAGGAGCGTTATAAACATAAAAAGTTGTTACCTTTTAAAATAAAAATTTGGTTATTACTTACACAAAGGTGATCTTAAAAAATCCAGCGTTCTTATTTCTGTACGAATATTTTAAAGTAGAAGTCATTTACGAAAGTAACTTCTACTTTAACCTTTTAATCTATAATTTTATTATTTCAGTCATCAATAAATGAGAACACAGTGCATTATAGTTTCTTAAGTTTCGTTATACTTCTTTTCTTCGAGTTATTTAATCAGAAACCATGGATTATGAATTTTGGGTTTTAATCGGTTAAAGAATCAAAAAATAACTATACAGTAATACTTAGTAAAACCAAAGTTACAACCCCCCTCTTCCAATGATGAGTCAATTGCCGATTTTAATCTTTATACGAGTGACAGACATATCGGTCATTCCATGATGGGTGTGCCCTCTAAACAGGGCAACGTTTCTTTCTATAAATGGTCGTCTAATTTTTGAAAGAGATCTCAAATAAAGATGAGGAACTTAGTACCAAATTTGGCACCTCCAAAGGTATCGTTTGAGAAAGCAGAATATTGGAACCATGACACAATTTAACCACGACACAACTGTGTACTCTCTTTAGAGTACACAGTTTATTGTGTACGCTAAAGTGCAGAATCAATCGAGAGAGCCGTTCATCCTCTCAAGAACTGTTCAAAGATGGGATTGCTACATTTTCTATGTTCTGTTGAAAATCTACATTTTCTATGTTAGTTTAACTGACTAGATTGCTGCCGGACGTAATTCAAAGGCAACTTTGTAAAATTGTGTGGGAAGGTCAATTTAAAAGCCATAAAGCTATAAATTTTTTTTTGCTTCATTTTTTTCCTTGAATGAATTGCTTTAAAAGTTTATTTTCAACAAGTTCAAGATCTATAACCGAATAATTATAATTATAATAATAATTATTAGTAGTATTATAAGAAAATTAACAAAAAACAAAAATGGAATCTACTAGACAATAACATAACACAACAAGCACAAAATAATAATCAAATACTGTAATCAATATATTCATTTTTTTGTCAAAAATTAACTGTGAATATGCAGTCTTTACATTAAAAAATTGTCCGCATTTTGTTGCATCAGATGTAATTCTTACTCGCTTAAAAATGCAAAAAATCATCTCTTCTTTCATGCTTAAAATGCATTTTAAAAGCAATTTTTCAAACTGTGCAATTTAACGAAACTATTTTTTAACGAAAAACAACAAAATAAATAACCGGTGTGAAGCCGTTTTAAATAAGTGTAAGTGTTTTCTCATGCAATGGTAAACATTTTTAATGTGAAATTCCAGTTAAGAACATATGCATTTTGGTACTATTTAATACAACATTTTAAAAAGAAGTGACTTTTATGAATGGATTTAAAACGCTGTGCTGTAAATTTATAATGTTGCAGAAAATGCTTTCAAAAAAGGAATGAGCCTTATTATTACTATTAGCGAGTTTCATATTGTTTTAAAATGTTCATGTTCATTTACAATTTAGACTAATTTTTCGGAATTGCTAGGCAAAAAATGAACGATACTAAATTTTTAATGTGGTACTGATTCTTATCTGTTCATTAGTTTTAAGAATATATAAACAATTAAATTCTTCAACAATTCAATAACTTTAGCATAATTAATCTTTTTATTTTCTTGTTTTTTGTTTCCTTTTGAAAGTCCTTTTTTTTTAAGCCTAATGTTTATTATTAGATACATTTGTTTGCGTTTAAAATTTTCAAAATTACTTTAAAAGTTTATTATTTTCAAGCCTGTTTTTTACTTACCGATATTTATTAACTTTATTTTGAACTTTCGAAATTGTTTAAAAAAAAAGAATGTGTTAAGGCTGTTTAACCTGACGAGCGAAAGTCGAATCGGGGACTAGGGGAAAAGCTTGAAATATGGGTGGATTGGGGGTCCAAGCATACATGTCGCGCCATCTTTAATCCTGTAATGGGCACAATTGGTAGCTGTATTTTTTAGAATTTCTCTGAAAAATTTTAGAAATATAATTATAACTTTAAAATTAAAACGATAAAATGGACTTTTCTTGATGTAAAATATTGTTACGAAAATCTCCAAGTGGGTGTATTTTGAAGCAGTCCAATCAGCACAGTAAACAAAAATAACACTTTATTCGCGGCTCGCAGCTCAATAGCTCAAAATAATAGAAGAAACTTTAAAATGCGCTAAAAAAATTCATAAATAAGCACAACAATAACGTTATTCATTTCACAGAATTAACCGTGCGCTTCAAAGTCTATCACTTAACTGAACCCTCCGGAGAGAGATCCTAGCACTTTTATAGAGATGATGACGTCACCAGAATCGCTGAGAAACTTCTGGAACAATCTTATCAAATTGAAATATGGTCTCGAGACATGAATTTTCTAGAAGCCACCATTTGTCGCCAAGGTCACCAAATCCGTCGCCAAGTCGCCAAGATGATCGCCAAGTTTGTCGCCAAGACTACAGGGTTACCATTATCAGAGGACCGCTATTATGCCTGCAAAACTAGTTTCACGGCGGCACATGCAATACGGGAGCAAATTAAGTTATTATTTCGCAACACTGCTTCCCTCTTTAAAAAAACTGACTACCCGGCAGTCTAATCACACAACATTATGATCACTAGCACCATATGGAGCTAAACGATTAATGTGGATGACTCTCGGTTTTGAATTGGGCGACTTCTGGACTCTGTAGATAACGTCGTTCAATTTCTTTACAACTATATAAGGTCCTTCCCAGTTCTGTTGCAACTTAGGACTCAGACCTCTCCTTCGTTTTGGGTTATACAGCCAAACTTGATCACCATCTTTAAACTGGTGATTCGTTGCTTTGGCGTGGTAACGAATCTTCATTCCGTCACTCGCCAAATTGATTCGCTCTCTGGCAAACGAATGAACTCTTTCTAATCGTGCTTCTAAATTACTCATGTAATCATTCCGTGAGGAGGGCGTATCACATGGTCGTCCAAAAACAATATCACTGGGTAATCGAAGAGAACGGCCGAACAACATCTCTGATGGAGAATATCCAGTCATCTCATGAACCGCACTCCTGTAAGCCAGGAGGAACAGTGGCAAATATGTATCCCAGTCGGTTTGATTCTTCGAAACAAATATTGAAAGATAATTCAAAATTGTTCGATTGTGCCTCTCGACCATGCCATCGGACTCTTGATGTAACGGTGTTGTTCGAGTCTTTGTGATTCCCAAATATTCGTGCTGAATTAAAATTTGTACCTCGATCCGAATGTAACATCATAGGCACTCCGTAATAAGAGATCCAGTTTCTGACCAATTCTTCAGCTACCGTTGAAGCTTCCTGATTTGGGATGGCAATCGCTTCTGGCCATTTGGTAAAGTAATCCATCAGGACTAAGACATATCGATTGCCTTTCGATGTTGTAGGCAGGGGTCCTAGGATATCTAAAGCCACTCTTTCGAAAGGCGCGCCAACGTTATAGCGCTTCAAACGACCCTTGGTTTTTATTTTAGGTCCTTTCCGGGCACCGCAATCGTGGCATTCCCTACACCATTTTTCAACATCGGCTCGAAGTCGATCCCAATAAAATCGCTCCCTGGTTTTATTTAACGTCTTCATCACTCCAAAATGTCCTCCACTTGCACTATCATGAATCTCCCGCAGAACCTCTGGAACCCTGCTACGTGGGAGAATTAATTGCCATCGGCTTGCTCTTCCGTCATCTCTCTCCCACTTCCGATATAAAAACCGTCCTTAAGATGTAAAGAATCCCAAAGAGCCCAGTATCGCTTTGTGGCGGGAATCTCAAGCACGATCTCTTGCCAAGACGGTCGATCCGCGGAATTTAGCTTCTTCTCCAAAATTGGCCGAATATTGGAATATTCTAACTGTGCTCTCTGTACTTCACTCGAAGCCCACCGATCCACAGTCGTTGCAGTCAAAACCTTCACGAAAGTATCCGTCTCCGTCCCGTACTTTTTCTCGACGTTCACGCAGTGTTTACAGTCCCCTTTACAAGGTCGTCTGGAGAGAGCGTCTACATTTCCGTGCGAAGTTCCTTTGCGATGCTCGATTTCGAACTCATACTCCTGCAGCCTTTGGATCCAGCGAGCTATCTGACCTTCAGGTTCTTTAAAATTCAAAAGCCATCTCAAGGAAGCATGATTAGTCCGGAGAAGAAATTTCCGTCCATAGAGGTAGTGATGGAAATGCTCAATAGATTTAACAATAGCCAGCAATTCCTTTCGAGTGACACAATAATTCTTCTCAGGCTTACCCAAGCTCTTGCTGAAGTAAGCTATGACACTTTCACCGTTTTCTGTTCTCTGCGAAAGCACGGCTCCTATCCCTTCATTACTGCATCTGTGTCCAAGATAAAGTCTTTGTCAGTCCGGGGATATGTCAAAATAGGAGACGTCGTTAATGCCTGCTTTAGACTAATGAAAGATTTCTCGCATTCCTCTGTCCAATTAAAACTTGTTTGGGCTTCAGTCAATTTATGTAAAGGTATCGCTATTGTTGAAAAATTTCTTACAAAACGGCGATAATAGGTGCACAGTTCTAGAAAACTTCGCAGTTCATGTACCGTTTCCGGACGAGGCCAATCGACAACCGCTTTAACTTTTTGTGGATCAGTCTTAACTCCGTCTGCAGAAATAACGTGACCAAGATAAGTAACTTCTTTACGTAAAAATTTGCATTTCTTTGGATTTAGTTTAAGGTTAGCATTTTGTAATCTAAGAAACACTTTACGAATACTATTTAAATGTTCTTCAAACGTTTTGCCCACTATAATAATGTCATCTAAGTATACTAAGCAGGCCTTAGTCGAAAGTCCACGTAATACGGTTTCCATTAGTCTTTCAAAAGTGGCGGGCGCATTGCAAAGACCGAAAGGCATTACCTTAAAGTGCCAGAGTCCTTGCCCGGTGGTAAAAGCTGTCTTTTCTTTATCTTCAGGTCGGATTTCGACTTGCCAATACCCGCTCTTTAAGTCCAACGTAGAGAACCACTGGCTTCCATTCAAAGCATCTAAAGTATCATCTATTCGCGGGAGGGGATAGCAGTCTTTCCTCGTAATATCGTTCAGTTTCCGATAGTCGACACAGAAACGTGTCGATCCGTCCTTCTTTTTAACAAGAACGATTGGTGACGCCCAAGGCCCCGACGATTCCTCTATTACGCCACGGTCCACCATTTCTTTAATCAGGCGTTCTGCTTCCTCTTTCTTTGCAAGAGGCAAACGCCTTGGATACTGCTTGATTGGTGGATGATCACCTGTATTAATCTTATGTTGTGTCACATTACAGTGGCCCACATCAACGTCACAGGTAGAGAATAAGTTTTGGAATTCCTGGAGTAATTTTTGCACTGCTATTCGCTGCTCCTTACTCAGTCCTTCAAGATCCTCCAGCATTAGTTGAAAATGATGACTATTAGAATATCCTTGAGGACGGGCGACGATATCCACCACTGGTTCACACGTCGCAATAACGGCCCCTTTTTCTACAGTCTTGGGTTTATCGTCCAAATTCAACACTCGAATAGGTATAGCTTCCCCTCTTAAATCCACGAGTGCGGCGGCTACCAAGACAACTTTTAAGGAGAACAGGCTAGGAAAGTTCGTTACGACATACCGGAAATGTCCAGAGGCTTGAGGAACCCCTTGGATAAGAAATTCAGATCTCGCTGGAATAGTCGTCTTCTCTTTCGCGAATATAGAACATGATTTTGAACACTGCTCGCTTCTTGAAAACAAGGGAATCTCCTCCCCTCCTGTCAGTATCTCGTTCTTCTCTAAGTCTACGGTAAAGTTAAATTTTTGAAGGAAATCCAGTCCAAGGATACAAGGGTCAGTGATGTTAGCCACGTAGACCCTGTGCCGGAATTTCTTGGATCCACATTCAATGGATACATCCAGTTTTCCTTGTATCTCTGTCTTTTCACCGGTAGCGGTCTTAATAGAGACGTTTGGAGACGTGTAGAGCAATTGTTCCTTCAGTTTCATGGCAAAGTCCGATTTTAGAAGAGTGACATTCGCACCCGTATCCACTAGCATCAAACAAGGAATACCACAAATAGTTCCTTCAACATAAAGTCCAGTTTCTCCTCCGCTAACTGCGGAAACTTCAAATTTTTCTTCAGGGGCTTTATTCAGAAAAGGCAGCCTCCGCCCCGCAAGACGCCTAAGACCTAGTTTTCCTGTTTGGAGGGAAGTCACGTCGTATTCTCTTTGCACGTGTCCCCTTTTGTGACATCTCCAACAGGTCACGTTCGGATTCCTTCGGGGAGAGCCCCTTTTCCCAACAGCGAGACTATCCGATAATTCCTGGAGTGCCTTGAGTACAGAATTCAGTTTATCATCCTTCTCCTTGGCGGCGTTTTCCTCTATATCCACAGACCTTACATGCCTGGGTGTTTTCGAAACAGTTCTCGCAGCTTCATATTTCATGCTATACGCCAGAGCTGCCTTCAAATCTTTCGGGTCTACCAGTCTGGTAGAATGTTGTGTATCTTCGTCCCTGATAGCGTCGACGAAGTACTGGGCTGCTAAACTTTCTCGAACATCTAGGGGACATTCCGCGTAAGCTAGGCTCATTAATCGCTCAACATCGGCGGCTAATACCCGTAGACTTTCTCCAGGCCTTTGTCGCCTTGCTTTCAATTCAGTACTATAAAACTGGGTAAGATGGCTGTTTCCAAATCGAGATTCGAGAGCCTTTTCGACGGTCCTTAGGTCGTTCAACTTGTCATTCGGTATTCCTAGAAGAATCTCCGCAGCTGATCCTTGCAGAGAAGCCACAACTTGACTGGCCTTGAAGCTATCCGTCCATCCATTTGTACAGCTCACGACGTTAAACTGAGTCTTAAAAACAGTCCAAGATGTTTGGCCGTCAAATAATAAATGCTTTACAGTCGGTCTAGAATTAATTTTTTCTCCACTTGCCAAAATATTAATTGGCTTCCTCTCAAGATCTGAAAGTCTCTTTTCAAAATCGCTGATTTGTCCTTGGACATCATTGATTTGTCCTTTGACATCGCCGATTTGTTCTTGCACATCGCTTCGTACTCCCTAGACTCTTTCATGCACATATTGTATTTGAGTCTTCATTTCTTCTTGTCCTGAACGCATTTTCTCTCGTAGACTCTCTAGTCCCGAACAGATCTTCTCTTCCAGACTCTCCTGTCTGAAAGACATCTTTGACGTATCTTCTTTCAGACTGTCTTGACCCGAAGACAACTTTGACATATCTTCTTTCAGACTGTCTTGACCCGAAGACATCTTTGACATATCTAATTTCAGACGGTCTTGACCCGAAGACATCTTTGACATACCTTCTTTCATATCTAGCATCATAGAAAACAGTTTTTCCATTTTATCTTCCATGGCTGCTCTGGTTATTGGCATTCAAACAGATCCAGACCCCACTTCCTGACACCAATGTTAGGAAAATCGCCAAGTGGGTGTATTTTGAAACAGTGCAATCAGCACAGTAAACAAAAATAACACTTTATTCGCGGCTCGCAGCTCAATAGCTCAAAATAATACAAGAAACTTTAAAATGCGCTAAAAAAATTCATAAATAAGCACAACAATAACGTTATTCATTTCACAGAATTAACCGTGCGCTTCAAAGTCTATCTCTTAACTGAACCCTCCGGAGAGAGATCCTAGCGCTTTTATAGAGATTATGACGTCACCAGAATCGCTGAGAAACTTCTGGAACAATCTTATCAAATTGAAATATGGTCTCGAGACATGAATTTTCTAGAAGCCACCATTTGTCGCCAAGGTCGCCAAATCCGTCGCCAAGTCGCCAAGATGATCGCCAAGTTTGTCGCCAAGACTACAGGGTTACCATTATCAGAGGACCGCTATTATGCCTGCAAAACTAGTTTCACGGCGGCACATGCAATACGGGAGCAAATTAAGTTATTATTTCGCAACAATATTGTAGTAAGTATTAGAGATCAGCGCGAGTTGATTTTTTCAAATGAAATTCGATTGAAACGCGATAAAACTGCTGAAATTCTTTGAATTTCCGTCTGAAATATCATCTTCATTTATTTACTTATTTTTTAAGTCAAATTGCTCCTATAAACTTCATGTTCATAAAGCATCGTAAAGTAGTTTCAGAAGAATCATTATAAATTTTTTAGTAGCTTTTCTACTGTAATTTTATTTTAAATCTTGATCAGAAGTCATGTTCATTAGGTTTCATAAACAATTACGAGTTTCAATTATAAAATTTGTAAAAAGCAAAATGCAGTACATTTTTGACCCCAAAACATTCTTAAATACATCTATAAATTTATACTTCAAAGTTACTTTTGAAAGAAAATTTTTCAGTCAGCCAATTTTGAATTTTAGTTTAAAAAACAATGTTTTTCCTTCTTTCTTTTTATGAAAACTGACTGGTTATTCAGATTTTAAATTTGCAGTAGTCCACTGTACAGTTCCCGAAGAAATATTCTGAAACATTTCATTGTTCTAGGAATATAAGTTTATTTTTTATCTGTAGTGAAAGTTAACCAAAAAGCAGACTTCTCCGAAAAAGTGGCATGTTTAATAATTTTTTTTCAAAAAATGAAGTAACTTTTCAAATTTGAAATTTGTTTCAGTTCACAGTATGGTTTCTGAAGAAACAGTCTAAAAATTTTCATAGTTCTAGCATCATAAGTTTATTTCTCATCTTAAGTGAAAGTTTATCAAAAACGTTTTCCTCTGAAAAAGTGCAAAGTTTCACTATTAAAAAAAAAAAAATTGTTTTTCAAAATTTATCTCAATGTCAGTTCCCAATCTAGTTTCTGAGGAAACATTCTGAAAATTCTCATAATTATATAATCGTAAATTTATTTCTAATCTTCGGTAAAATTCGAGAAAATAGCGTTTTCTCTAAAAAAGTGTCAAGTTTAATAATATTTAAAAAAAAATTAAATAAGTTTTCAAATTTTATCGCAATGTCAGTTATTATTCTAGTTTTAGAGGAAACATTCTGAAAATTCTCAAAGTTATGTGATTATAAGTCTACTCCCTATCTTGGTCGAAAATCAACCGAAATCCTCCGTTTTCAGGTAGAACAGCCTTAAATATATGTATGTGGTGCTACTGTCAAGGGGATGATTAAAGACACAATTTGTTTAAACTCAACAACGACTTTATTAAAAAACCAAAATATTCGCGATCAAACAGTATCTCTATTAAAATAAATTATCACATTAAGAACTTACATCAGCACTCATGACACATCAAGTTTCATATCAAAATTTGATAAATTCTTTTACAAAACACATCATGGCACGCACACCTCTCTCACCATTCAAAATTATTATTCATCACTAGTGGCCGCATTCGTAAACGCCAAAAGAGTTACACTCGCGCAACGAGCTTCCATTAAAGGTGTTCGTAAAGGAAAATGGGGGCATTCAGTTCATAAACTAGAGCGTTCGTATACAAAACTGAGTGCAATTAATTTCAAACTAACTAAACTGAGAACGGATCAGGTTCATTCAGTTGGTGAGAAGATACACTTGCTGCACGTTGTTGCTGTTTGCAAATGGCTTCAGTTGTTATGAAAACAGTATGTTTATATGAAATGCATTTTACGTTTGCTGAAACCGCAAATATTTTTTTTCGAGGAGAAATTTCATGTATATTTTAGAAACGGCAAGGAAGGTACATAATTTTTCAAAGGTAATCATTTACTTGTATTTTTCATTTTAGTAAATTTAAAAATGCATATTTTAGTGTTGAGATTGAAGTTGATTTAAACCGTTATTAGAGAAATTTAAACTTCTCTTGCTAAATGCTTCTGAAAAAATGAAGTTTAAGTTGAAATTTCTAAATTTTGATCTGTGCACTTCAATCATGGCTACTCTTTCTTTTAAAATTACTGCTGATTGTACTACTTGTTGAGAGTATGTACTAAAAACTCTCCCCGGTAAAAATAACGCATTCGCGAATTGTCAACAAGCACGTCTCCTAGACGACGGAATTAAATAAATTGAAGTTGTTCGTAAAGTCAAACGAAACTGATAGCCACTGTTAGCACTAAACACACGCATTCCAGTTTTCTTGCGAAAACTCGTGCAACGAGTTTGTCGTTTACAAATGCACCTAGTGATACCACAAAGTCATCATTTTCCTGTATCGTTCCCAGAGCCAGCATTAACACTCTAATCTTTAGTTTACACTCGCTGGCCGCTTACGGTAAGAGGGAGAGGGAAAGCATCTGATTATCTGGGATAATTCCCACTTGTATCTATGGTCAAATGTTACAAAGAACAATAGTGTAAACTAGCTCCTTTTATATTTCACTAGCTGAAGTACCCGTCCTCGACGGGTTAGTGAATGCAAATTTCCAAAAAGCAAGAACTTTCGTCAGCATTGTAGGAGTACACAGAATGGATGTAGTATGTTGCCAAAAAAAAGAAAGCGAAGTTATGATTTTTATGTATTGTTAAAATATTACAGGTTAGAGAGTAACTAAGTAATATCTTTTCATTCGCTTTAGTCGTAATTATGTGATGCGCGAACGAATATTTACGCATATTGAAATAATTTTCGCAAAATCTCAAAATTTAATCAATATTTTTGAAAAATTGGAAGCCTAGAAATTAAGTTGAGTGACAACCTATCATGTCACACAAATTCGTTTCATTCCCTGCAGTCTTTATTTCGTGATGCTGGAACAAATTTTCAGCATTTTGAAACGATTTTCGCAAAATCTCAAAATGTAATCAAATATTTTTAAAATTCTCTCTCTCAACACGTATAAATTAAGATTAGCAACTACCTATCATATCACTAAATTTCGTATCATTCGTATTAGTCGTTATTAAGTGATGTTTGAAGAAATATAAACGAATTTTGAGAGAATTTTCACAAAATCTCAAAATCTAATTAAAATGTTTAAAAAATTGGACTCCTATAGTTTTCGTTGAGCAACCATCTATCGTGTGACCAAATTTCATATCATTCACTTTAGTTGTTATTACGTAATGCGGGAACAAAGATTCACTCAGTTTTAAACGATTTTCACAAAATCTCGAAATCTGATCGATTTTTTTTAATTAGATGCTTATAGTTTAAGGTGAGTGACCACCTATCATGTCACCAAATATTATTTTTTCACCTTTGCAGTTATTAAGTGATGTGCGAACACAAATTTACGCAGTTTGAAATGATTTTCGCAAAATTTCAAAATCTAATCAAGATTTTTTAAAAATTCGACGCCTATGTTTTAAGTTGAGTGATCACCCATCATGACACCTAATTTCATATCATTCGCTTCAGTCGTTTTTACGTGATGCTTGAACACAAATTAAAGCAGTTTGAAAGGATTTTCGCAAAATCCAATCCAGATTTTTTAAAAATTCGACGCCTACGTTTTAAGTTGAGTGACCACCTATCATGACACCCAATTTCATACCATTCGCTTCAGTCGTTTTTACGTGATGCTTGTACACAAATTTACGCAGTTTGAAACGATTTTCGCAAAATCTGAAAATACAATCAAGATTTTTTAAAAATTCGACGCCTATGTTTTAACTTGAGTGACCACCTATCATGACACCCAATTTCATATCATTCGCTTCAGCCGTTTTTACGTGATGCTGAAACAAAAAAGCGTCACGGACAGAATGACAGAATGACAGAACGACAGAATGACAGAATGACAGACAGACAAACTTTTTTTTGAGGGCCGCATCGGATTCCCGGCTGCTTGAAACGGATATAAATCGCAAAATTTTTGAATTCCAAGAAATGTACAGACAAAAGTCTAATTTTATTTATATAGACTAGCTGAAGTACCCGTCCTTGACGGGTTAGTGAATGCAAATTTCCAAAAAGCAAGAACTTCCGTCAGCATTGTAGGAGTACACAGAATGAATGTAGTATATTACCAAAGTAAAGAAAGCGAAGTTATAATTTTTATGTATTGTTAAAATATTACAGGTTAGAGAGTCACTAAGTAATATCATTTCATTCGCTTTAGTCGTAATTACGGGATGCGCGAACGAATTTTTACGCATATTGAACTAATTTTCGAAAAATCTCAAAATCTAATCAACATTTTTGAAAAATTTTGAAGCCTAGAATTAAGTTGAATGACAACTTATCATGTCACCCAATTTCGTTTCATTCCCTGCAGTCTTTATTTCGTGAGGCTTGAACAAAATTTCAGCATTCTAAAACGATTTTTGCAGAATCTCAAAATTTAATCAAAATATTTTAAAAATTCAACGCCTATAAATTAAGATTAGCAACTACCAATCATATCACAAATTTACGCAGTTTGAAACGATTTTCGCAAAATCTGAAAATCTAATCAAGATTTTTTAAAAATTCGACGCCTATGTTTAAGTTGAGTGACCACCTATCATTACACCCAATTTCATATCATTCGCTTCAGTCGTTTTTACGTGATGCTTGAACACTAATTTACGCAGTTGGAAAGGATTTTCGCAAAATCTCAAAATTCAATCAAGATTTTTTAAAAATTCGACGCCTATGTTTTAAGTTGAGTGACTACCTATCATGACACCCAATTTCATATCATTCGCTTCAGTCGTTTTTACGTGATGCTTGAACACAAATTTACGCAGTTTGAAACGATTTTCGCAAAATCTGAAAATCTAATCAAGATTTTTTAAAAATTCGACGCCTATGTTTTAAGTTGAGTGACCACCTATCATGACACCCAATTTAATATCATTCGCTTCTGTCGTTTTTACGTGATGCTTAAACAAAAAAAGCGTCACGGACAGAATGACAGACAGACAAACTTTTTTTTGAGGGTCGCATCGGATTCCCGGGTGCTTGAAACGGATAGAAATCGCAAAATTTTTTCATTCCAAGAAATGTACAGACAAAAGTCTAATTTTATTTATATAGATAGCAATGGTGCATTTTACCAATTGTAATCCAAACATTGTGTTGTGGAAAAAGGAAGCCGCTGCTTGCTAGACCTGACTCTGCGGCGGGATTCAGTAGGACAGTAGGTCACTTCAGGAACTTAAACAGGCTTGAAACTAAATATATAGGTTGTACCTGAAGTTAGTGTCCTTAGATAGATAGCCCACGTGTAGCTTTATCTTAAATAGCAAAACCGAAATTCTTTGGTTTTGAATAGCTGAAATTACAGAGCAAGGCAGTGAAAAATTAGTTTGTCTCTCAGTTAGGCAGAGCTAGATGAAAGCTTCTGTTTGAGAGAGGATGCCTTGGGTGAAGGACATTTTAAGAAGCTTTATCGTGTTTAAGGGCATTTTAAGTATAATGCGGATATTTTAAGAGGGACAATTTATAATACTGGGGACATTTTAAGAGGCTCTAACGCGTAAGAGGCTTTACGTTTTATCTGGAGCAAAACTACCCCAAACTCTAAACCGTTATATCGGCAGCTGAGTTGTATGCTACAGCCCTGAACCTTTCAAACTAAACCACCGTCCATGCTAACTTACTGTAATTCCCCGTAAAACAATTAATTACATGATATAGTAGAGTGAAGCACATTTAGATCTCATTTTACAGACAAAACATGGATTGTTTGTTAAGTGTCTTATCTACCCTGGCATTGGCCGGAAAATTTGTGAAAAATTAAATAATCATGTAACACAAAATATCAGTTAAAACTGTAAAACCAACCAAAATCCGTAAGTAGTATTTAATTAAAAATTGTATAATTCAACAAGTAATTAAAAAATCACTTTCCGTTGTTTTCGTACGATATCATTTAATATTTTAAATAGCAAAGTTGTTAAATAATATGAACTACCCTTGATAAATGCTTTCAAAATTATAAAAGCATACGTTTAGTTTATTCTTAAAGAAACAATGAAAATTCTTCTTTTAATTTACCTTTCCCCAAATTCAGTCTATTCATTTGATTTAGTTTTCTTAATATGCTAACTTACTGTAATTCCCCGTAAAACAACTAATTACATGATATAGTAGAGTGAAGAACATTTAGATCTCATTTTACAGACAAAACATGGATTGTTAAACAAATATTGCGTTAATACTATAAAGAAAATGAAAGTACCATAGGGAATAAATAAAAAAATTCACAATAAATTTTGATCACATTTCTGAAGCCCAAATCTTTCTGGGAAAACTAGATTTCACCATAATGAATAGAACAATATTAATTGGAAAACTGAAACATGTTCATTATAGTTTTGAAAATATTTCTGCAGAATATCTTCCGAAAGATAAAATGAACGGATTTTAAAAAAATGAAACAAATTTTCTAATTAGGTTTCCTTCCCGAAAAGTCTTAAAAACTTTTTATTGGTTCGTTTTCAATGTTTTTAATGTACTTATGTACTTTAGCTTTGGGTTAATTAATAATAAATTAACTCTTCATCTTCGATATTAATTAAGTAAAACATGTAAGTACCGCTCTACAAAGTTAATTAACTATGACTAGTTAGTAGAATGTATATTGATCAAAACATCTCTCATCTTAACTTTTAAAAGAAAAAATGTTTTTGCAGGTATGGCAGAATGAAGATGATGTAGCGAAAACAGGTATTAGTCTTGAAAAGTTGCCCGAATGTTGCGTAATTTCTTAAAAATGATTAGTGTTCCAAGGTGTGTTTTAATTATGAAATTTTATCTTGGGACCTGAGACGAATATCAATGCTAGTGTCATTCAGTCTAAGGTAATGAGCTAGTATGAAGAATTATTTTTAATGTTCAGCATATCGTTTTAACTAATGTCAGTTACTGTAAGAGCTTTTATTGGAGATTTTATTTTGCAAAATACTTTTTCAAGTGCCTCTTTAGGTAAAGTGTTTTGTTTGGATAGTTATGTATGGTTTTACTCATGTTATAGATATTTTGCTTCCTTTCATTTATATTTATTGATATGCGGGCTCTTCTGAATTCAGCGTTTCTTTTAGCAAACAGATAGTCATAAAATGCATATCGAATTTTTCTTTAATTGATACACGATACGGCAAAGGCTTCATACCGCACGTGCTAAAATTTCAAATATGTAATTCTTATAAAACTAATTCATTCCGAAATGGTTGGACAGAAGATATATCATTAATAAAAATATCAATTGGGTTCCACGATACATACTAGGGTTTATGAAAAAAATAAATAAAACAGTTCGCTCTTGAAATTATGAAAACTAGGAGGAATGGGGTATCCTGCTTTTTAAAAATTAACTTTTCATATAAATTCCTGCTTTTTAAGTGCAAGACATAGTTTTGTACGTTCAGAATTATTTGACAATATTTTTAGAATATTTAAAATTTCGTCATCTAGATGCAACATTTGTCTCAGAAGTATCATTTAAGCATGACAGAAATAAAAAAGATTTACTTCTACTTTGCTATAGAATATATACCAAGTATGAAACGAATAAAATTATCTGAGCAATCGTAGAAACTGTCAATGTTTCAAACTATCGCTTCAGAACAAATGAATCTTTTCAACTTCTTTCAATTCAAATTTACAAATAATAATTTTTTTATTCTTATTCCTGCCAGTTAGAAAAAAAATTCTTTAAGGTTTTTTCCCTAGAAGTACAGTTCATAAATTTTAATTTACGTACCCCAAAGTCATCCTGTTTTTCCTTAAAAAATTCTTAAATTTAGAAAATAAAGTTTAAAAGGTAAAGAGCTAGTTTATATTATATTTTTACTTTTTTCTTAAAACAAATTGGTTTCTCTGGCAAATGAGTTTTATACAACCATTTGTGACAGGTATGTAATACATGTATTGTAATACTTACGGCATTACCATTACTTCATACAAAATACGTATTTTTAAGTTGTTACGGTAAAATCCGGCAAATTGTACACATCCACAACTTATGCTTTATCTCAAAGGCTCCGTAAACACCATTCAGCAGAAAATCCTCATCTGCGGTATATTAACTTCTTACAAGCATACTGCTGATAACATTTACCTGAGAAAGTATAAATTAACCCTTTATCTACTGAAAGTACTTAAAAGTACCGTTAAGTTAAAATTCTTAAAAGAAAGAAAGAAAGAAAGAAAAAGCAATTCATTTTAACCATTCTTTGGAAAAATAACTATCAAATACTTCATTTAATCAGCTTACACCCCGATTGCATGTTCTATTAGAGAATATTTCTTTAAATAGACAGCTTTCCGCTCACTTTCTAATCAGTAATCATGTCGAGCCCCCTCCTCCCCAGAAAAGAGCATTAGTGAACTTTCAGATGTCTGTTTTATGATTAAAGGATTAGATTTTCTGTAAGTGTGTTATTCAAAGTAGTACTTGACACCTTCAGATTTGTTGGTCCTATACTCTTTTGAAAAAGACTCGTTATCTGTTTATAAAACCAGTCATCCAGCGTATAGTTTATGCATATTAATTTTTTCGCAATTTTCTTTTTTATTACATAAATCAGTATTTATCATTCATTGCCTAACTATAACAATAGAAAAATAGTTCCAAGTTGATAGACTTGGCAATTCTTAATTCAGTATATAAAAGGATTAAATCTAAAAAATCTTAGTTTAAATTCGTAATTGTATTTGGACAGATAAAGCAGCATTTCTAATAACAACAAGCATTTTATACACGCACATTAATCTTTCAAATGAAACTAAAAAATGTATACTTCTCAACTGCAAAGTGATAGAAATGTCTTTTTACTCCCTTTGATTGTGGCAATTGGGGAAAAAAATAACTCAATCCACATTAAAATATCACATTCAAAACGAGACCATTTAACTTTTTTCCTCAAAGCATCGATTATTTTCTTAGTCAAATCTCCTATCGGTTATCAGTTGCAATTTTTATTAAAAGTATCAAAGCAGGCTGAAAAAAAAGACAATTTATTTAAATAGTTTTAAAATGCTTGACATCGTTTAAAGTATTTCTAATAAAAACAGTAATTCATCTTATGTAATTAACCTGTCAAAACAACGTGTTTCATGAATTACAATTTTAACTACTTCCCAAGCAGTTTCACTAAAAGCATTACCACTAATTAGCTGCAACGCTAAAGCACTTTAATCATTGGTTTTATGTGTATCAGAAATGTAGGGGAAAAAAAAAACTTGCCATATTTAGTCACCTGTTCTCACAACATCAGAAAAGTCGCAAGTAAAAACATTAAGACCGCACTCATTTGAATAAATGTAAAGTGCATGTATTGCGTTTAAAGATAATTAGTGTTCTCTGTGTCTCTTTTTAGAGTTGGAACGATGATTAATGCGATTTTTTAACGAGAATTCATTAGATTATAAATTTAAGTAGTGGTTTATAGAGGGAACGAATATAATTTTTTTAAATATGTTTAATTTTTGGTTGTAATAACTGTGCAAAATTTTATTGAAATAAAGTCATATGGTTTTTTTTAAATCTAATTTCGTCACGTAGTAGATGACTTTATAACACGTGAAAGAATTGAAGGGAAAGGACTCAAGGTTAGGCCCTTTTCAAAGTTATAACACCCATATCTTAGTTTTCACAAGTAGAGCCCTCAATACAAGATTAAAGAAACAAATCTGCCAATATCAGTAAACTTTTCATGACATTACGAATTCGGAATGAGAAAGTAATCTTATGCCATGCTTTCAGTACATACGAAACAAAAATTTCGTATACAATGAATAAGTGACCAGAAAGTAAAGTGAAAATATGTGAAACTCAAATTAAGCATAGTAAACTCTTACTGTGGCTCATTAAGAAAAGGGAATTTCAATCCAATAAAAACATTGGTAATTATGTGACTGAATGTTCAATGACGCTTGAGTCTCTCGCTGATGATGTTGCTCTGCGTCAGTAGTCGGTATGATTATCATTATGCGCATTGTTTTTGGCTTCCGAGTTTTGGCAACGCTGAGTCAACTCTCAAAGCTTTAGAATGCCGATAATATGAAATCTGATTAGATGGAGGAAAACAACATGCTAAACTTTATGACCAGCATACTTGTGACTTCGTCGGAGAACATCGCATTATGCAAAAATTACAAAAGCCGAAAGCTTCGAATACACACAGTAGCTCTCAGCACCGATCCCAATAAAATCCACTAATCTAAATGGAGTCGGAAAAACGGTTCTCTTTGGAAGACCATGAAAACTTTTGCTACATGTCATCTGAATCAGAACAGCAAAGAGATAAATATTTAACTCTTATAAAATATTCAGCCTCACCATGGCATAGTGGTTATGCCACTGAAAATGGTAGATGGCCGAAGTGTGAGGGTCCCGGGTTCGGGTCCCATCGCGCGGGTGTCGATCTAACGGTCTGGAGATTTGGTAGGTTTTCTCCAGATGTAACGTGAATACGCGTTAGAACCTCTTAGAAAGTCCTCCTACAAGGCACCCCCCCTTGGCATATCGCCCTAGTGTAGCGTTGCCATAATCACACACACTTAGAAAATATTCGTGTATCATTAGTATATATAATCAGTTTTTATTTGGTGAGAAACAAATCTGACGAACTAGGTAATCGTTAAAACTAATTTGGGCGTTAAAACTAGTTGTGGACGCTATTTTATCTATTAGGTTTTATATGAGATGAAGTGCTATTATCTCATTCAATTTTATTGTAAAATTAAAATGAAGATGTGAAAAATAAAATTAAATAGATATACAATTTAAATTACATTGTTTACGAATATTATAATTATTCATAGCACGACTTTTCTTTTGACTAGTCACTATTACATAAATAAAAATGAAAATACGCATACTTATTTTTTTTGTTTATGTTATAAAAATTCCATACCTTTGGAACAATAGTTGTCCCCGATGTTAAGTGATTTTTTGAAACCTTTGAAAGAATAAACTTACTATGGGATTGAAAAATGATAGAATATAACAGTTCATGTTTTGCTGTCAAGTGTTTAATGTCATGATTTCAAAAATTCGTAAGACTGTTCGCGTGGAAGCAACAGTCACTGCCTAATAAACGGTGATGGAAATTAACAATGGAGTTAGGGTTGTCGGTGATGGAGGCAATGGTGGTGACACTTTAGTCACACCCTTTTGCACCCGAAAAGTCGTATGGCCAAAGATGTGTCGCTCTTAGTCCGAGATGAGAAACTAAGACGGTCAATCCCTTTAACACGATTCTTCTACTGCGTGTGACCAAAATGTCAACGTCGTTGTTTATATGTCTTGCCAGCCACAGTCTGTTGAGCTATGTGGAAAATATTATGTCATAATCAAAATACAGTCACAAATTTTCAGATTCTAATTTGCTGTAAGTCGGAATAGTATATCGTACTGCTCAGTTTGACTTATTCTACAAGATTAAAATAAATGAACAGTTTTTTCTGCGTAAATCATGGGTAAAAGTATTACTTGCATGAAGTAAGACTGGAGGATACAAAAAATTCAGGATGCTATAATTATTTCATATTTGTGCATTCTTATTTTACGAGAGCAAGAACTTGAGAAAATATTTCGGTTTCTGTTTGATGGCTCAATTTATTAACATTACAAAAATTAAATTATCTTAATAAGGTAAATAAAAACGTTAAAAAATATAATTTTATTTAAATATCTATGTTATTTTTGCACAAGTTTTCCACTAAAGAGGCTCGTTTAAGACGACCTTCCCCTATATACATAGGAGAAGGTAGACTAAAATAATCCTTTTAAGGTTTAAGCATGTATAAAATAACATAGATCCTTAAATAAAACTTTGGAACTTTGTTATCACATTTTACACTGTAATTTGCATCATAAACATAATTTAATAACATTTTAAAAGTATACTGAGTAATGAAAAAAACTATAATTTTGAAAAAGCGTCAAAAGCAACATTTTACCCTCAACCAAAGGGCAAAATAATCCTTCATTTGAAGATGATTATAAATTGTTTTTAATCAGCAAAATAAAAGAAGTAAAAGTAATCTTGGCTATACATAATGAAATAAAACAAAATTTACAATCATATAGTATGCATAATTTATTTTAAGAAAATTTTAAAGTAAAAATTGTCTCAAGGAATAAAATGAAATATTTCAAAATTATAATAAAAAATCTATGGCCTATAATAAACGTCGAAATAAATTTAATAATGTAATGGGGATTCACACGCATTTTGAGAACGTTTGAAGGTCTCCCATGAAGTCTAGGATCGGGAATTCGAGTGTCTTCAGTAGATGGTTCATTTTACCAGACAATATAGCTGCCCACTTCAGGTAATATAACTGAATGACGGAGAGAAATACAGCAAACTTAGCAAGTGCAATTTTTATCTAAAAGCATGCTCTATTTAGTAAACCAAGTCATATTTCTGTAAATGAAAGGCTGTATATCTAAATTAATCGGAAAGGTAGTGCTTACCTTATAAAAGATGTTATAAAACTCAATTTTTCGAATAATTCTATTTAGACGCGCACTTTGACCACTTGAAGACTGTCATTGCTTCTTCTTCACTTGGCACGACTGGTTTGTGTGTTATCCGTTAGATAGCGCTATCTGTATCTTAGAAAACGTGTTGATCGTTTTACAGGCTGTGGTCATTATGGACCACTCTCCCTTATATATATTCGGAACAAATTCAGGCTCCCCAAACTGTAGCAAGCAACAAAAAATAAAAAAATTGATCTGTTGAATTTTTTATAAAATTATTCTTTTACTTTTATAAAACAGAAATCTGTCCTTTTACTTGTGTACAAATTATATACGAATATTTTTAAACGAAGCGCAAGACAAATTAAGGGTGCATGCGTATGTAGTTAATAAAATACATATGTATGTACCCTTGGGTTTTGGAAAGTTAAAGTTGAAATACCTGTAATGGGGAATTTTTCATCTTTTCTTTCAATGCTCTTTTTTATAAATGCATTTTGCAATGTATTTATGAAGAAAATCTAAAATCTAAAATATTAAATGGTGATTAAAAGTTCGATATTAAATAATTCATGTAATATTGTATGACATGTACATGATTAATGGATAAAAGATTTTACGCATCTTTTATAAAAGAAAAGGGGAAAGCAGAGTTAAGTGGCAGTAAGTTCTTCCAAAATATTTCAGAGTTTTTTAAGAGCTGCTTTTCTTAGCTATATGCTAAAATATAAAAATGATATCCAAGAGGGCTTAATGAAGATTTATGCAGAAAGTTAGCTGTCTTCCTTATATCGAAAATGATTGATTATGTATGACACATACTATTATTTTCTTATGATTAGTAATACTCATTTATTTATTTCCGGAATGTACTGTAAGTTTTAATATCGCTGAATGTGTGTGTGTGTGTGTGTGTGTGTGTGTGTGTGTGTGTGTGTGTGTGTGTGTGTGTGTGTGTGTGTGTGTGTGCACAGTTTTCAGTTTATACATTTGTGCAATGCAGTTAAACTTTTTTCCGTACATTAGCCATATTATTGGGAAAATGGCAGTATAATAAATAACAGTTTTTATGATTACTTAAAAATTTCTTATTTAGCGTGAATACAGTTTAAATCCTGGAATAAATTTTCATGTATATGAACCTTTTGATTTAGTTATTAGATATGGTATTTTGTCTACGAATGGATCTTCTGTTTTTTTGTTTTTTTTAAGTTATAAATAAACATTAAATTTCTTTTTTGATAAAAAGAATTGTTTTAATTAAAAAAAATACAAGTTGATTCAAAATTAGTGTGACCAATTTTAAAAGCACATAGTAACTATTTATTTTAATTTTTAATTCAATTTACCACCATTTTTATTTCAAAAATGAAACGGTTAAATTACCAGTTAAACTATTCTTATTAGTAGGAGTAAATTATGGCCCCGAAATTTGATCCTCAAGCTCGAAACGAAATTTTAAAGCTTTTGAAGGATGGTTGCTCAAATTCTGTTATAAATTTAGCATTTAAAAATCAGAAAACACATTTTTCTAATGGATTACTATCTAAACTTCGAAAAGAAAAAAAGTTTGACTGGCAACCAAAAGCTCCAGGAAAAACTTGTGGACGAAGGGGAGTTCTTGGTGAAAAAGAAATAAGAAGCTGAAAAGACTTACCGCTTTAGAAAAATCCTCTGCCTCAAAGAACTCTAGCAAAGAAACTGCAGATATCGCAATAACAGTTTGTTGTCAGATAAAGAAAATTAGCTATAAAAAAGTGAAGAAACCAGTCTATCATCAAATGTTTATAAAAACAGTAGAAAAATAAAGAAAACGTTCTTGTCCCACGTATTTAATGTTACGTAAAGATAGATACAAAACATGGATAACTTTGGATGAAGCACTGTTTCGTCTGTCATCCACAACTAGCAAAACGAAGATAGGGTACATTTCACGCAAACAGCGTCACAAAGACGCAGCTGTTTTGCAAAAGACAAGTTGGCCATTAGGTGTTATGGTATGAATGAGAATGGCCTCTGGACAAAATCATTTTTTCTAGAACCAAAGGCTAAAATTGATGCTAAATAGTATCAGAATACAGTTTTGAAGCACATTATCAAATAAAGTAAACGTCTTTACCGTGAAGGAAACTTTGTTTTTTACAAAGATTCTGACCCAAATTATATTTCAAAATCAAATCTAAAATGGCTGAAAGAAAAATAAATTAATTTTCTTCCTTATGCGAAATGGCTATCATTATCCCCGGACTTGCTTTTTATGGAGGTACTTAAATTCAATTAAATAGACGTAAAGTAAAAACGCTCCAAGGACTTCAGAAAACAGTCACAAAAAGAGGAATTTAGAAAAATACCCCCAAAAGGGTGAAAAAAGCTCTTTTGACTTGGCCTAAACCTTTACGTAAAGTGTACTTTGCTGAAGGAAACCACATTGAACATTTCGTATAACTTAATTCAATAAAAAATGATGATGTTCTGAAATTGATCACATTATATTTGAATCAACCTGTAAGCTCTGAACATGAACTTTTATGAAAAGCATTTTATATTTTCTCCATATTTTTTTTTCTCATTTATGAAGTTTGAACACTAAAATAGACGTGCCTATTCATGATTTTAAGCCCTATAACTGGTTAAGTGTTAAAGTGAAAGATGCCACTTATTAAAAGGTAACTTTTACTAATAATGTTGAAATACTTACCCAGTTAGAGTATTAGTCATGATATGGATACTCTCCGCGTTGTTAAGACAGAAAAGTTTGTTTCTATGAGCTTAAAAGTCCCACTGACGTCAGTTTAACGCACACTGGTCGATTTGCAGCTGTCAAAGTTCGATACACATTTTCCACATGGCATAACAAGTATTTAATATGGTCGTAAATGTGTTATAATTAGTATTCTTTCTCGGATTTCGCTTGTACCTTTGTTATAAAAATACGAATATCTGAACTATTTATAATTTAAAATCTTTGGTGTTTGCTTTAGATAGTTTTCAGACTCATTTTTTTTAAAATACGAAACTCGTTTTAGTAGCATACGTGTAAATTTATTTTCAAAAATTTTCAAAATAATTAACACTAACAATAATTAGTGCACATAAAATCCGTCGTGGTCTCCATGTTCACACAAAACC
This sequence comes from Cheiracanthium punctorium, assembly GCA_038373885.1. Taxonomy (NCBI): domain Eukaryota; kingdom Metazoa; phylum Arthropoda; class Arachnida; order Araneae; family Cheiracanthiidae; genus Cheiracanthium; species Cheiracanthium punctorium. Next base: position 502,993 of record JAWZYV010013897.1, read on the forward strand.
TCTGGGGGTGCCAATCCATATGCTCGCTCTCTATCTAGAATTGTTCCAAATTAGGATTCCACTCATAGGGGGCCAACGTTGCTCTGCCTACTAAATGATTCAAAAGTGACACCAGGAACGCATTCGGCCTCGTAGCGGTGAAGCCTATAAGTAGATATCTGACCCGTCCATTAGAAAGAAAACAGAAATTTAGCTGTGTGAAGCAGTCCCGTATGCATCAGAATTGATGCACCTTTAAACATTTAATGAAGAATCAGAATAGAGCAGTAAGAAAATTCTAAAGCGACAACGAAAAATAATGAGTTGAATCCTAGTTTAAATCACGAGAGTTATAAACAGACCAATTTGGCAATCTTTGCGTCCTTATGGTAAACTTTAAGATCAGCTGCCATCAATGCAACGTTTAAGTAAAATTCTTCGTTCTTAGTCTCATCTCTTCTCTAGATATGTAATTGTACTATCCATAATATAATTCGAATTTTTATTAATTTCCTACATCGGTATTTTCAAAATCCTTAGAAACATTAGAATTCCATGAAACAAGACGGAATATTCAATAAAACCCTGATTTTTAGAATTGTGCCAAGCACTGCATTAAAATTCAGAAATCACTCAAATAATTGTGTAAAATCATATAAATTTAAGAATTTAATTAATAAGTTTCATGTCACAGCAAAGCAAAAGCATAATTGATTTGTATCAAGATATTATGACGCTATTGTTGCGGTCAGAATAAATTGAAAATTATGTCAACCATATTTTTCCCAATTTGATGAATGAATTTTCAAAAGCATATATGACCCATGATTCTACTTTTCTATTAATTCATTAAAGTGAAAACTAGCTCTACTTATTTCGAACTGATTATAAACATGGGATAAAAATGTAAAATTACTGAAAATTAAATAAGATTGAAGTAATAACAATGATCAGAGTGAGAGAGAGAGTAGACACTAGTGGTATTCATAATGAGCACAATTTTTTTAGACCGCCGACGAACTTTGTTGGGTCATGTAAACTGCTGAAAAATAAAAAAAATGATGAAATAAGATGCGTTTAAATATATATATATATATATATATATATACATATAGGGTGTCCAGTGCTAACGGCTATTTCCTAAACCGTTTTAAGCAGCAAACATTGTGACTTAAGTGACTTTTTCACTTTTAAAAATGTCCCGTTATGGTAAACCGTTAAGAGACCATATAAATACTGAAATTTTAAATTATAGGTTTTAATTTCATTTTCTGGCATAATACGTAAAAGAAGCAAAACTAATTTCAGAGTGCTGATATTCAAGAAGACAGGACCTTATTGTCGCATGGGCAAATCGGGACTTTGGACAGGGCCCCCTGGCTCGAAATTGCCCCCAATTTCAAATGTTGTTCTGAAATAATTTTTTATATCAAAATTTTATTAAAAATAAAACAAATTTCATAGATCAGGGGGCTCCCAAATCCCCCAATGCCCGGGGTCCCAAACGTTCATAATCGGGCCCTACAAGAAGATGGTTATAGCCAAGCTCTATTAAAATCTATCCAAGGTGAGACTTACTGTATATGTGTAGCATGCAGATGTAAAATATAAGAGTGTGCTACGCAAAGTACAGGAAGTTTTCTACTCGGGTACATATTTAGATTGCCGTCGAAGGAAGTAATTTAACGCCAGTTCATTTAAAAACTGCTTAAAAAATTATTTTTTCAGCATAAGCTATATTTTTATGTTAAATTTTTGGATACACATAGTTAAACTTTAATCTTCTTTATTGCAATCTACATTCAAAAAATAGTCAATAAAATTACTAATAAATATAACAAAGCTCAAAACCATGTAATTTTTCTCAAATTCATTTTGTATACAGCCCCTATTTCGTGGCTCGAAAAGTGCTCTAAATTTTGACAGCTGTAAATCGGTGAATTTTGGTCGTAGAAGGACGATTTTTTTATTGTGCATGAAATTGCATAAAAATTTTTTTTCTAAATATAACTTATAAGACCGGGGGACCGTATAAAAATTTAAATTTCGTAATTTTTATAGGAATTGATTTATTAACTTCAATTTTTTCTGATATAATAAATTATATAATTTAAAGTATTTTTGCAATTGGAACTATGTGTCTCTGACTAACGGTTTAGGAAATAGCCATTGGGCACCGTTAGTACTGGACACCCTGTATATATATATATATATATATATATATATAATTTATTTTCCTCTTTTTTTTACAACCCCACAAAATAAATGAATAATTGGAAACAATTACCTTTATTATCGTTTTTTTATTTTGATTCGATTTAATAATGCGCAAATTCCTCTTATTTTATATTATGAAAGATTTCCAAAATTGTATATCAGCATTTTAATCAATATTTATTAGCAAATTTAACAAATATACTGTGCGTAAAAATAAACTAATGGAGTATAAACTTAATGACCTTACACGCAATTTAACGTAATGGCAATATTAAAGTAAGTATGAGCAAATAGACCATAATTTATGATTATTATGTATATAGTTACGTGAGCAATTACATTAATTTTCATTATTTTTCAATGGTAGTAGAAGAAATCATTTTATATTGTATGCGACATGATGTAATTAACTGTAATCATTCAAACACTCCGAAGTATTAAAAATACTCGTAACAAGTTAATTCTAAAGACATATGAATTACGTATCCCAGTTTATTTCAATAACTTGAAATATTTCATAAATTAAAGCTATCTAAAATAATATGTGCTATTCATGGTATTAAAAGATGGAAATACTTTGGATTTTATCAGAAAACTTGCTTTTGAAGAACCTTTGTGCATAAAATTAATTCGTTACTAAATTGATACTCCATTTCATAAAATTCCGATTTTTTTATCTTGATTCATATTACAGACTTTAAAATGCTTTTTATTACTTTAATGTTAAATCTGGTTAATAAAAGAAAATTAACATGAATGTACTTTCCTTATATCATGAATTTAATGAAATAAAAATAACATGTTGACAATTTTCGGAAATGCGAATTTTAGTACTCCCGTGCGCATTTTTGCAATTTAATGAATATCGCATAAAGATTTAAAAAAATGTAAAAAAATAAGCTTTATATAACAATATGAATTTTCTAAATAAATTTTTATTATCTTCAGAAGAAATAATTGTACCTGAAAAAAAAGTTAGTAAATGACTATTCGACTTTAAGTTTTGGCAACCAATTCAAAATCAACAAAAAACTTCGAATCTGAATTTGATTTCAATTTCACAGCATAATGAGGCGTTCGCATAATTCCATGTTACATTGTTGTAATCATACTAACTTTAACAATAAACAAATACAAATCGAAAACTGAAAGTAAATCATTAAATAAGTCACAAAACGTACAGGAATTAGCAGCTTACCGATTGACTCTTCATTATAGATCCAAGAAATTTCATTTTTATAGAAAACTAGGTTTAAGAAATGAAGTCCCAGTAAACACACTACTGCCCGCAAAATGACGGCCGGGTAACCGTCGTGCTGACAAAGTGCCGTATACCGGGAACAAGGTAGATTTCCATCGTCTGGAAGTCACTGTAGTAACAGTGTCTGAAAAGTGCATATGCGCCATTACATAACTAGTAACGGCAAACTGTCATGTGTCTATGACATGCACAGAAAAGTTAACGGCGTGGTACTGCTTAAAATGTACCGGGCCAGCACTATTTGGCTGTAATCGGGCCTGTATATATTTCGTAGTGTTGGCATAAAATTTCGTTATTTTAATTAAACAATATTGTTTCACATTCATATTGTGTAGAAATGTTAGGGGATATAAGTTGTGAAGGCACCCAAAGGCAGGTGAAGAATTTTGCACTGTTACGAATTTTTTTTTAAGGGCGGGAGGGGGTGTAAGCGGAGAAGTTCATATTGTGCCTTCAAATATTTTAGTACTAAAAACTAAAATAATACAAGCGAGTTCAGTATGCTATAAAAATGTTTACTACATCGACAGTGAAACCCCCACTCTATGACAGTATATAACCCCCACTATGCAGTGCCATATTACCGGCAGGGCAAACGGGGCAACTGCCCAGGGCTCACACATTCTAGGGCCCATAAATCTTACATCTTACACTTTTATAATTTTACAATAAAATTACAAAGGATAAGAAATTTCAAAACTTAAATGATTTTTTAATTATAAAATATGAACAATGAAAATAATTCAAATTTACATTTGTACAAATTAATTTAAAGTTATTTTTAATACTTTGAAATGCTCTATAGTCGATATAGCATACCAATAGGAAAATAGCAAACCACATTTTGTAAAGAGTATTTTTAATGTTAAAAATTTGCAAAATTTTTTAATTATTTGTTATTTTAAGAAATATTTACAAAAATGACTATTTACAAAAAAGTGGTTGTATTCCGTACATGTTAGCAACTGTGATATAGCATTTCGATGTAACGTTTAACTATCTGTTGCTTCTATTGATTTTTTTTTTATTATATTAAATATAGCAGTGATAAAACAAGATATTACTTAATTTTTAATATAAATTAGGTAATTAATGCTTAAATTTACAATAAAACAAATTAGAGCTCCTGCAGTTATTCTGCAATTATTAAGCAATAATGAAACAGTATTTTCATGTATAGTCAAAAATACGGAATGGGGTTCATTTAGGAATTTTATTTTCCTTATGCGGTTTCCATTGCTCTGGAATCAAATGTTTTATTAACGCAACCCTTTTACGGGCCTCTCCATATGTCTACGAAGAGATGCAAAGTCAACTTATTTCCCACGGATAAGGCACCAAGAATCCAACTGTTCATCGTGGATTTGGCTGTATTAATTCAGATTATTTATACGAAGTACAAATGAATTTTTTATGCATATGAAGAAAGAAAATAAAAACTTGCTTGTCTATTTTAATCTGACATGTGCAAGATAGCCTATATATATGTGTGTGTGTGTGTGTATATAATGCACATAACATATTTCTAAAACGCTAGTTAATATTAGTGCATGTGGGGGGGGGAGGGTGGTCTGCTAGCTAATTTGGCGAGTTAACATTAAAGCGGAAGTGACGAGTTTTCGTGTCAAATAAGTATATAGTAACCCTCTTTTCTTTTGCTGTTTCATTTCGTTTCGCAAATCTTGAATCGTTGAGCGTGAGGCCAGTTTACATCTGGAAATACGAATGAAGTATACGCGTTTTAGGATACAAAGTTTTTCCGGTCGTAGTTTTAGAACTTTCGAGAAGGTTTATTGGTGTTAGACTAGTGAGATTTCTCTGTTAGGAGCGATAATAATTATAATTGCTTCGACAGTGAAGTCTCGTTAGTTAAGGATATACAGCAAGTGGATTTACAATTTTCCAGTTTTTGAACAGTCGGGAAAATGGAAAAAACACTCAAAATACTGGTTTTAAACAATAAAGTAAATAAAAAACTTTGTAAAAAACACACATAAGATGTTATAGGTAAGAGGATACGTACGTTTCAACCAAAAATTGTTTTGGTCTTCTTCAGTCCAAGCCCTTCGTTGCAAGAAACACAGGGAACTCTAATGGGCTAACTCTAATGGGCTAACTCTAACTCTAAGGGCTTGGACTGAAGAAGGCCAAAACAATTTTTGGTTGAAACGTACGTATCCTCTTACCTATAACATCTTATGTGTGTTTTTTACAAAGTTTTTTATTTACTTTAGTCGGGAAAATATTACAGGTGAATTTTTATTTCCACTATTTTTAATGTACACATTTTGTACACCGTTAACTTTTGCAACTAATTTAAAGATTACGCGACTTTTTGAAAAAAAAAACGTCATTTTCGTACTGTTTTCAAGTTTTGGCTACTTGTACCTTACTCCAGGCGACTAATTTGAAAATCTGGTGTTGGTTTTTGTCAACTCCCTTTTTTTTAAAAGTTGCTATTGAGATTTCAGCAAACATTCTAATCTGTTTTTTTTTAATCGTGCTATAAAAATAAATGTATTATACGTTCTGATATATATATATATATATATATATATATATATAACGCATGAAGTTTTTAAATTTATCATTTTATTCAATCCTTCTTAAATGAAGCTAAATTAAGCATGTTTATTTCTTAACTACAAAATCATTAAAAAATTTTAAAAATGTTAAAATGTTACTATTTTGGGAACTAAAATTGAGAAAATGGCTACTAAACTGGTGACATTTTTTAAGTCGGTGAGGTTACTAATGATAGTTATTTTAGTGTATAACAACGCACACTATCCTTTCTAAAAAAATGAATATCATAATCTCGGGGCTACTAAATAATTACACATAACATAAACACCACAAAGCAAACATTTATTTGATAGTCGCGCGCGTTACAATTAACATGCTCTTAGAACATTCACACCAAACTCATCTCTCTGCAACCCGTGTTGCCAACGAGACAAAAGAAAAGAATGAATGAAGGGAAAAAAAAAGTTTAAAGTTTGGTGGTTTGTGACAGTCTTCCCCTCAAGCTGTATAAGTCGTCCTCGGCATACAGCTTGCCTTTCTTGGTGGCTGTTTCCTTGTTGGGGCAGACCGTTGTTTATTTGGTCGGTTCTGCAGGGCTGGAACTTTCCTTTTGGGGCGGCCTCTGCCTCGCAGGGGATTCACGGGAGTGGCCTCCGGTCCTACATAGGGGGTCAAACATGAAACATGGTAAGGACCTATGGGAGTAGAATCATCATTAGCAGTTAATGTATAAGAGACTGGTGATCTCTGTGATGAAATGGTGTACGGGCCATCACGCCTTGGCATGAATTTTCATGTTCTATTCTTTTTTGGACTCACTATGAGGGTGAACTTTCACCTTATCACCTTTCACTTTATCACCTATTTTTAAGGGGGGGGGGTGTCTTCCTGCGTTTTTTATCCGCCTGTTGTTTGTGTTGGTCTTGATGGGTCTCCATGCTTTCCCGGACTTGTTTGCTAAACTTCGCAATTTTTTTTAAGTGGGGCGTGATTTCAGGGACGAAATTATCATTCTCTACTACACTTCTAAGATCATGGGTAACATCGTCTATTGTTCGTGGTTCACGTCAGAACATAAGGTATGCTGCAGTTTGACCGGTAGAACTGCATTTTGCAGAATTTAGGGCGAATCTGATAACTGGCAACTTTTCACACGAAGTTGTGTGATCGTTACCAACTAGCATAGACAACCGGGGATTTAGATCTCTGTTTTTTCTTTCCACGAAGTTAGCTTGTGGGTGGTAAACTGGGGTTAAAGACGGTTTAATTTTCAACAGGAAGCAAACTAGTTGCATTACCGCACTAATGAATTGTGGACCGTTGTCACTGACGACACGTCTTGGTAGTCCGTATCTTAGAAAAACTTCTTCGATTAACGTGATTGCACACTCTTTAGCTGTGGAAAAAGTTAGTCGCGAACAGTTCCACCCATTTGGTTGTACAGTCTTCCACTATGAACACCCATCTTTTATCGTTGCTTTTCGGCAACGGTCCAAATAGATCAATAGAAAGAGTTTCAAATCGTTGATTGTAGATCGGGGTTTGCAACAGTCCAGATGGTTTTTGGTTGCTAGGTTTATAACGACAACACTCAGGACAGTTCTTTATATATTCAGTAATGTATCTTCGCATACCAGTCCAGTAGTACCGCTTTGAAATTCTGTCATACGTTCCCTCAATTCCGTAATGGCCTGCGGATGGAGCATCATGATGTTATTTTAGTACTCTTTCTTGACACGGCACCACTAACTGGGCTTCTTCTGTATCTACGTCGGGAGTATACCTATATAAAACGCCTTGATTCATGAGATAACCTCTTTCACTCCAATTCGCCCAATCTTCATCTTTATCGTCACGTACTAAAGATTCGATAATTTTCTTAACATTTTCATCTTTTAACTGTTCTTCCCGAATTTCTTTAACGCTTCGAGTAGGAAGATCAATAGTAATAGAACAAATTTCACAGGTTTCTTCTTTATGCTGGCAAAATGGTCTGGACAACATGTCTGCAACAACGTTCTTTTTACCAGGCACATATTCTATGTTCAGGTTGAACGCCTGTACTTGTAAAGCCCATCGCGGAAGGCGACCTGTAGGAGATTTCAATTTCATCAACCATCTAAGGGGTTGATGGTCGGTTACTACAGTGATTTCTTGTCTTTCAATATATGCACGAAACTTATTCAAGGCCCATACAACAGCTAAAGCCTCTTTTTCAGTAGTGGAGTAATTTCTTTCTGCTTTTGTGAGTAATCTGCTTACATACTCAATAGGGCGTTCGTCTGAATCAGCACCTTGTAACAAAACTGCTCCAAGAGCGCAGTTGCTAGCATCTGTTCGTAAGATGTACGGCTTATTTGGGTCATTTTGTCGTAGGACAGGAGGAATTATCAGACAACGCTTTAGGGTTTCAAATGCGTTTTCCTCTTCTTCTCCCCACTCCCAGGTAACTTTTTTCTTCGTGAGATTACTTAAGGGCCAAGCTATTTCAAAGAAGTTTGGTACGAATGTTCGGTAATACGAGCAAGTTTGTAAAAAGGATTGCACTCTCTTTAAATTTCTGGGATGAGGCAAATTTTGGATGGCGGCAACTTTATCTGGGTCAACTTCAAAACCAGAATTAGTAATGTAATGTCCCAAGTATTTTACTCGGTTGCACGCAAAATTACACTTCTCTCTGTTAGCATGTAACTTAAACTCACGCAATTTTGAAAACACGTTTTCTAAGTCATCTATATGCTTTTCGAATGTTTCAGATAAAATTATTATATCGTCTAAGTACGACAGAACCGAAACATCTTTTAGGGAATTTCTGAAGTTATCAATTAGTTTTTGAAAGGTTGCCGGCGCGTTCTTAAGTCCAAAAGGAATACGGCAATATCTATACGTAGCAAAAGGGCACACAAAAGCTGTTTTATCCCGGTCAGAGGGATTTATTTCAATTTGGTGATACCCGGATCGTAAATCCATGGTCGACATGTACGGTGTATGTTTAGCTTCGTGAAGCAAATCATCCATTCTAGGCAAAGGATATTTGTCCGTTTTTGTAATGGAGTTCAACTTCCTATAGTCGACGCAAAGTCGAACTTGACCATTAGGTTTAGGCACTAGCACCACAGGTGCAGAATACGGAGACTCGCATTCTTCAATTGTGCCATTGGCCAGAAGTTTCTCTAACTTTTTCTTAAGTATGTCCTTCTTTACGGGAGACATGCGATATGGTGGAACAGCAACAGGTGGGTTATTTCCCGTATCAATGTAATGTTGTATCATAGGAGTCTTGTCTTCCCCTAGACGAAAGATATCATCATACTTACCTACCAATTTATTTAGTTCTGCTCTTTCTTCATCGGATAGATGTTTTCCCTCACTTTCTCGTAACCGCAACGTGTTAACTTCCGGAGCATTTTCTACACACTCAGGTGATTTAAAAGTGTCATCGGAACTAAAGCTAAATTTTTGTTCTGGTTTGTCGTGATAAAACCAACTATGATTTATAAGGTCTAAAACAATTGCAGCGCTACACAAGAAATCTGTTCCTAAAAGCGTTCTGTTATCTTTTGCAGCAGGTAAGGCAAATAAAGTTATGAGGAACCTACGTCCTTCAATTTCAATTTCGACTTTGGCCTTACAAACGTCTGTTTCCTGCGGGATTCCGTCAGCGAGGATTACTTTCATAATAGTAACCTCAAATTCTGTTCCTCGTTCTCTCAAAAGGCGATATAATGTTTCCCCAGCTATAGTGTGACTGGCTCCCGTGTCAGCACACACAATTCCGTTTATTCCATTAATTTTAACACTCAAAACAGTTGATTGGGGTTTATCGATAGACAGGGTCTGAAGACGAATAGCTCTGAATTCGGCTGATTCTTTTTTAGGAGGGGGAGAGCAGTTGGGGCACTTGGCCTTGACGAACCCTGGCTTCCCACAGCCGTAACAACTAACTATTGGCCGATCTTCATTTCTTACTCTATTCCTTGATGATGCATTTTTAGGACTGGTTTTATTATGCTTATAATTATCTCGTTGATGAAATCCTGGAGGCACCCTACTCGCATGTTTAATTTTAAACTGTCTAGCTTCCTCATATAAATCTAATTTGTCAACAAGTTCCAAGGGATTGTTCCATTCACTCCAGTGATCCAAAAAATGTTCTTTCTACTCTGGAGGGGCCTTCTTTTTAATTTGATTCGATAGAATTAAGTCTTTTAGCTCATCGAAAGTAGAAACTTTTTGCTCTTTAAGCCAACCATCGAAATAATTTTGTAAATCGAAATAAAAATCTCTCCAGGTGCTTTCTGGATCTTTACGGTGAGTGGCAAACATTTGCCGAAATTTCTCAGCACTTAATTTAAAACGCCTCAATAGAATTTCTTTATCATAATTTTGGGCATCGTCAGCCGATTCTTTGGCAATTAGGTTGGCAATATCAGGCCGCAAAAGACCAACAAGGTAGACTACCCACTTTGAAGAGGGCACTTTTAAAAAAGTCAACTGTTTCTCAAGTAAGTCTAAAAATAAACTCATGTCAGATGTTTTAGGATCAAAATTAGGGAGTAATTTGCTTAATTTAACCTAGGCATGTCTACGTCTGTGGAAGATAACACGGCTGCCGAATCTGTACTATTGGAAGTAGTATTAGTACTAGATTGTATTTTGGGTTTCTCTAATTCAAACAATCGCTCATTTTCCTTCTCTCACTCAGCACGTTCCTTCTCTCTCTCAGCACGTTGTTCGATCTCGATCTCTTTCCTATCATTTATTATGCGATTCAGACACTCTTTCGCAAATTCAGCGTCATACGTTGGGCTTTTAACTATCGCATCCTTTATTTCGAGTATTTTAAAAATTTCCCCAATAGTGACATCTAATGCCTCCGCTAGTTCAATTAAGTCCTGTTTCTTTCCTTTTGCTAGGAATGTCATATTAAAATGAGAACGTGACAGTTTTTTCCACAAAAATTTACCCGTAAAACTTAAGGGTTAAATTAAAATGGGTTCAAACATATGTTATTTAATTTGCAGAGATCACCATTTTATATACTTTAAACCATTCAAAAAGCACTTAATTCAAATACACTTTAAACATAAATATTCAAATGCAACTCAGACTAATAAAACAAAATTCAAAATAAGAACACTTTTTACTTTCGTTTTTGATGCTTGTAATCAAATGTACGGCATAAATTCTTTAATAATATTATCAAAATAAAATTCACTGTTCTTAAAATTGGCACAGAATTCTTCCAAGGATTAAGCTTATTATAGCATACAGACCAATGTAATTCTTTAAAACAGAAACTTAACACACTTCAGAATATGGTTATTAGAACACTTATAGTATTCAAAATACTCTCAATCAACTTATTTATATTCAAAATTGTTTTTCATATCAATGTAGCGGGGAGCTATAAAACCTTCGAATGTGGAATGTTAATCATCATCATATTAATTAACTTGAAATGCGAAGTACTATTTCAGGAAAATTGATAATCGATAATCAAAATTTTTAAATTCAAGCGTTAACTATTTAATATTTCTGTAGTACTCTGACTACTAACACTGTATACAAATGGATAAGTATACCATAACAAAACAATTATCTTCAGGCACCAGGGGCGTAGCCAGAAATTTTTCATGGGGGGGGGTTACGACTACTACAACTCATATATATGTATGCGTGTGTGTGATAATCTAGTGAAGAATATGCATTTTGTATGGCAAAAAATTTCTCATGGGGGGGGTTATGACCCCCCTAACCCCCCCCCCGTGGCTACACCCCTGTCAGGCACTAAAGGAACTGGTATGCAAAACTGAGAACAATTCTTATGTGATCGGGGTGATCAACTTCTTAGAATCAAAATTTCAGAAAATCTTAATGCAATCTGGATAATCGAGATATTTGTGAAATTCGAAATAACTTTGGTCAGGGCGACAGAAATAATTTTTCCTTTAGTTCCTGTTTTAAACAGTTTCAATTACATATGAAAATACTTATCTTGTAATTGTGTTTCCATAAGAACCGTCTTCCGGACGAATGACGAAACTTCTATTTTTGTTCTCGCCCGACGTTGGGCAGCCACATTATAACAACGCACACTATTCTTTCTAAAAAAAGAATATCATAATCTCGAGGCTACTAAATAATTACACATAATATAAACACCACAAAGCAAACATTTATTTGATAGTCACGCGCGTTACAATTAATATTCTCTTAGAACATTCACACCAAACTCATCTCTCTGCAACACGTGTTGCCAACGAGACAAAAGAAAATAATGAATGAAGGAAAAAAAAAAGTTTAAAGTTTGGTGGTTTGTGACAAGTGTATAAAAGTACTTTCCTCCATAAAATTTGAATCCTGTAGTATACAACAGGTATAGATACAGAAAATTTCTTTTCAGAATAGCTAACATTTAAAAAATAATTTTATCTAAACAAAATGTACAATAAACCAAAATGTTACCCTAAAGATGTGTGTTCCCATAGTACAATTTTATTTATTATTACTTCCTGTAAGATTTTGTTTAGTACATACACACATATATATAGCATAATATCAAGCATAAAGTATTATATAAAATTTCTAACTCTGAAATATTGGAATTAAACAGTTTATAGGTGATTTTATGTTGGTTCTGAAATGTGTTAGCGCCTCTCTCATAAAAAAAAAATTTTGCGACTACAAATTTCTAAGAAAATTGCAGTTTATGAAAACTGCACACAATTCACTAATGATAGGCGCACATGATTTGCAAACGATTGACCAACGGATTTTGCTGTTTATCTTTCATTTATGTTGTTTTTATCTTTCAAAATGTTACCCTTAAGGAATGTTTTTATTTATTTATTGCGGGGTGGGGGTGGGAGTTGATGAATAAGTCCCCTACCCCGAATCCGCACTGGCTCGAATTTTAGTTATAGCAGCATTACTCTAAATAGGCACTAATCCGGTACCCTACCATTACATTGTGGTCACTGTTAAGATACCAAGTCATTGCCTTTAATTTTAATAATAGCCGGCACCCGGCCGTTTCATTTTGGGCATTATAAACTTAATGGGCCAGTGCCTTTATTGTGAGTAACGGCCGGCACATGCAGTATGCCAGCAGAGTGCCGTTGCCTTCCCGGACTTCTGGCAAGGTACTTCTCGGGCGACCACTTTTGATACGATTCAGTTACTTTTTGCAGTGCCGGGCCGGTTCTGGACGTAAAGGCAGAAAGGCGCTGGCAAGGTACTCCGTAAGCAGGTGTGTGTTTGCTGGGGTGGTTGAATAAAAGACAATGGCTGCATTCGTAAACGACAAACTCGTTGCACGAGTTTTCATAAGAAAACTGGAATGCGTGTGTTTAGTGCTGTCAGTGGTTATCAGTTTCTTTTGTCTTTACGAACAACTTCAGTTTATTTAGTTTCGTCGCCTAGGAGACGTGTTTGTTTACAATTCGCGAATGCGTTAACTTTCCTGAGGAGAGTTTTTAATACATACTCAGTATAAAATCAACAGGATTTTTAAAAGAAAAGAGTGGCCACTTCCCAGCAAACACACTACTGCCCGCAAAATGCCGGCCGGGTACCCGTCGTGCTGGCAAAGTGCCGTCTACCGGGAGCATGGTAGATTGCCATCGTCTGGAAGTCACTGGAGTGCCAGTGTCTGAAAAGTGCATATTCGCCAGTACATAACTGGTAACGGCAAACTGCCATGTGTCTATGACATGCACAGAAAAGTTAACGGCGTGGTACTGCTTAAAATGTACCGGACCAGCACTATTTGGCAGTAATGGGCCTGTATATATTTCGTAGTGTTAGCATAAAATTTCGTTATTTTAATTAAATAATATTGTTTCACATTCATACTGTGTAGAAGTATTAGGGGATATAAGTTCCGGGCACCCAAAGGCAAGGGTCACTGCTAAGATTTTTTTTTCTTTTTTTTTTTTGAGGGAGGGGTGTAAGGGGAGAAGTTCATATTGTGCCTTCAAATATTTTAGTACTAAAAACTAAAATAATACAAACGAGTTCAGTATGCTATAAAAATGTTTACTACAGCGACAGTGAAACCCCCACTATGTACAGAATTATGAATTTTATTCTTAGAATTTTTATAATTTATATTAATTTTTTTTACAATTTTGCTAAACTTTTCCTGAAAAACATATTTGGAGACTTTTTTCTACGTTAAGCTCCTGTAGTTATTTTGTTAGAAATTAAGCATTAAACCAATATTTTCATGTAATAGTCAAAAATAGAAACGCAATGGGGTTCATTTAGGAATTATATCTTCTTTATTCTATGTTTCGATTTCCTTTACGGGGCCTCATAAGCCGTCTCTCTCTCTGCCGAGGAATCTCCAAAGACGACGATCTCCAAAGAAGGCAGCAAAAATCGAACTGTTATCTTTTTATTTGGCAGAAAATGTTTATGAAACGCGGAGTTAATGTTAGTGGTGTGGTGGGGAGGGTGTGTCGCCAAGCAGACTTCAGTCATGTTTTGAAAATTGGCGAATTACATTCCAACGGAAATGGCAACCCCTCTCGAATGCCATTTCGTGAACTGTGAAAAGCTCTCTTTTTTCGGATCTCAAGGCTTTAAAGTTTTTAGCGTTTTCATGGATTTACAGCTTTCCAAAGTGTTTAATTGGTATTTTTAAGCTGTTACAGACTAACAAGATCTCATCGTTAGGAATAGTTACTTAAATAACACTATCTAAACGGTGAGGTTCTTGTTAGTTCACATTTGCATGCCTTGGATTTAACAGGATAATGCCCTGGATTAATTCGAAAAATAACAGGTAAATTTTTATTTACACTGTTTTTTAATACAAAATCTCATTGCATATTATAGTGTATAAAAGTATTTTCCTTCAAAAAATTTGAGTCATGTAGGTACAACAGGTATATAGAACAGCTATATTTGTTTTCAGACAGGATTTGTTGTCAACAGGTATATTTGTTTTCAGAATAGCTAACATCAAAAAAATCATTCGATCAAAACAAAATGTACAATAAAGCAAAATGTTACTCTAAAGTTATGTGTAACCATATATATATATATATATATATATATATATACATACATATATCAACAGTAAAGTATTATAACTCATTTATAAAATGTCTCTAATTATGAGATAATGCAATTAAACTGTTTACAAATGATTTTATGTAGTTTTTGAAATGTGTTACCGCCTCTCTCATAAAAAAGTATCTTTTCCAACTGAAAGTTCGCAAGAAAATTGCAGTTTTTGAAAACTGCACACAATTCACTAATTTTGGGCGAGCATAATTTGCAAACGATAAACTTTTTTGTTGTTTTTTTAAAATAGGTTGATGAATAAGCCCCCCTACCCCGGATCCGCCACTGGCTCATATTTCAATTATGGCAGCATAACTGTAAATAGGCACTAATCCGGTGCCGTGCCATTATATTGTAGTCACTGTTAAGGTACCAGGCCAGTGCCTTTATTTTTAATAATAGCCGGCACCCTGCCGTTTCATTTTGGGCATTATAAACTTCATGGGCCAGTGCCTTTATTGTGAGTAACGGGCGGCACATGCAGTATTCCAGACGAGTGCCGTTGCCTTCCCGCGCTTCTGGCAAGGTACTTCTCGACCACTTTTGGTACGATTCAGTTACTTTTTGCAGTGCCGGGCCAGTGCTGGACGTAAAGGCAGAAAGGCACTGGCGCAAGGTACTCCGCCAGCAGGTGTGTGTTTGCTGGGTTCATTCTTTCAAAAGTATTTAGCAAGAGAAATTCAAATTTCGCAAATAACGGTTTAAATCAACTTCAATCTCGACACTAAAACATGCATTTTTGAATTTACTTAAATGAAAAATACAAGAAAATGATTACCTTTGAAAAAGTATGTACCTTCGTAGCAGTTTCTATGTATGCCTCAATTTCCTCCTCGAAAAACTAATATTTGCAGCTTCAGCAAACGTAAAATACTTTTCATAACTTTACTATTCCATAACAACGGACGCCATTTCTAAACAAAAACAACGCGCAGAAAGTAAAACTCAGCGAACCTAATTCATTCTCAGGTTACTTCGTTTGAAACTAATTGCACTCAGTTTTGTATACGAACGCTCTAGTTTTTAAACTGAAAGCAATCAGTTTCCTTTACGAACACCTTTGATAGAAATTCCTTGCACGAGTTCAACTCGTTTGTCGTTTACGAATGCGGCCATTGATTTGTATTCAATATTTTAAAACCATATAAAAAAATTACATCATTTTACGCGTTTGGGGGCTTCCCCTCAATTGAATGCTAAATTTTATTTTGATTGGTAGAATATGTTCCTTGAATAAAAATTTGAGATATTACGTATTTCTGGTATTTTTACTTCCTTGTAAAGTATAAGAAAGTAACTCATATATCTGAATAACTATTGGTCGTAGTATCGAATGTAACTCATATATCTGAATAACAATTGGTCGTAGAATGTTAAAACTTTATATTTAGGATTCATGTAACATCTAGTTGTGCACCTCTTGTTTTGGTCCCATTCGACTGCAGAGTTTATGTACAGGGCCGCCGAAAAATTTTAAATACATTACGCTCTATGGGCAGAAATTGATTAAAGAGTATTTTAGACGTATTAGGCTTTTTCAAACGACTCAGAAGTAATATAGGTTGTTAAGGGTTACAAAATTAATTTCTCCATTGTAAATAGTGTCTCTATCAATTATAGCTCTGCTATAGGAACACTCAAAAAATTTCGAACATATTACGGTGAATCGCAGTTTTAGAGGCATTCATCCATTTCAAGCACAGTACCGTCCTACCATATAGTTAGGTAATGGTTCCGACCACGGTCACTTGCCGTTCTCAAAAATTACGCCAAAAGTCGCTTGGCGACTTTTGGCTCTCAATTAAGATTTTTGCACTTGCGTTATTGTTATTGCAATGTTTACATGTAGTTCTTGCCGTTTCCAGCTTGGAAATATCGTCGATTTTGGTACTGAATACGTTAGCCTATTATATAAGTATATATATATATATACATAGATAGATAGATAGATAGATATAGATATAGATATATATATCATATACAGGGTGTCCCAAAAATTACGCCCAAACTTTGTACATCCAGACTCCTCGTTGGAAGTACATAAAAATTGTTCAAAGAAGTGTGCCTGCACGATCCATAGTTATCGAGAAAAATAGGAAAAACAAAATATGACGTCACATCCGGTTCGAGGAAAAACAACTAGAAACATTAAATTGAATACTGGATTACATATGGGGGACTCGATGTTATGGCCGCTACAACCTGGCACCTATGGACTGCTTTCAAGGAAAACGATTGAAAGAATTGATCTATCGAGTTCTAATTACAACAAATTGTGATTCAGTCCATCCCCCTCGTGCTGGTGTATTTATGGGGATACCAGATGGAACGTAAGCAGTTGGCCATTACACTGCGATAGCATGCAAGCCTCGATATGCACGGTGGACATTTTGAGCATCATTTTATGAAAGCATATGCAAAAAAACTATGTTTACGATTCCGATAAATGACGTTTCTGCTTTTCTCTTGCACTTTTCTTGAAAACTACGGGCCGTACAATTATGGTTTTTTGGGGCACTTTTTATGAACTCTCAACGAGGAATCTGCCTGTTCAGAGTTTGTGCGCTAGTTTTAGGGCACCCTGTATATATACAGTGATATATCTTGTATATGATTAAATATATTAGGTAATGAAATTGACATATATAAGAATGTAGAAATTGCATATATTTTGTAGAATCTAGTTATGCATCTCGATTTTTGGTTCCAATCTACTGGAGAGTTTATTTACAGGACAAACCAAAAGAATTTCAATACATTGGACAATACTATGGACATCTACAATGTATTACGTCTGTAATCATTCATTGGTCCATGGCCAAAATCTCGCTATTTGTCATCAACCTTGGCGAATTTTGCCAAATTTGGCGCTAAAAATAATTTTGTATTCCGCATAACTCTAAAACTTTTAACCGTAGAATTTTGAAATTTTGTATTTAGAACTATTGTAACATCTAACTTTGCATCTCTTTTTTGATTGCAATTAACTGGGTAATTCATTTACAGGGTCACTCTACTGTTGCTCTTTCATCGCGTAGCACATATTTCTTTATATATTTTAATTACTTTGAATTTTATCGTCTGAATCTGAATGTTTTTTTCTCCCCTCCGCAAGTGCTGCAAAAGCCCTCGCGTCAACTTCTTCTCACGTTTAGTTTTTCTCAGCAGTTCTTCTGCTAAATAAAATAAAACAACAGTTGACGCCAGTTATACTCTTTGCTCTCGCAGCTGGAAATGTTTTTGCGGTTTCTGCCTGCTGTTTGTAAGCTTATGTTCGTGGCTTCTGGAAATTTCCCGAAGCAGTGCTTTATACCTCTACTTTTTGAACTGCCTTAACGGCTTTTCATAACGGTCATTTTTTGAGTTTGGCTATGGTTCTGGTGTGGGGAGGCCGATCACTTCGTGTGATGCAGGCCTCCGCCCACTGAGACGCCAGGCCGCAATAGCATCAACGCCGTAATTTTTATAACGATGCTTCCTCAGATCCCCATATTTTTATGTGTGCTTTTTCAATTTTTTATGAAAAAGAAAATCTGATGTTTTACAGAATAAAATAAATACGTCTAAAATGTAATATGTGTGATCTGATCTAATTTTTTGTGTACTCTATCCCGGAAAGATGTGAAATCGACGAACGCTGGGAAGATGGATGTGCCTTTCCGCAACAGCATTATGGGTCAATGATTGGTAGACCGCCTCCTCCATTTCTTTTGTAAATTTTCGTAATGTACATCGTTACCTATTGTGATTTCCCGGCTTTCTTATGAAATCGGATTTAGTTCTCTCTCATACAAAGTGAAAGTTACGATGTCTCTCTAACAGAAACCTTCCTCTTTACTGAGCTGAATTCGCAGGTAAATCTTAACACGTTCTACGGAGATCCATGCATCTTTCATTCAATACAACGCAGCGTTTGTGTTCTGTCCACGTAATATGTGACAACAATTTACACCAACCATCGTCTTTCAGCGATCATCGCCAACTTCAAATGAAAGTCACCTAAATGCCTTTAAATGCATTAAGGTCTATGGATACATTCAATTCAATGAAAGTCTGTGGTCAATTGCTACTCTGGCTACCCCCAAAATCTCTCTAACTATCTCAAGCTTGTCGGCTTTTGGTGAAATATCGCCAAATGAAGTGTCAAAAAGTAATATTTCAAATTGAACCCAGCTTGGTGATATCGGAAATATTTGGCTGAAAGTTGCTAAACCTTAGTATTACTGCGGTATTTTTCTCTTTCAAACAAAATAAATTTAGATGAAGAGCGCCTAACATATTTGTGATTTAATGGACTTGCAAGGAAATCATGTATTGTCCACATCAGATTTAATTTCAGGTAAGTTTTTCTTTTTTTTTAATCTCTCTGTCGTTCTTTCCCTTTAATACAATGTTCATAGAGGTTCTCAGTGAGAAAATTAGAGGCAATTGTTCCTGTCCACCACTGGTATAGTTATACGTGGGTAGTCTGGAACTTGAGGTCTGTCCAAAACAAACGACGGTCTTACGATTCATTTGTGGGCATTTAAAATGTTTTGTATGAATTTTGAATTTGGAAGTAGGGTCTTTTCATCAGGCATTACGGATGTTTCAAAGTTTAAAAGAAATACGGCTTCTCCCGAACACATTCTTAATTATTTGTACATCGTCCACTGCATCCACAAATTTTGTGCTTAGTTTTTAAAATTTGCTTGGATAGATTAAATCCTACTAGTGTTATATTTTGAATGATTCTCTTCCAACAATAACAACAACGAAATAATGTATTTTAAAAACCTAGTTAAAATTAAATGTTTAGTTACCAATGCTAATCATAAGAAAAAAATTTTGTAGGATGTTTCTAGAATAAATTCTCGTTATATTTTCTTATGCACACTGAAATAATTTAAACTTTTATGTGTAAAAAAATGTATGAGAAAAAATTCATATGAACTACGATCTTGAAATTACAACTCGACCTCCCACCTGATCCCCCCCACCCCCCAAAAATCCAAATAAATCTCTTCAGTTTAATGTAAAATCAACAGTCATGAACTAAATATAGTTTAATTTTCAAGCTTTTCTCTCCGTAATAAGGAACGAGTGCAATTCCTGTGGCAACAGATACTTTAAATGAAGATGAATGATATAAGGAAAGTATGCTGACGCTAAGTAACTTATACTAAATATTAATATCTCGACACACTCGCAATCAATGCTAATGATAAATCAATGAATGTCACCAAGTGTGACTGGGGAGACACTTATATTTCAGAATAAATTAAAAGTGTGTTCAATCTATTTCCTTTCATAGATATTAATAACTGCTACATCCATGCTTAAGTTGTATTGCACTCTTAAATATGAGAAACTTTTAATAATACTAAATTTAAATATTAATATTTTGTAAATGTATTATGTAGTTGAAATACACACACACACACACACATATATATATATATATATATATATTATAAATAAAAATGAAATTCTGTTTGTTTGTTTGTTTGTTTGTTTATTTGTTTGTTTGTTTGTTTGTTTGTTTGTGGATTTGATTCGCATACAAATCCACAAAAATGGACCTTTCGGCCTGAAATTTAGTACAGATATGTAAAATAATATAGAATAACTCATAGTCCACTTTAAAACTTTGAAAGTCCACCCGTTCCCGGAATTTAAGAGATTTTTTATGCTCTTCACGCAGAAATCTTTCCGTAATGGTAACCCCTGTAGTGAAAAAAGTGTGAAATAAGGATCGTGGTTGCCATGTGTGGCGATTTTGCCGAATAAAATGTTTTAAATTCTCAAAGTAAAAATAAAAGAATAATAATGATTTTTTTTTGTTAGTTTATATTCGTAAGGTTATTTTTTTTTAATTATAATATCGTGTGCATGGGAAATCAGAGAAGGAATGTAATGCTTTACACGCAAAACAATAAGAATTGAAGATTTCCGAGGCTAATAGGTAAATTATTTTAGTTTGGCGAAAAAATAAAATGGCTCAAATGCCGATTTTGTGAAAGTGAGTTCTAGCGGTTTGCACAGATTTCGGCTTGGCGCAATTTATTGAGAGCTTAAGGAAATAGATTTTTGAAAACAAGTGCGAAGGTTTTATTAGAATACAGCGTTAAATTTTAATGATCCGTGAAGAAATAATGCAGTTATTAAGGGATTTCAATTGATCTATCTCCAGAATTCTCGCCAAATGAGTACATTGATTTAAGTTGGGGGAATTCCGCCAAATTTCAGAAAATTGAAATCTTCTCATTTAGTACATCGGAGTAATGATGAATAAAACACGTTATAGTTGATAATTTTAAAAAATTCGGCTGTATTAAGTGATTCAACTTTTCAAAAAAAGGCTTGCTTTACTTTTTCGCGGTCGAACCATTTCCCATATATTATTGCTGCTAAGTCAATGCTTCGAATGATTTCCTGAAAAAACGCTTGCAAAATGGCGTATGAAGGCACTTTGGCGAGGCTTAGATTTGATACTGGATTTTAATTGAGACTGGGATATATAATGACACTGGTTATAGATAAAAATGAATGCTGGTATGAGTGTATGAGGTTGAAAAACTCCAGCACCGTTGAGCACCGTTGCACCATGAAATTTGGTTCACCTAAGTCTTTTATCATGGAGAAGCTTTTTATGCTATCCGTTTTCCTCTAACTTGCCACCAGGTGGCGCAGCAGAACGTCGAATTCTATTCCGTTTAGCCGTTTGCTATGCGAATATCGTCCAACCGATTTCGATGAAATTTGGTACACGCGAATATTAGAACACGGAGAATATTTTTCACTATCCATTTTGCTGTAACTTGCCGCTAAATGGCGCTGAAAAGCATCATCTTCTATACCGTTCGACCGACCGGCATAAAATTTTTTATACTTACACATTTGAGCACGAAGAATATATTCTAACTGCGTTCCTTTTGATGTTACTCACCACTAGATGACACTGCAATGCATTATTATTTTAAGTCGCTACTAGATGACGCTGCAGCAGGCCAAATTCTTGACCATTCAAACGGTCGCTATGAAAATCAGTATACATAGCTATTAGAACAATGAGAATATTTGCGTTATCCATTTTGCTATAACTCGCCACTTGACGGCGCTGTAGCAAATCATTACTTTAATTAACTACTAGATGGCCCTGCAGTGTATCACTTCTTGACTGTGCAAATGATCGTTATGAAAATTGGTATACGATAGTTGAACACGGTCGCTATGAAAATCAGTATACATAGCTATTTGAACAATGAGAATATTTTGGCGTTATCCATTTTGCTATAACTCGCCACTTGACGGCGCTGTAGCAAATCATTACTTTATTGAACCACTGGATGGCCCTGCAGTGTATCACTTCTTGACTGTGCAAATGATCGCTATGAAAATAGGTATACATAGATATTTGAACACGGGGAAGAGTTTGGCGCTATCCATTTTCCTATAACTTGCCACTAGATGTCGCGTCAACACATGAACTTCAGGACTGTTCAGCCGATAGTCATGAAAATTCATATACATCGATATCTGAATGCGAAAAATATTTTCGCCGTATCCGTTTTGCTAAAACTCGCCACTAGATTGCGCTACGCCGCATGGCCTTCTGCACCGTACAAACGATTGCCTTGCAATTCGGTATGCATGATTATTGGACACAATATAACGCGATATCCACTTTGCTATATCTGTTTATTACAATGAATAGTAATCACCACAAATCGTAATATCAAAAAGTCCATTCATTCCCGTGCGAAGAACGGGTACTTCAGCTAGTATATATATATATACAAAAAATTCTTTCTTAGCACTGTATTATTGGTAATTATAAAAAATTAAGATTAAACTAATTTTTAATTTGCAAATTTAGTATTAGTAATTTACAACTTCTCATTAATTTTACAACAGAATTTACCGATAAAAATGCATTCCCATGCATTCCCATTATATTGGGGCGAATAATTATTTGTTATGAAGAATACGAAAAACAGGTATATTCGAATGAAGAATGTGTAATGATAAATTACAAATAAATGATGTAATTATTTCATTATTTCTTATTAATTTCACTTTATACAATAAATTCTAGAGAAATATTGAGGAACTTTAGAACTTACATTGATTAGTTCGAATAAGCGAGATCTACGAACAAATGTATCGTTTATACAAAAGACAGTTTGATTAAATAGTATTCCTAAAACAGAAGAAAACTGAGAAGAGAGAAAAGAAAATGAACATTGTTACAGCTGTGTAAGAAAGGTTAAGTGCAGATAAATTTCTGTCAAATGATAAAATACTTTTATACGTATCAGAAATAAATAAATATATAATTATACGATTATTTATTAAACTAATCAGAAACAAACCAATTATAAATGAATGGGTAAATGAATATTTTGTTTAATATTTTACTTATGTGTATGCAACAAAATTAAAATACAGAATAAAATAGATTCATTATTAAAAAATATTCCTCAATTAAAAAAATGGTTATGTAAATTTGAAACTATCATCTTGTCTTACATTTCATTAACTATGAATAACATATAATTCTGAATATAAGATTCATTTTTTTAAGCATATATTTCCCATCCTGATTTGCCATTTTTTGGCCATTGTATTCACGATGTTTGGTCGTTATCGCTTATAAAATTTCTGAATTAATTCAAGAAAATAATTGCAAACTTCATGTTTTTTACAAATCGCCATGGAAAATTTACAATAAATTTTTAAATCAAACTGGCGAAATTTTATTATGAATATGTAGTCTAAGGGCAAGTCAAATTATTAGGTCATAATTACTAACATTTGCTATTAATGTTTTCAAAGGAGGTTTGATACACTAGTTCCTACTGACAATAACCCTCTTTGTGTAAAAACTTGACGAAATTATTTATAAACGAGCCCCCAGGCAAACCACATAAGCCTAATTCCTTAAACAATACAATTGTGCAGGGTTCTGCAATTTATGCTGCAATGTTTAATTGTGCAGGGTGCTGCAAAAGAAAGCGGGCAAACAATTTTTTATGAAATTTTAATAAAAATAAATAAATAAACAAAATATAGAAAATACTAATAAGGATAGATTTTTTCTAATAAGTAAATTTAACTGGTTTCAAAGTGGCCGCCTCTTACAGCGACGCAGAGGCGCAAACACTTATTAAAATTTTCAGCAATGGTCCGTTTTTACCTTTAATCCATCCCATTCCCGCCGAACTGATTGCTTTAGAAGGTCCAAATTTAGTATGGTTTAATGCAGCCGCTAGATTTCAAAATGGCCCATACACTGTAATCAATGGTATTGAGATCTGGCTAGTAAGGTAGCCATTCTGAAGATATCATGTCCAGAAAATGCGCCTTGCTCCACTTTTTTTTAGGGGAGAGGGGGGGCAGCCTTGTGAGCTGGGGCGGAGTCTCTTTGAAACGTCCAGTTTACATTGCCGAAGGCATACCATCCCATGGAAGTACAGCAGCTTCTAGAATTTCCCACTGGTATACTATTTGATTCATTTTAACGCTCTTATCCACAAGACCAGAGGTGTTTTGCCGCTTGCGCAAACTCTGCCCCTGACCACTACCAACTATGGATATTGGCGATGTTCGATAATAGACGATGTCCTTGGAACGTCTAGACACTGGATCCTATCGTTCTGGAGTTATGAAATTGTTGGACGGTAAAGAGCTTGTCATCAGTAAAAAGGAATTTCTCCCAGCATTGACCTGTGGCCTGTCTCAAGTTTTCTGCAACTTTGAAGTCGCCAGAGCCGCTTCTTCAGTGTGAAGAACTCTTTGGAACTTCTAATTCTTCAGTCCAAGCTCTATTTTTGCCATTTGCTGCACTGATTGGTCACTTTTTCCCATATCACAAGTTATGTTTCTCATGAATTCCCTCGGATAACGTTGAATTCGCTTTTTGATGGTCTCACAATTATTGGATATATTTACCGTTCATCCCTTTCCTTGACGTCTACCATCATTATCAAGCACATTGAAACAGCAGATTGAATTGTGCATTGTTTGCCAAGGCACACTAAGCAAAAGAACGATTTCACGATATCGTTTTCCTTGTCTAAACTACTCTAAAATAGCAAATAGTTTGCGTGACATACTAAAAACGAATAAAAAACAATACGTAAACTAAGAGATATATTATAAAATATTAATAATATAGCCGTAAAGAAACTCACACAAATTAAAAAGAATTAGTTAATTTTAATTCTATAATGCACTAATTTTCTGCGAGTTTTTTTTCCTCGCACCCTGTATGTACTTCACAAAATTTTACTTTGTATTTCAACAAGCTCATTATGTTTTTTTTATTTAATCAGCAAAATTTAAATTTCAAAACTCTCAAGGAAAATTTATAAACAAAATCTAGTTCAAATTTTTCTTTATATAATGGTATCTTTTTTCCCTTCTTTCATTCTTTCTTTTTTTATCCACACTTTTCTTAATTCATAATTTGAGCGCACTTTTCCCGTGCTGTTATATTTTTTTTATTTTGCTTTTATCTATGTTTGAGCAAAAAATTATATTTTGAATTTAATATGAAGGACTTCACCCCAAGGTGTGTGTTATGCAGTTGATCAGAGACTTTTAATTTGTTCTGTTTCTAATTTCACTATTCTAAATTTATTAATTTTGGCCATTTTTAAATCCACATCCTTCTTCGTTATATGCTATCTTAATTCCGTTTTGTAAATTATTTAGCTTTTGCCGTTAAACTGTTACTTGATTTCTTCCCAAGGTGACCGTGTGGTGAGTTTTTGCATTCTCCCACGTATTTTGCTTCGGGATTTCAATGATATTTCTAGAATTGTAAGCTCTCTTTGCTAATCAACTGTTGCTGAGCCCACATTTAAACTTTATTACTATTGTGTTGTAATAACTACAACACAATACAAATACAACACAATAACTACAACACATTACAAATTCCCCATTTTATTGCAGATCATTCTTTCTTGCTCCTAGCGCTATCGCAAATTTGACTTACTTTGTTTCCACCCCGTTTTGCGTCCCTAAAAACTTTTTCTCCCATGTGAAAAAGACGGTGTTTTCGCTATGCTACCAGCTACCTTTATTATAGCTTTTATTGTTTTGAAGAAACTACTGTAAAATCTATCCTGATAAACCATCCATTTGATCACTAATTTTCGTCAATACATTTAACTTATATTTAATTTCGCCTCTCAACTACACCATACTGTATTATGATAATTTTTTTGTGACACTGAGGCAAAGAGAATGTCCAACATTTATGCGTGAGAATTATTTTACCTAAAAAAACGTTAGACTAATAACCATTATTAGAGTTCTCGAAGATTACAAAACACACAACACCCCCACACACACACACACACTCGCTTTCAGAGTGTTAAATTGAGTGTGGGAAGGGAAGAATTTGACTTTAGACTTGATATCTGCCACATCACGACAAGGTTCACATATTGATCATTTGTGAAGCAAAACTTGTAAGATTCTTTATCCAATAAAGCCAACTTTGTTGCTATATTGGTAATATTTATTTTTTAATAAGCCTTCCAAACGCGAGGTAAATGTGACACACCCTGTATAAATACAGAGAGAGAGAGTCCCAGAAACATTGATCTAAGCTTTTATTTCTTAAATATTGATCACCAACATGTTGTATAAATTATAAGGTATCATAAAAAAAAACTGCAGAATTTTATGGTATATATTATATTTCGTACATGTATGGAGGTCTAGAAGTATATTTTCTGGAATATTTTCTTGTACTTATTCATACACAACTTTCTTATTTTTTTATTTTATAGCTACGAACACAGATGAAGATAATCCCTACGCCAGAGCTTCCTACTCATGTGTGGTGATGTAATGTACATTTACATGTATTACTAAAAACATCATACTATGAATGAAAGTTCTCCGCAGATTAAATCTGAAGAAATACAAAATTGAAATTTTTTTTACGGCCCGTACATAAAACAAATATTCCCCAGAAGTAAATTGTACCCCGTATATTAATCAAGCAATATACAAAATTTCAGCGTTCATTATGAAAATTCTCAGAAAAATGAAATTTAATATATGTAGACTTAAACCACTTTTTAATGTTTCTCGTAGAAAAAAACATCATATCGGAAATTTTATTCAAAGGCTGTGTACAAAACACGAAAGAAGACAATGATTGCATAAATTCTTCATACTTCGGACATTATTGCTGTTGAACAACTTACCAATTTTGTTTTAACATCCCTCTGAGCTTTTTTACGATGAAAGGCGGAATTGTGCACATCACCTAAATAATATATGGTGTAAATTTTATTAATTGGAAAGTTTTTTGGAAGGGGGTGGCATGAATATTAGAATTTTGTTAAGATGAATTTGAAGTTTGATTAAATTGTGGAAAATTCTAATGTATAATCATAAAATTCTGTAATTTTGTAATTTATTACATTATTATGCCTAGGTCAGTGTTTTTGAGACATCCTATATATATATAAAATATTTCCTTCCTGATAAAACTGCATAAAAAATATCAAGCAAAATGTGCTTAAGTAAACTGAACAAGCAGTAAATCTTAAATGTGTTATAATAATTTATCAATTTGGTTGTTTTTGCTCTTGTATAGCATTCTAAAGGAGTGACTGACTGAAAAAAATGTTCAGCAAATGCATCAAAAAAGCTGAATGCCTCTCACAAACATAAAACTTAGCTTCTGAAATCCAGACACCAAATCACTACTGGAAACTAAATGGAATATGTCAATACAGCTTATTCATTGTTCAAAATTTGTAGCTTTTGTATAATGATCAAATCGCAGATTGTAAAATTAAAGAAATATATTTCGAGTTTGAAATAATCTATTATTGATTTTTCCAAACATCACATTCCAAAAGTTTTTATACTTTGTGAGAAAACTTAAATTAAGGAATTTCCATCTCTGGAATAATGATTGGGAGCCAGGAGAAAAATCTGCAAATAAATAACTTTCTAAACTTTCTCCCTGCAAGTAATGTATTCCAGAAGTTTATTTTCTGTTTTGTTAACTTCCGTACATAGTAAGGTTACTTAATGAAGGAATATACTTAATTCGTTATTATTTGTTTTCGCTCTAATGGCTTTGTAATATGATGGCTTAGTATGTAAATGTAGTTTATTAAATGCAGCTGAATAATTAAAAAGTTCTGCTACACTTATAGATAAAATCTCAGAGAAACCCCAAGGAAGAAATTAAGAACAACGGATGATGTAGTCGTAAGGCAAATGGGCGATGGAGTTTCACAGAGCCATGCTTACGAGGCACGCTTCAAACTTATTAAGATTTATACTTCATTCTGATTTTTTTTTCAGTTTTATAATTACAATTTTTGGTTTAAATATATAAACAGCATGTCCATAAATACAAGGTCCGGCTATTAATTTCCAGGACTCATGGAATAACTCAGAAGAAAAAAAAACGTTAAACACATAGCCATTTAATATGATTCGAAGTAATCCCCATCTGCCGTAATACATGTCTGGGCTCGGCTGTACAAATTTCGGTAAGACGTTTTACAGCCCTCTTTTGGAATGCTCTTTAATAGTGACATTACAGTTGTCTTGATGGCTTCGACATCCTGAAATCTTGTTCCCTTCAGCGAATTTTTCAGCTTAGGAAACAGGAAAAAGTCTGCGGGTGCTAGGTCGATGCTGCATCTCAACGACACCATGCTGGGCTAAGAATCGCCTCACAGGAACGCAATGTGTGGGCGGGCTCTGTCATGTAGCAGCAGCCAACTCCCATTTTGTTGAAAATGAGGCCTCACTCTACGAAATCGTTTTCGAAGTCGGTCAAGAACTTCTGTGTAGAACTGTCGTTGATAGTCATGTTAGGAGGAAGAAATTCATGATGAATGAGTCCATCGCAATCGAAGAAAGCGATTTTTTCTGCCTTGGCGAACTTGGAGACCGCCATTCGAAGCTTTGATGCTTGGTTTCAGGGTCATACTCATAACACCAAGACTTCTCCCGTGACTAACCTATCCAGGAACGCATGGTCAGCATCAGCGTTGTCGATAAGTTCGCCACATGTGTCCAGTCTCAGTTGCTTTTGTTCGTCCCTTAAATGGTGAGGAACGAATCTGGAACAAATCTTGCGTTTGGCTAGGTCTTGCGACAAAATTCGCCGAACCGTCTCTTTGCCCATGTTGAATTCATTGGCGAGTGCTCGAATAGTTAACCGACGATCACATTTCACCATATCGCGAACTTTTCAATTGCTTCCGTCGTGCGTACGGACTGCGGCCGACCTGTGTGTGGATCATCTTCGACGCTTTCGCGCCCGTCCCGAAAGCGTAAACCATTCAAAAGTTTTTGAGCCGGATAATGCTTCCTCGCCGTAAACTTGTTTTAACATTTCGTAGGTTTCCGCAGCTGTCTTGCCCAATTTGAAGCAAAATTTAATGTTAATTCTTTGCTCCATTTTCACTTCGACAACAGGAATTTAAGAGCTACGTTTTAATGCGCCTTTCTACGAGAACCACTTACTTCAGAATGGCATCTATTGTACTGCACATGCGCAAGAAAACGCTCTTCAATATGCAATCATTAGCGCCATCTTCCGGCTTTTCATTCACCTACAGTTACGTCAGTCCTGGAAATTAATAGCCGGACCTTGCATAAAGAAATCTGGATCAATCATTAGAAAATTCAGAAATTCTCTTAATCACTAAATAAAACTTGACAGCATAATTTGTTCAAACTAAATGAAAAGTTCCAAATATCGGTATTATAGAGGGTATTATTAATAATTTAAGTATATAACCATGATACAAAAACAAGTAAAATGGAAATTCGACTCCTGAGAATTTTTCATAACAGCTTCCGAGTAACACCTAAATAAAAATATTTTAATTTTCTTCAGGTTTTATAATTAATACACCATTTTATGCCGATACTTGAAACTTTTTCTTTAAAAAACAAAACAAAAAAATTGACATGTTTTTATTAAGTGGCATAGAAATTTCCAAATTTTTCTTTTGACTGGTTTTGGTGGTAGATATTTTCGAAAATATCTTTAAAAAATTAAATTCGCTCTGAAGGAACTTAATTATCCCCGAAAGATTTAAAAACAAGATACGTTTGTGCAGGTTTTCAATCCTAATAACAAAAGTTAATTTAGTTCTTTAGGAGCAATTTTTAGTCTTTTTTTAAGGGTGTAGATTCTTTTAATTATGAAATCCTGTATACATAGCGTAAAAATAAAAATTTTCATAGCGCGAATTGAAATTCTGAGTTGTTCTCTCTATAAAATACCTGTTTTAAATTACTAAATTCAGTTTCATATTCAAGTTTTGTAAAATAATTTTTAAATTTGTTACAAGACACACCCGAACAAAATTTTAACTATTTCAAATCGTAAAGTTTTTATCTTACTATTAAATGATTAATAAAGACTTTTTCCCGTTTATAAATGGTTTAATTTCAATATAAAATTTCACTATAATCGTGAAAAAATAATAAAGAATAAAATAGAATTCCCTTTATTGTTTGTCTCTACAGCACATAATGCATAATTCTCTGAATTTCGGTACAACCAATTACAACTACAGTGTAATAAATATTTAATTATGCCTATACTAAGTGAACTCTCCATTTCCTAATTTCAAGCTACTAGTTCATAGAGGGGAAAATTAAAAATAACAGAAAAATTTAAATTTATTTAAAATTAACCAAAGTTTTATTTCATAATATGCTGTTTTCTTTTCTATAGTTCTTAATAGCCAAAAACTCTTCATTTCTAAAAAGTAAAGATGAAAATCCCTTTCCGTATGTGTAATTAAATTTTTAAAGTTAATTGATGTACATTTGCAAGGAAAAAAAAGAAATGGCGAAGGTATATAATTTTTCATTCATTTATTATAAAATTTAATTACTCACTTTATATTATTTCTAGAGAATGAAACAATTTCCTTAATACATTTAAAAATAGCAATTATTAGCATTTGAAAGTCTTTTAAAATTCTTACAAAAATTAAGTCCATAGACTGTAATAATATTTTATTACTTTAAAAGTCATTAATTTACTCTCTAATTCGTCATTTTTTAAAATCATGATGTTCGCACTTGAAAAATTTAAAAACAAAACCCATCTAATGGAATGTTTAATCAAGTGAGTAAACATTAATGGCTGATGTAATAAAAATTTCACTCAGTTGTAAATCCGTTATTGTACAATTAAACTAGCACAACATAATGAATGACGCTTCCTTGTTGCTGATAAGGGTTGGCAAGATTTTGACGCAAGTCAGTTTTTCATGGTCAGTTCGATCATGGTTTTTACTGACATGTCGAAAATGTCAGAAACTCAGAACTTTAATAACATTTTATTTCCATTTTTTAAAAGTGAATTATAGTTTAAATTAAAAAAGTATCAGAAGATATTAAATTTAAAAAGCAGGTTATGAAAGACGCTTGAAAAAATAACTTAAGATTAATTTTTAGAAATATAATTAGAAAAATTTTAATTTTGCTAATGATTACTTAAAAGTTTTGTGTGTTGTAAGTACAATAATAGCATATTTACACAAATTTACTACATTTATAGGTTTTATTTCATAGAAAAAATTCCATTAAACATTTTGAATCCCAAATCATTTTATTTATTACACCATAAAAATCCTTGTCAGATTACTTTCATCTATATATAAAAGGAAAACACAAGGCTACAAATGATACAACGTAAGAATTCGTTTGCAAAATATTTGCTGTAAACAAGAACAGTAAGGAATACCCCAAAACATCTAATCTTATCAAATTTGCTTTAACTCCTCAACACACAAATGAGGCATGAGTTTAGTTTAATTTTTAACTATAAATTTTAAATAAATATTTGAAGATCATTCAAGCATCCGAAGGAATTGTTAAAAATATAGATGCTGAAAAGATAGCAAAGATAATAAAATGAAATCTGTTGGGTGTCCAAGCCTTTGCACTCAAAATTTATGCACTCATAAAATATAAAAATATGTAAACATATTTTTTTATATTTTATGAGTGCAAAAATTTTTATTTTGAATTTCATTGCAAACTAAGACTTAAAAATAAAACCTTCAGTAATTGATCTATGTAATACTATTTTAAAAATATTATATAAACATGAACTATATTATAATAATAATTAATAGTAAAAAATTAAGAAATTTAATGTTTCCTAGAGCACAAAAGAAGGAGGGGATAGGTTTTTCACGTATTTTATGGGTAAAAACACTGTTTTCGCCTCTGTCCTCTCAAAATTTCAGTTTTTGATGTCGAAAACACAACCCTAGTGCTGATTCTCATGTAGATTTAAGTTTTTAAATATGTCCGATTTTTGTAACAGCGGATTACGCTCCTCCATAACGTTTCCATGTAAAGAAATTGTTTTTCAATGTCGTTATTAGTTATAATCCTACTGCATTAGGAAACTAATTAGTTAAACTAACAAAGTGGTCTATGACCTAACAGAATTCTTTTTACGTCAGTTGAAAGCTTGACGTCATATTTTAAAAATTGCTTAAAATTCATAACTTTACCATAAAATTTACGTGATAAAACGGATACATTTTTTTTTCAATTTTAAACACTTTCTCGAGATTACATTGCTTGACATCACGATATTTAAATAAGCTATTTTCTTTTGTTAAATCACGGAGAATTTTAATAAAAAGCTAGCCATCCAAGCATACCGTACATTTTAAATTAAACGTGTTTGCTATATTCATTATTTTCCATTAGGTGCCTTGCAGCTTTCTAAATGATAAGTAATCCTACGTTATATACACCCGGAGCTAGCTTCAACATAATAGACTATCTGAACATTTTTTGTGGAAATTTGCAGTGTTATAGCAGATTAAAGGCAGTAAAAAAATAATTATCGTATTTAATGAGTAACACAAACGCAAGTCTAAATTTAAAATGCGTTAGATTTGTGTATTTTTTTTTTTTTTGCGTTTTTCATTTATCTTCTTCTGTTAATAAGAATACTTCCACGAATTTATCTGCGGAACTACGTGACAATTTATCTCCATATAACCGATAAACACCAAAAATTGAAAAGATATGAATCAAAAGTACCATGGAAATACCTGGCGTAAAATACAAAATGTACCGCCTTTTCTTTTATCCTACAAGTTCATTATGTTTTATGAAAAGTATATCGTTTCTGCATGACGAATCAGCAAGTACTGCAAACTAGATACCCCTGAACTCTAACCGCTAATTTTCAAAGGCACCTAAAAATCGCTCTGCTATTATACGAAATCATTATGTGATCAGAGCAGCTTCAAGCATTACAATATTATCATTTTCCTACACGTTAAATAAATATTTGAATTATGTTGTATGTAAATCAGTTAGTTACAGATCGAGTTATCAATCTTTAAAATTTTCGTTGGATAGCATTAGGATGTGACACTCTAGCAATTATTCAACAATCAAACTGAGTTAAGTTTTGGAATCTTATTTTCGAGTCAAGTTCGAGATTGTTTGGCCCAAAAGTCACCAGGCTTAGAAACATTTGGCGTGATGTTAAGGACTAAATAGAGTATTGACCGCTAACGAATTACATAGGAATTTTTTGCTTAATCCTTTTTAAATATACAATATATTATTTTTCAAAGACTATGGAAAAAAGTCAAATTGCCATTTGTTACTACTGACGAATACAGATGCTGCTATAATGCAAACTGCTCACCTATGATACTAGTGATGAAAAGATTCTGGAGTTTCTACTGAATCAATTGAAAATATCACTGAATGATATTAATGCTTGTTTATTACTGAATAATTACTTTTAACTTCTTTTAAAGAAATATAAAAAATATAATCAACTAAATAGACTGTACAGTTCAAAGAACAGAAGCAAAAGCTGCTTTTTGTGCATGCCCTGCTTGAAAAAAAAAAAGAAAAAAGAAACAAAAGAAACAAGAAACTACCTGCTTGTTGTAAATTTTCGTTTTCATTAGAAATGAAGCCTAATTATTCTGCCGTGTACTTTTATGCACATTAAAACTGCAACCATTGGGGTTAGATTTTTTTCCTTATCCCCTTGGTTTATGAAGCATCAGCAATTCGCAAACAGTCACAGCAATGTCCCCCACAAAGGCATCATTATATTCAATGATATGAGAGGGGAACGCAACTGCTCAGCAACAACAATAGACGTCTGCGTTCTCATTTTCACTGAAGTTCAAACTCTTAATGTGGCCAGTCAATGTTTAAAAGAACTTAAAGCAATCAAGTGCAATAGAAGTAATATGATAATAAAAGTAAGTACAAAATGTTGTCAGGTGCTGAAGTTGCTAATTTGTCCGCTGTTTAGTAGAAATGTTGCAACTCAGTGTTTTTAGTAGTTTTATTAGCCATGTGACGTATACATGTTGCTGGGAAACAAAATAAACAGAAGAAGTTATATTTCGAAGGAATTTTTAAATAGTTTAATTCTTAGTTATAACACCTAATGCAATAGTTATGGAATATGGCAATAAAACATAACGTATATCACACTAAACTTGTTTTTCAAAATAAGACTTGCCCTCATTTAATAAATAAATAAATTCTTTATCTGAAGAAATTACAGGAATTGTTCCACAATACAAAACATTGTACACAGAATTTGAAAGAACTCTAGCACGGGTATGAAACTGAAGAAGCTTTATAAATGTTCAGCTGTTGTAGTACATGTAGTGTGTATTGCAAATTCGAAATCGGCCGTAGCAATTTTCATATTTTATCTAACTAAATTATCAATTATATTGTTAGTGGAGGCTCATTTTATATTTAAGCATTTTTATTAAAATGATATTTAATGTTATGTCATACATAAGAAAATGTAATTACTGTAATAAGCTTTACTGAATTTTTAACAAAAGTAATCTCCATCCTTATAGCACAGTGAAGAGATTTAATACCACTTCTCTTGCTGTGCATTTATTTCTTCGTGCATTATGGTATTACACGAAGTATAACATTTTTTTCAGTTCAAATTTTCACTTATACAATCTGAAAGAGTAAGTTTAATTACGGTATTGAAAACTTCTATCCACATGAACAAGCACTTCAATGATTTTATTAAAAAATCATTAGATGATTTGAAAAATGTGCGAAAACTTTGATCTCTCTAGCGTAATGAAGTTAAATTGAGCAGCTTAATGAAATTAAAATTCCTTGTCGATATTTTTTCCGGTGATATTATCTGTTTATATTAAAGCCATGGAATTACGCTTTGCCCAAGTCTGTCCAATTAATTACAGCTTATCCAGAAAGACCAGAAAATAGATTAAATTATTAGGAAAGAAAGATCGCCATTGAAAAAAAAGTAATTTAATTAAATCTTTAATCTAATCGCGGATGACACTGCATCCAGGAAATATAAAAGTTCTTTTACATAACTAATTTTGATTAGAAAATGGAAAAGGAATCAAAAAGCCAAAGTGCTCCTTTAAAACAATTTCATTTTTCGCTATGTTTTATTTATGCTTTCCTTCCTCCGAAAACATGCTGAAATGTTTATTAATAATACGTTAGTTATTTTTAAATAAAATCAGCTTTAGATAAAACATTTTAAATTTAAAGTGGCATAGTTATCGAATACGGAGAATCATAAAAGTGAAATATGGAGTAAGTTTTAAAAGAACTCTCAAGGTGTGCCTTTGATGTGATGTGTTTTCATTTTATTTTGCTTTACACATATGTTCAAAAGAAAAAATTTAGTTCTTGTTATGTTTATTAATAATACGCTATTAATGGTTACGTTTAATGAACTTTAGATGAAGCATTTTAACTTTAAAGTAGAACAGTTCTCAAATATGGATAATCAGAAAACTGTAAGTGGACTAAACTTTATAAGAATATAAATTAATGCATTTGTCGTGTTTTTTTTATTTAATTTATTCAATACAAAGTGAAATAGCTCTCCGTATTTGCTGTTTATGTAGTGAATATAATTAAAAATATCGTGAAATCACTTTAAAATAAAAATTCGAAATGTTCATTTTAAAAAATAATGTGACACTTTTATCAATGGCTACACTTGCATTACTGAGAATGAACAATAATGACACATAGACGGTAAGTTGAATTCTTCAACTGTGTCTTCAATGACACAAAATGTCAAATTGTGTCTTCGAACAATTGGGCTCGTTTTGACGATTATGGAAACGAGTGGAACAACTACGATTGAATAACAAACAACCCCATCCCCCACCCCTATTAGTACATTTTAATAAAAGCAATTATGAACACCGAAAACTTATATTAAGAATCTAGTTGCTGTGCCATCATAATAGAAAAATATTTTTGAATAGGATTTAATTTTCCAGTGACATATTCTTCTTTGATGTGATCTAAAATAATTTCAGTGCTATTTTTAACATCGTTCTTCTATATTTAATTCAGTGGCAGAAATTGCCGTGTCATTTGCCATTCAAATGCCGAGCATAAGACTTTACGTATAATAACTCAATATGGAAAATTCCAGAAGTTTTGATGAGAGGAGCGTTGTGGTCTTTGGTCCAGAGATAAACCAAACCGTCACGAATTTGTACTGTTC
This sequence comes from Cheiracanthium punctorium, assembly GCA_038373885.1. Classification (NCBI taxonomy): domain Eukaryota; kingdom Metazoa; phylum Arthropoda; class Arachnida; order Araneae; family Cheiracanthiidae; genus Cheiracanthium; species Cheiracanthium punctorium. The sequence goes on from JAWZYV010013897.1 coordinate 539,595, forward strand.
AATCATTTTATCATTCACAGCAGGAAAACTTTAACCTTCGGTATTGGAGTATAACAATGAAATGTTAACTTCCGTAAAATGTACTGGTGTCCACACAAAATTAAGGTTACAAACACAAAATCAGTGATAACTGAAGAAGTATTCAGTTTAGTGTAACAAAATTTGGCACGAGATTTATTATTATAGGCGAAAGCATATAGTGATATAAAAGAATCAAAAGGAAGTGAAATTTTAATTAATATGCAGATTACATGAAACACTGTCAAATCATGATCCATCATATCTCCGGAAAACTCCATATTACAAGGAGTGTGGCCACCGTGTTTTTACACAAGCCTGACAGTGAGTCACCATACTGTTAATAAGGGCGATGGAAAATGCTTCAAGAAATAAATTCCATTTCTTCAAAAACAACGCCTTTAACACCTGAAGGCTTCTGTAAGGGGCGTGAATGTAAAGTAATGGCTTTCCTAGATCATCCCAAATGTGTTCTATAAAATTGAGCCGGAGACTTCGTTGGCCAGTTCATGCAGCGAATATTCTTTCTTTCAAGAAGATCATCAACAAAATGAGTTCTGTGTAGCCTCACATTATCATCCATAAAAAGGAAGTCTGAGTCTGCAGTACCCCGGTAAAACCTCACATAACCTACACAGGCCTCATTCCAATAGCTGTATGGGCTGACACTACATACTTAAAAGTCAAGCAGCGGTATTAGAATACCCAACAAGATGCCGCCATACACAAGGATTCCTCTGCCACCAAACTGGTCAATTTCTCTGGCGTTGGAGGATACGATACAGAGCTTCTCGTACTTTAAACATGAAGACTCGCAAAAACACAATTTTTTTCTGAATCTTGACACAACAGTAAAAAGAATAGGTCTCCATTCTTAACGTCTGTGTACTCTTTATCTTAAGATTCATTTTTCAGACGCAAATGAAAAGTCACTAGAAAGCTCTGTAGTCTACTTACGTCGTGGTGAACTTAATGCCAATCAGTGATCCTTTGAAATTGTCGTTTCTATTGCGCAGCTTTGACGAGAATTCCTACTGATGGTACCATATGTTTGAATTGATTCCACAACTTCGATACCACTTTTAAAGACGCTTGCCACCTCCGCTAGTGTCTACCCAAATACAAGCTTACCAACGGATCTCAGACTCGCTGAATCATTATGAGAAGTCATCCTCACTACAAACAGTCAAACTTGAGTACTTTAACGCAAAATTCACATCAATGATGGAAAAAATCTGAAATTCTTAAAAAGTCATATTGAACGTTGTGCTTCAAAACTGGCACTTAACGCCATTTATTCGGAACTGTGGGCTATCGTTTCCCTATCCGTTATTAAAAGTATCTGAAATACAAATTTTATCAATTTCACTGAAAAACGTGATTGTAATCTTAATTTTGAGCACCAAAGTATATCATTTATTTGCAATTGTGCAAAAAATCATTTTAAATGAAATCAGGAAAATATATTAGTAATATTAAATGATGCACTTCATAATTGTTAATCAATTTCTTCGTTCACAAGGAAAAACATACTTTTATCAACTTATCATCAAAATTCCTATCGAATATAGAACATTCAGAAGACTTACGGAAGTCAATAATGTTTGCTAAAAACCCCAGAAACATATTCTGAAAGCGTCAATGTTTAACCATTTGCTTTACAAAAGTGATGCATTAATTTACATTTATCAACAAATGGAAATAGTTTGGTATGGCACTTTTGAAATCATTCAAGCACAAGCTTTCCGAAAGCGGATGAATATTTAAACAAAATTGTTTAGCATTTCAAATGTGGATTTCGAGCTAATGTTGATGTTTGCTAAAGTATTTGTGAAACTTGATGAATAACTTGTATATATATTTATATATTGACATGTGCTTCTAGACAAAGGCTCTAAATATACTGATATTATACATGTAACTATATCTGGTTAAAACCTTCTTTTAATAACCAGCCCCCAGGCAATTTTCATTTTCTCTTTATGAAACGACAGGCTAAAAGTACTGGTTATTTTTCTGTAAAGTTCTTCTAATGATCAGATAAGCCATGTATTTAAATAATTAATACCTGGAAGTAAATATATTTTTTTTTCGACTTTATATGGATTTTTCATAGCTTTGTTAAACCAGCTTACATTTATATCTATCTAACTGCCTTACAGGAATTTCTGAAGAAACACTATACGATCTTGTATGAAGATCTGTGATATCGTGTTTCGAAATATATTTATTTCATGTTGATAAATGTCCACTTATCTATCATTAAAGAGTGTTGCAGAGAACTGAACATTAGTCTGTAAGAAGCCAGTTTAACATCTTTTGTAAATTAAATATAATTGTACGTGTATCATCGTATCGCGCATAAAAATATTTTGATGTCAATCAGGGGTATTCAAACTTTTCAGCCAGAGGGGCGCATCAATTATCAAACAACAGTTTCGGAGCCAAATACACTTTATGTCTAAATAAAAAAGAATCAAAACATAAATGATGTTAATAGATGTTATTAATTTATAACAGCGGCTTGAGATTATCATCAGACAAGTTTGTTATTCTACTATAGCTCATTGACTTTGAACAGAAAAAGAAAAGCAAGCAGCGAATATGGTTTCGCAATGCAGTGATCAGTTACAAAAAAAAAAAACCATTATTGCGAGTTTATATTTTAATTCCGTAAAAACGTAACGTCTACGTGAGCGACGGCTGACCTTCGCAGGTTAAATATAAATTTCCGTAATTTTTTCTGTAAATATAAAAGGCTCCACGGGACGGATGAGAGGGATCCGCGGGTTGTAATTTAGAGATATTTGGTGTATTGTATAACAATAACTTCTCATGTGTACATATATCTTCTATTAAATTATATGTATTGGATATCTTGAAATTATTCATTCAAAAGAGGCGAAATTCTCAGGAAAATAAACCTTCTGCTCATTTCCAGGTGTTTTGCTACAAAAAAAAAAAAAAAAAAAAAAAAAAAAAAAATTAAAAAATGATCTTGTCAATACAACGTATTTTATAAGCCCGGTGAGAAATAAAAAAGAATGAGGAAGTAGAAATATTAAAATTATTGCGGCAATGTCAAACGCATCTCAGATCAAACGTTGTTTAATATAAACAGTATAATAAGCTGTAGTAAAAGGTTAGCGACAAACGTGTGTACAAGCAAGTGCACACAAGGTCTAAATTTAATTCGTAATTATTTTAGGAAAGACACTATTCTATCTTTACATATCCAGTATGTTTATAAAATACATGACTTAAACGAAATGGGTGTATGCTTCATATTAAATATGTTCATTATTATTTCAAAATTTAAATTTTCAAAATTTGAAAATGTCGGTAGTACTCATCTAAATTTAATTTCACTGTTTGAAAATATAGTTGAATAAGTAAATACCTTTATTGTGTTTTGGTATTCTCAATTACAAACATTCCAATGGAGTAAACAATGATGTAATTCTAAATTTATTATCTACAACGCGGTTACCTAAAATTAAAAAAATACTTTCCTTTTTTTTTTAATAAGAAAAAACTGTTTACTAGTAAAGAAACCATGTAATATCATTTTAATATCGCACCGGAATGAAATACTGGCATATTTGTAACAATATAAAAGTTTATGAAAATAGTATTTGTTATTAGCCTCAATAAAAAGTAATCTTTTAATATCGCATATTAAAGTAACTATTTTCGAATATTTCATTCAAGTTGTAGTTTTTTACAAAGTGTATTGTTTAAATGGTAGATATTACAAACTTGTCTACATATTTCAAATTTAATAAGCGAAAAAAATAGTGAGATGAAGAGTACATATTTGTTCACTGTTATTATTATGAAAACAATTATCGCTAGCTCCGAAACATAAAAACATTTTACAAATAATTTTAATTCAATTCCGATATTCACTGTTAGAGGTAAAATTATATGAAAATGTCCTTGTAAATAGCGCAATTTTTTAAATAGAATTTGATAAATTTACATAACTCTCACTGAAAATATAAATATTTATTAACTTGAATATTATCAGTTTAAATAAAAAAATATTCTCTATTTCTTTACTTAAAAATCATGTTCTATTTGTAATACTAATTCTCCTAGGAACTCTGTAAAGTCTACATCTTGTATTTTAAATTTAAACTATATTTTTCACTTTTACATTTGTAAACAAAGAAATATTTTATTGTAACTCAATAAAATAAAAAGTTGTAAACTGACAGCAATTACTCCGGCATAAATCAGAATTGTGCTAATGTTATGTTTTACTATTTAATATAATTTTTTCCAACGACTCGTACAAAAGTAAATTCTGAAACCAAACAGCATGAAAAAGGAAACAAAATGACAGAAAAGGTTACAGAAAAAAAAAAATCCATCACATTCGGTACCTTGGCTTCTAGTAATGTTCCCACAAACTCTTGGAGGAGATTGCAGGGTATGGCTTAAGATGGGTGTGGTCCATAAGCTCAAGAAGGTCACAGAACGAACCTAAAGTGGACCAAAGGTGGTCCACACAGCCTTCGCTATATCGAGGCAGTTATCTCCATAAAGGCCAGCATGGGGATTGGTGGTTATTGGTTGTAATTTGTAAACGAAAGACAAATAAATATATGTCCTGGATTCACTTCAATGTCAGGCAATTCCTGCAACTCTGGTAAGTTCTGGTGCCATTTCTCTGAATTTTCATCTCTGTTTCGTACTGAGTCTGGTCAAGGTCTTTGCAATATAGTTCTGTCGGTGTTTAATTCTCATATATTTAATCTTTATGGTTCTTTCAGTGAATTTTTATTTTGCAACTCAGATTATATAATTAAGGGTAACCTCTGAGGGAGTAATTCTATATTGAGCTACGAAATAAATTAAAGGATAAAAATGCCTACCAGGAAGTTGTGACCAGTAGCAAGGCGGAATTCCACTAAGATTTACATTCTAGGCCAGTCGGAGATAATTTGAAATGTGCTTAAACCAGAATTTCTGTAAATTCTTATTTGAAAGCTCTATTTCAAAATTGTTTTTAAAAATTGATCTGATAACCGATTTAACATGATGAAAAGGGATTTAATTTTTAGTAGTTTAAGCAATCGCCGAACCTTTTATTATCTATATAAAATTTTATGAAGAAAAGTATAGGAAAGCGAATTTAATTTCATTAGTGCTCTTTGTGAAGTACTGGAAGTAATCACTGACGAAACACAAATCCATGTTTGGAGAACATACATTTAATAAAGATACGCCACGAAACAATTAACATACATAACAATATAAAAGTTCAGTAAACTTTGAGCAAAGCTGTTCTCACTTCGCGCATTCGCCGGGAGAAGCAGAAGAAGTGTGGAGAAAAAATACATGGACAACCCTTCGCCTCCTACGCTCGGAGAGAAGGAGGAGGGAGTGACGTCATATCCTCCAAAGTGGCCAGTAGTGAGAGTTTATTCCCCGGTGCAGTGCTTCGCAGGAGAGAATAGGTGGCATTGGAGATATGGAAAAAATATTTTATACTCTAACACCCCCCCACAATGTCAACCTATTCTATCGAAAAAAATTTCACATCACCCACACCAATTATATTAATACAATTAGTGTGCTTAGCAGTTGATAGTGGTTTTGTAAGCACATCCGCACCCATATTTTCGGTGGAAACATGCGCTATTTCGATTTTCCCACTATTTATTGTTCCCCTTATGAAATGATGCCTCACATCTATATGTTTGGTTCTCTTATGAAACACGGGATTCTCTGATAATTTAATGGCACCTATATTATCAGTTAGTATTCTTATTTTTCCAATTTTTGAAATACCAATCTCATTTAGAATTTTACTTAGGTAAAGTACCTCTTTAGTACTTTCAGAAAGAGCCATATACTCGGCCTCAGTAGAAGACAGGGCTACAGTGCATTGCTTCCGACTTTCCCAACTTATCGTACTACCACTCATTATAAAACAATAACCTGTATATGATTTTCGATCATCGGTACAATTACCCCAGTCATCATCTGCATAACCATATAAGAGATCGTTAGTATTTCTAAATTTCAGACCATAATTAATAGTTTCCTTAAGATATCGCAGGACACGCTTTGCAGCAGTCCAATGGGTCTTATCGTAGCAATTTAAGAACTGGCTAAGTTGGCTAACGGCATGAGAAATGTCAGGTCGGGTGGATGTTGCCAAATACATTAACCCCCTTACTAATTCTCGGTAGGGATATTCATCGTCGCATTTTTCTCCTTTTTTCAATTTAATGCTTAAGTCCATAGGGCAACTTACCGTCTTTGCTTCGACCATATCAAACCGATCCAATAGCTCTTTGATATAACTTTCTTGGCTCATTGTAATTGTTCCATCATTCTGTTGAAAATTTATTCCCAAACAATATTTAACCAAACCCTCATATTTTATTTCCAATTCCCTTTCTAGGTGATTTTTAAACTCTCCTATCATGCTTGGGTCTTGCGACATGAATAAAATGTCATCAACATAAATTACAATTATAGTTAGTCCTTTATCACTTTTAATATAATGCATGCAAGGGTCGGTATTAGATCTTTTTCCTCCAAAATTGTTTAGTATATCATTTACTTTGACATTCCAACACCTGCCCGCTTGCTTTAGCCCGTATAGTGATTTTTTCAAATAAAGAACTTTGTCCCCTTCGTCAAGAATTTCTAGCATTTTCTTACTTTTTGTATAGTATTCGCTATTAGGTTTTTCCTGCAAAATTAATTGCTCTAATGTTTCTCTGAAATATTTAGGGCATTCCATAAAAATTTCTTCCTCCAAGTTCCCATTTAAATAAGCCGTGGTTACGTCGAATTGGTGAATTTGTATTCCCAAATTTACTGATAAGGCAGCCATAAGGCGAATAGACCCTTGTCTTGCGACAGGCGCAAAAGTTTCATTAAAATCTATCCCAGGTTTCTGATTGAAACCTTTCGCAATTAGTCGCGCCTTGCATTTTAAATGCGTTCCATCTGCGTTATATTTGTTATTAAGAATAAATCGACTACCAATACATTTTCCAGATTTGGGTCGATCTACCAATTCAAACGTCTCATTTTTTATTATGCTCTTTATCTCCCTAACTAAGGCTTCGTACCATAACTTCGCCTCCGAACCCTTTAGCGCATTGCTTATAGGAATTTCGGAACTACAGTTGTAAACAACACCTGCAATTTCCCCCTCACTCGGGTCCTTCGCGGGCACAACATCTCGATTTCGGAGCGATAAGACATTTTCTTTTGCCTCTCGTTCTTCTTCGCTAGGGATAGGGGATTCGGACATTGACTCATCACTAACCGGGGCTTGGGTTTCAGTTTCAAATGCCCCCCCTCGTTCATGTTTACCCGTAGGGTCTTGGCTCGAAAACTCATTTTCAAAAATTATGGGGATGTTTTCCTCAGCTATGATTTCATCTATTAGAGAAAGAGAAACACTACTGTCAAACGTTTCAAAAAATTTAACGCTTCGGGAAATAATTACTTTTCTTTCATCAGGTAAATAAATGCGGAACGCTTTAGAATTATCCGAATAACCCACAAATATCCCTTTCCTTGATCTAGCTGAATATTTGTGTTTTGGTTTATCATTTAAACAGAATGCTGCACAACCAAATATTTTAAAGTAACTGACATTGGGGGTTACTTCATTCCATAACTCATAAGGAGTTTTTCCATTAATTGCTTTTGTAGGACATCTATTTCTAACATAATTTGCAGTATTTATAGCTTCTGCCCATAAATAAAGCGGTGAATTAGCTTGCGATAACATGCATCTGGCTGTTTCAACCAATGATCTATTTTTTCGCTCCGCTATCCCAGATTGTTCCGGGCAATACGGAACAGACAACCTATGTTGAATTCCCTGCAACTTTAAGAAATTTTCAAATTCCCTGTTTATAAATTCTCCTCCATTATCACTCATAAAAACTTTAATTTTCCTAGACTTTTGATTTTCCCAAAGACATTTAATTTCCTTGAATGCTGATAGATCTTCGCTTTTATTTTCCAAAAATTTAACTGCTCAATAGAGCGAATACTCATCAATGAAAGTCATAAAATAAAGAGACTTACCTAATGAAGGAATCCGAAATGGGCCACAAAAATCTGAATGTATCACTTCTAACAAATTACTAACTCTCTCTGACTTTTTAGGGAAAGGCGCTCTTGATAATTTGTTTAATGCACACACTTCGCAATTAAATTCATCCGATGGTTTCGCAATATTTAAACCCCTAATATTACCTTTACTTGCTGAATTTATCAGATCTTTTAAATTAAGGTGTCCCATTCTACAATGCCACCTTGTTATATCACAAACCTTGCTTTTTGTATCAATGGACTCACTTACATGATTGGCATTCTCATTACATACTTTTACATAATAAAGATTGTCTTTCCGATCAGCAATAAATTTAGAGTTAGAATTTTCAATCGTTGCACCAGGGTTCGTGAAAGTCACAGTAAATCCTTTATCGCATAGCTTTGCAACGGATAACAAGTTCGTTCTCAAGTCAGGTATCAGCAAACTGTCGTGAACGATGATATCTTCCACTTTTCCGTCGATCTTGGTTTTCACTGCAACATTTCCTGCTCCAGTCACTTTAGTTGTCTGGTTATTAGCTAGTTTTAGCTCTGCAACTTCAGATTTTTCGATGCAAACAAATTTCGATTCATCATTGGACAAGTGAGCTGTGCACCCGCTGTCGAGGCACCACATTTCTTTTGTCTCACCGTTAGAGAAAGTCCTGCTATCTGCAGTGTTCGATATAACATCTGTTATGAAACCTGTTGCTTGTTTCTTTGCATAACACTGAGATGACCGATGTCCTATTTTTCCGCAAGTGAAACATCTTATTTTGGATAAATCATTTTTCTTTAGTTCGTTTTGCACACCTTTAGCGGTTTTCCATGATGGTTTTTGCTTTAGATGCTTCGCCGCGAACGCTCCAACTTCCGATCGGTCAGTATCCGGTCGTCTGGCGTCGCCCTCTTCCACGATTTTTATCCGAAGTATTTCTGGTTTAGGCAATTCATCTCGGGACTCTATGGCACACCGGAAATTTTCAAACGTCGATGGTAGACTGTATAGCATCATCACGGATAACAAGTCTTCATCAATTCTTATTTCCATCTCGGAAAGCTTATCCACAATGTCGAAGAATTTTTTCAGGTGTCCTCGAACATCTCTCGATCCGTCTGGCATCTTTAGCTGAATGAGAGATTTTAGCAGCGACGCTTTTCTAGCGGGACCTTTTGACATGTATATCTCCTCTAATTTTCTCCATATGTCGTTGGAACTTTCACAGTTCTTGATTTGCTTTAATTCGGACGAGGAGATACATAATATAATGTCCGATTTCGCCCTTTCATCATTTTCAATCCACAATTCATACGCTTCTTCTGTTTTCGGATCTGCGGCATCAACTACTGGTTTCTTGAGTGTTCCATTTACGTATTTCCAATTTCCATTTTTGATCAGTACCGCTTTCATCAAAATTCTCCACGTTTCGTAATTGTCTTTACTTAAAAGCTAAATTCGCGACGCTCCAAACGAAGCCATTTCCAAGCGTGTTCTCCACAGACAAAGAAAATCAGTTTTCTCTATTCAGCGCTGTGGTCTGCGGGCTGTGTCCATAACCTGTGAAGTACTGGAAGTAATCACTGACGAAACACAAATCCATGTTTGGAGAACATACATTTAATAAAGATACGCCACGAAACAATTAACATACATAACAATATAAAAGTTCAGTAAACATTGAGCAAAGCTGTTCTCACATCGCGCATTCGCCGGGAGAAGCAGAAGAAGTGTGGAGAAAAAATACATGCACAACCCTTCGCCTCCTACGCTCGCAGAGAAGGGGGAGGGAGTGACGTCATATCCTCCAAAGTGGCCAGTAGTGAGAGTTTGTTCCCCGGTGCAGTGCTTCGCAGGAGAGAATAGGTGGCATTGGAGATATGGAAAAAATATTTTATACTCTAACACTCTTAAATATAACAAAGTCTCACAGAATTTAAATATTCCACTATGTGTTAGAAGATGAGAAATAATTTCTTCCCCTTACAAATGGAAATCCGTCCATTAATTCCAATTAACCTACTAAATAATATAATATGCTGTCCCGGCAAAAAAAGGAAATCACATTTATTAGACAATTATAACATCAACAATTAAATTGTGCGTAAAAAAAGAAGATAATAATCATGAAATATGTTCAAAAGGCTCCAAGATTTTTGGCACAAACAAGGTTGTCACCATTCAAGGGGAACATTAAAAACTGAAATATTCAGGTAATTTTATTTTTAAAAAAAATAGGGAATATTGCTTCTTTTTTGCAAAATGTTGAAGTGTTATCTGAAAATGCATCCTTAAACGTTTAGTTCTGAAGCTACAAGCAATTTTTCATTTTTCGTTTGTCAGGAATGGTAAAAAATGTGACTTGAGATGGGTGCGCAACTATGGGGGATACAAAAAGATTTCTTTCTTTCTTTTTTTTCGGAGGAGGGGGGGAGTGCTAAAGGAAAGCTTACTCTAAAACAAAATATATAATAAAGGAAAATGTTCCCCTAAGATAAAGCATTGTCTATCTATATTTGTAGCAAATAATGTACTAGTTAGGAGTGATACAGAATGAAGACTAGGAAATTTAACAACTGTTTGTATTATCCTAAATATAGTATAACCAATAGTTCAATTCGCTCGTCTTCAGTTACGATTAAATAATTTTTTGAAGTACCCTGCTTATACTGTATAACTTCACTTGGGTTATTTTAAAATTAGCTAGTGCGGCGTGGAAGGAATCTAGGTTCGAAGCACTAAGTTGCAGAACATAAAAGCACTAAGTTCTCGGGTGTTTTTAAAAATATATATTTATTGAGGAAACAGATTAAGATAAAATTCTAAATATTTGCTTATTCTGGTGGTTGTCCAACGTGTAGAGAGCACTTATTTACTTGACAAACGTGGGGTGACTTAAAAACTATGCCAACACCACATTTCACATAGCGGGAACAAAAACTTTGCTGAGATAAGCAACGCAAATTACAGAGCAACCACAAAAGTTAGACCAGTAAATTAACAAAACCATGAACAAATAATCTCGAAAGATGGTGAAATGTATCAAGGTTAATATGCTTAAAAAAGAAAAAAAAAACGCCAAGAGAGGGTAATCAAAAATTCATGATGATTGAAGAACTGACGTAACCGAATCTATTTTTAGTTTAGATGGCGACTTATTGATGAGGAAAATAAACAATTAAAGGACTATTGCACGAGGGAAAAGCGGAAGTACAGATTTAAAATCGAAGTGAGGGAAAATGAGAACAGAAATATGTTAGAAGGCTTGATTTTGAATAGATTACATAAAATTAAATATATGATCTACTTCACACTGCTTGTAAAGGTTGCAACGGCTGACTGGCAGTGAAAAGGTACGTTTGCAAGGATTTGTGTATTTTCTGGGATTATGGGTTAGAAAATTACTTACAATACGGGGATTAGAGTCGGTTGATTATCCGACCACGCTTTAATCGCTTTCCAAATTATTTAAAAAATGAAAGTACATCTTAAGAATTTAATTATGTGAAACTAGAGGACTTGTCAGCTTGATGCTGTAATTTACTGTAACCTGCTTCCTCTGAAAAAGTTAAATAAATAAAGAGACAAAGGATAAAAGTAAACATAAGGAATAGTCTTTGTTATTTTGCAGTTTACTATTTATAATTAAAAATTTCTTATGAAACATTATTTTCTCCATTTTAATTGTTTCTCTAATTAACTCTTCTACTTTCTTTATTCCTAATTATTGATGAAATTTCTAAATTTAATTTATAAATAAAAGTAAAATGATATATTTTATGTTACCCTATTTCGGCATGTAATTGTTTTGATGTGAAACTTAGATACTGCTGAAACTTCGTATTTATCTGTGTATGTATTAAGTAATATTAAAAATATTGCTCATGTAAAATAAGGGCTGTACATTTTACCGTATGCATTTTGCGTTCTGAAATTACAAAGAATATTTCAGCTGAAGATTGGTATGTTTAGTAATACATAAAAGAGTAACGCTGGAGTGTAAAAAAAATTATAATCTAAAAACATTCAACGTGCATGCAAATATTAAAACTGCAAAATATATGTTAGGTATCACATAATAATGCATAAATTTCCACATTAAAAATAATTGGTTTAAGCTCATTTATAAATTCAAGTATTTATTTAACATCATTCAACCACCAGAACACTAATTCAAAGATAACTGAATTAGTTGTCTGCGTTTCAAAAAAAAAAACCAAATTGCTTTCAACTGCTGCGTTTAAAAAAAAAAAAAACCTCAAAATAAAGTACCGGTAGAAAATTTTGTCTGTACGTAAATCCGATTTAAGATAAGACATTTTGTGTCATTTATCTTCATAATGTTACAATCTTTACACATACTAGATGTTTACTGAAACTCCATATTTATATATTCGTAAACGAGAATCTCTGCGCCAGAAATTGAACATATGCCTTTGTTTCGAAAAGTCATATTTCATTTTAAAACATTACACATCTTTAAACTGTAATTATGCTAATGATACATTTCACAGTCCTTTTAATGTACATCTGTGTGCGAGGTTTTTGCTCTAAGACATTTTTTTACGTGAGAATGGTTTTGACAATCTAAATATGAATATTTTGCTTGTATATATGGAAACTTTATTTACGAAAAAGGAAGATTCAATTGTTCTGCCTATCGATTTTACTGCTAATGAAATCTGTAACCGGAGGTAAGTTTCAAAAATACTTATGATTCAAGAACAATTGTAAATATTCGAATAGAATTAATTATATTTAAATAAATACACACAAGAAAGTGAAATCCGATAAAATCACAATCTCGGAGACTTTCATAGCTTTATTTCAATACATCCTTCTATTTATTTCATTTGTTGTGTTGAGAATTATTTTAAAACAAGCATGACTTTGTTTTACAAGTCTCGAAGTTTTTGATAATCTGATTTTGTATGGAACTTTAATACACAAGGGCTTGTGTTATATTATTCTGGGAATTTACTTTCGAATTAGCTACCTGTATGTTGAGAAAGATATAACATACATAAATTTTGAATAACTAAGATAATTATATTTAATGCATAAATGTTAAAATTTATTTTCATATTTTAGCATGAATATGAAATTTAGGATCGGTTCAAAATCTGATAATCTTAAAACTTATTTCAAATAATTTTGTAATATTTCATTTTTATCTCAGAAACTGGAAATTAAAGAATTATAACATAATTAAAGGGAATATTTTATTTGAATAGACTTGTCAACTTGGAAAGTTTCAGTTAATTATATTTGCTAATATTCAATAATAATGCTATTTTGATCAGCTAATATGTGATTTTTTTCTTAACTTATAGTTAAGAAATTATATGAAAGCGAAAGAATAATGTTTTAAACATTTAAATTAAAGTCCATGCTGAAGAATGATCATCTTACATTCTTTTAAATATCTTTTGCCATGCAATTTGCAATCTTTTTAAGAATAGCAAAGAATTTGCCAATAAGACGAGACTGTTATTTACTAAAACATAAAAATAGAACAAAAAAAAATGTTTGAAACGACAAATTTTAACGCATTTGATTAATGATGTCTTATAAACATAATGATTTATCTACGGTTAATCACTTAACATTAATAAAATTTAACGGCAAGTTTTAAGAAGAACGGAAATACTGTTTTTGTCACTCATTACATATTCAGTTTAATCATATGTATATGAGAAATATAACTGCTGAAAAATTGACAAATTATATAAATTGTAATCTGTATGTTCAGTTTATAAGTCCTTAAAAACTCTGTACATGACAAATTTAACTGAGGATTCGTTTCATATTTCATGCTTATTTATGGAGTAAAAGTTCAACGATTGAGCTTTGAATGAAGATTCATTCATTTTCATATTAAAAAAATGCTTTCCAAAGAAAATACTTTATCGGGAGCCATTATTTGACAACTCATCAACAGAAAAATATGAAACAGGCAAATAATTGTAAAGAGTTTAGTTTCATCGGCACATAATTGCGATAAGAAAATATTTAAATATTCTTCAATTTCAGCATATATAAATATGTCACGGGGTGGTAGAAGTAAAAGGGATGTTTGTCCGGAACAGAATGGAAAACGAATTTATTGCTTTCACGTTCTACCAAATCAAAAAATCTTTCCCCTTATTTTTCTTGGAATTTTCCCCTTACAAAAATAAAACATATCCCAGATACGTGAAACGCAGTAGAAAGCTCTTGACATTTCTTCAATTTTCACAAGCATAAAAACATGGGGCAGAACTCTGCTCACGTTCCAAACGTGAGTCAGAAAATAGCTTTATTGCGAGAAAGTTGAAAGATTCTTCAAAATTTTAGATTCTGATAGCAAGAACAAGAAATTAAAATTTTTAATCTTTACAAATACTTTAGTGACGGTTATATTGCTAATAATGTATCATTTCCATGTTTATAATTAATCTAATTTGTTTAGGTGTCTCTTTTTTTTATTTATTTGTCTAAATCATTTTAAACTTCAGTTTTGTGGATCTGCTGCACAAAAAGCGTATGAAGTAGTACTAAGAACTTCAGGGAAAATTTCCTATCACAAACAGTTAAGTAAATACAAAAATACCATATTTAATAATATAAAAAAATGACCTCTTCATACACATAATATTCTGTTCTTCTAAGGTATCATTTGAGCTGCTACATTAAACGCGAGAAAGTGCCGGATTTTGGGGTTTTCTTTCCTTCGGGAAAATGGCTTATACCTAATACCTATAATAGAAAGTATCGCTCCTGACATCTAAGTTTTAATTTCAAACGTACTGATTCCTTAATTTTTGCAATTTCAATGCGTTCGAAACAACTTTTCGACATTATCTGCATTTCTGTTTGCATGTTGCTTTAAATTAAATGTTAATTTAACGTTAGAGCTTAGAAAATTTCCACTACGACGATATAAGATATTGACCAAGTATTATGTATAAGAATGTATGGAGAACTGTTGTAATAGAATAGTGAGAAATTGTTGCCCATTATGTGCATGTGCATAGGTAAATACCCAAAGATTCAACAGAGAATAAACAGCAGCCCTTCGTTAAATATCCAAACTATTCCCTCTCTATTTTAAGTGAAAAAAGGCAAATGTATTGATTTTAAAGTGTTAGTGTATGACTCTTTGTTAAATATATTTTCTCTTTCCCCGTAGTAACCCCCTTAACCAGGCGCTTTATCTACTAGTTGTAACATATTATTCTATTAACTTCATTAAATTCAGAAATATCACCATTCTATTATCTACGCAAACAGAAAAAAAATTGTAAATGATTAAGAGCATCCACCCCCCACCCCCTCATGCATGAGTTTCGCTCATAAAGCCAGAATTGCATGGGTCTGCATTTCAGCAAATCGCTTTTGCAGATATAAAATAAATTCCGTTACTTTTTATTTTGCTGCCTTGTGTCCCACCTTTATTGTATTGATATTTTTTATCAGTGCAAATTGCTCACTCTGTAAAAAATACGAAGTGTTGGACAGGAACAATCTGTTGGGATCCTCGGCTATGCGTAGAGACTCCGAGATAAATATTGGAGTGCCAGACATCTGCTGATGGGCCATGGACGTATTCCTCTTGCTGTAGTTATAGTCATGTTCAATGTTCTTATTAATGTTCCTTGTTATTTTGTAAGACATTCTTTTCTCATGCCATTGTAAATCAAATAAGAAATTTCTGAAAAATTATTTAAGAAATATTTTTTTCCCCTCTAATTATTCTAGAAAACTTGAACACGTTATTCCGATTAGCTTTACAAATTTTAAACTTTACCTCAATGTCTACTTATAAGCTGCTCTAAAATACTATTTTTGTCTGATAGCCATACACATTTCATTGAAATATTGACAGTAATAAGCCAATGAGTGTCAATACACTGACTTTAACAATTCATGAAACGTACGATAAACGAAAAGCATGGCACCACATTGTGATAATGTGACTATTACAGTTTGTAATGTTATTACAATTCTTAAACGTTACTTTCTAAAACGTAATAAGATTCTTGATTGGTCAAGAATTATTTTTTGCTAATTTCATATGAAAAAAAGTAACCGTTTAGAATATATGCATGGGAAAACATGTTTCATTTTACCACAAAATGTATAAGGTTAGTCTATCAGGCTGTAGAATTGATTCTTGAATTTAATAGGGGAATTTTAGGTAACAAAATGCTACATTTTCTCTATTTGGAAAAATAATAAACTTTAATGTGCATGTATACTCTAAAGTTAGTGAACATAAGATTGCAGCTTAATCTTATAGTTTTCCTAGTTACGTTATATGTGAATTCACATATTTGGACTTGTTTATAGATTTTTATGTAAATTTACGTAAAGTTACATTTTAACAAAATATATACGTTCAAAGCAAAATCAGAATTACGTAGTAATTTATTTTGATCAGCGCTATTATTATTTTAATGAAGCAAATATTATTCTGTAGCATTTACTACTAAAAAAAGAAATTTCTAAGGAAACTTTTAAGGATCTTTAACCCAATGAAAAATATTATTCCAGCCCGATGTGTTTTTATATTTTCTCAGAAGAAAATATCAATTCCCCTAAACAATCGTATTTCTCGTTGAATGTGTTACTTTCATGCTGAATTCCCTTATGTCCATCAACAAACAGCATTAAGTTTTTTGCTTTGTCAGAATAATAAAATTATTTCAACTAGAACAATAATGCTTCAGAGAAAAGGAAAAAAAAGAAGTAAGGATAATTACATACAAAACACTGGTTTCGCTAGCACTTAATTAGTGCAGGCAAATATTCTTTTATTTCAAGAATGTCTGGAATTACAAGCATCAAGATTAAAAGCTTTTTTTTTTCTCTCTCTTAATCTCTTTTAGTGTTTATCTCATTATGCTTATTTCTATCCTAATTCACAAAGTTGAGTAGAAATGCTAGCATATTCATAAAATGAAAATTAAGGACGTAATAAATTAAATTCAAAGCAGCTACATAAAGCACTTAAGAATTTCGAAGACATTATATGCGTAACGTATAAAGCCTAAGAAAATTGAAATAATACACTAAGAAAATTAAAAAAAAGTAGAAAGTAAAAATAGGTTTTCTAACAAAATATCCTGAAATTACTGCAGGAGCGCACGAGACTCTTTCAGTACTTCTTATTGTTGTGGGATTTTGTATGTGACAATTAAGTGTACCAGAAATAATATAAAATCCCACCTAATTTTTTTGTGATTGGCCCATTTAAATTTGAATCCGTGAAAACTATCACCTATTTGGGTTCTGAGATCAACAATCAAAATGATATTAACCCTGAAATCAGAAAAAGGATTATTGCCGCAAATCGCTGTTTCTTTGGTTTAAGGCCTTTTTAAAAATCCCATCTAATAAAGAGAAGAACAAAAATTCTGTTGCACAAGGTGTTAATAAGATCAGTTTTAACCTATGCCTCAGAAACATGGACTTTAACGACGACGGAGGAAAGAGCATTGGCAATCTTCGAAAGAAAGGTTCTAAGAACTATTTTTGGTGCCGTTTTAGAAAATAATACTTGGAGGAAAAGATATAACTTTGAAATCTATAAAATCTATAAAGATGACGACATTATTAAATACATAAAACTAAATAGAATGAGATGGGCAGGTCACCTTCTGAGAATGAGTGCTGAGAGAACTGCTCTTAAGGTCTTTAATGCCACTCCTTTTTGTAAAAGACCTAGAGGAAGACCTAAGAAAAGATGGAGGGACAGCCTGGATGAGGATTTTGCCAAACTGAAAATATGAAACTGGAGGTCCATTGCAGGGAAGAGGGTGGAATGGGAAAGACTTCTGAGGAAGGCCAGGGCACACAAGGGGTTGTCGTGCCAATGTTGTTGATTGATGATGAGAAATAATATAAGAAATCGGACTAATTTAACTGATCAGTATTTATTTAAACTTGAGAACTTCTCTCGCAAGTTATTAAGCAAACTTTCGGCTAAGATGGACCGCTTTCATAAGGTATCCACAAGCTAATCAACTTTTGAAGATTCCCCTTGCAAATACCTTTTCCTAAATCAATATACATTTTTAATAAAATGATTTATAATTCCATTGTTAGGCTACTTGACTTACAAAAAGTTAAATTAATTAATTATGTTTTATTTTAATTTATCATATTTCATACACATATTTTAGGTTCTAAGGGCTGCACGTGACTTGCGAGCCGCCCTGTGGCCACCAATGATACATATATATATATATATATACACATACATACATGCACACATACATACATACATGCATACTATACATACTTCGAAATATATTTATGAAGAGTTTTCTGTAATTTAATAAGTAATACAGCAAAATAAAAGTAAGTAACATATAAGAATAAAATAAAGACTCATAATAGGTCTGTTCATAAGTTTATTATGGTGAATAAAAATCGTAACGAAAAGAAACTAACATATTTGACTGATATATGCTATGTACTTGAGTGATTACAGTTATTAAGCTCCACAAATAATTTGTTTCTCCAAAGACTGAAAATGGCTAAAGAATTATTTTTTAGTTTAAACATGCAATTCACAATTGCATTTTGCTTTTTCGGATCCATCTAAATCTGCTTCTTTTGCAACTAAATAAATTTATTCCATATTTACTGTAACAGAACAGGAGAAACAAAAAAAATAAATTTTATTTATTTATTTATGTATTTTTTACTTATACTTTCTTCAGAAATAGTGTTAGTTTTATTTCCCGTGTATCATTCTCAAATTATGTTCTTTTCGTTTGACCTGCGATTACATTCTACACTACTAGTACTGTTCGACTCATTTGCAATATGAATACATATATTAGTTGGAGTGTATTCAGCACCAAAAATATCGATTTAAAGGGACAAAAATTTATAAATGCTCGAACTTATCATATTTTGAGACAAAAATTACCAGCTTATGATAAGTAAGAAAAAAATATACAGACAAAGGATAACGTCCCAAAAGCATGATAAGAATTCACATTTTTACGAAATGCATATTCATATGAGATGTGAGAATACTTAATGATATAATGCATTGAAAATGTATTTAAGTTTAGATATATTATGTGAAATTTTAAAAGGAATAAGAGAAGCTTCATTGTATTGAATGTGAAAAAAAAATCGAAAGGATTTGCTCTTTACTGTAAAAATGATGTAGTACACTCTTCATTCTATTTCTTGTATCATCTGTCTCTTCATGGCACTAGACAGGGCTTAAAAGGAGTCCAAGATAATTTTTTTTCAAGAATTTGTTCTTTCGGTTTTCAGCTCACAAACGCTGACGTACTGTCGACCACTCTCATAAGCATCCCGACTCATAGGTTTTCGTGGAGCTACATGTCTTTTTTGGTATCATGTCTTTATATAGTATGAATTAATTTTGTTACCAACAAAACAAAAAACTTCTTATGCAGGCTACAAATGCAGCCCGGATGATGGCAGATCACAGAGTCTCTGAATATGCGCTTTGAAAAAAGCGCATATTCAGAGCATATTGCGTGCGGTATTATTTATGAATATTATTAATATCTGAATAAGAATTCATCGGAATGCTTATTTAGCTATTTGGCGAAGTGGAAAAGCCAATGGACATGGTAGACGGCTGAAGAATGAAGGTTCCACGTTCAGGGTCGATCGCGAGGCAATCGATCTAACGGTCGGGAGTTTTGATCGGTTTGCTCGAGTTGTAACATGAATACGCATTAGAACCCCATAAAAAGACTTTCAAACAAGGCACCCTCCCTCCTAGGCAAATAGCCCTTGCGTTGCTTTGCCATAACAACACAAACAAAAAAACATTCACTGTTTATGAAGGTTATTATTAACTAAGTCATACCATTAAATACCATCTATTTCATCTAAGTTAAACGGTTTGGTTAGAAAGCTCCGTAGTTTCCAATTAGGTGTCAGCCGATATACTTTTGTCCAGGCAACATTTAAGCGTGAAAATATATACCACGCAGAAAAAGTGTTTTTTTATGCAACTGCTTTTACAGATCCATTAAGGTTTCTTTTCCGTGCATTTCTTATTGTTCGGTTAGCACAGGGTAACTTCAACTCATATTTAATTGACTTTTTTTCTTTGAAATGAGCTCCAAGATCTGTCTTTCTGCCCTTGAAGAGAGTATCTTCGGCCATCCTACTCCATGTTTTGTACCATAGCTTCTACAGTTAATGAGTGAATGGTTAACTACCAATTACTTTTAAGGGTCCAATTTTTCGTGGTATTTCAGCATCATTGTAATCATCACCTTCAGAAGCTAGTAATTTGGTCATCAGGAATGCAATACCTTCGGAATTGCATAAAAAGACTGAAGTTATAAGGTTTATGACTCGACAAAGCTCGCATACGTATCTACAATTGAAGCGATGTGTTATCTTCTTTAGTTATTCTTTTGCATATTGTAATACTCAAATGGTTGTTTACTTCATTTTATAAATGTCGTCAACTGATTTTTTATATTTTTTTCATAATCCAAAACCGTACTTGGATTTTTGACTGATATATTCTACTTTACTATAGAGTAGCATTAGTCTAAGAAAAAAAAAAGTTATGCAGCTGGAAATCATAATTTGGAAATTTTCCTGTCCTTGTTATCTATATAAATAAAATTAGACTTTTGTCTGTACATTTCTTGGAATTCAAAAATTTTGCGATTTCTATCCGTTTCAAGCACCCGGGAATCCGATGCGACCCTCAAAAAAAGGTTTGTCTGTCTGTCATTCTGTCATTCTGTCCGTGACGCTTTTTTTGTTTAAGCATCACGTAAAAACGACTGAAGCGAATGATATGAAATTGGGTGCCATGATAGGTGCTCACTCAACTTAAAACACAGGCTTCGAATTTTTTAAAAATCTTGATTAGATTTTCAGATTTTGCGAAAATCGTTTCAAACTGCGTAAATTTGTGTTCAAGCATCACGCAAAAACGACTGAAGTGAATGATATGAAATTGGGTGTCATGATAGGTGGTCACTCAACTTAAAACATAGGCGTTCAATTTTTAAAAAAATCCTGATTGGATTTTGAGATTTTGCGAAAATCCTTTCAAACTGCGTAAATTTGTGTTCAAGCATCACGCAAAAACTACTGAATCGAATGATATGAAATTGGGTGTCATGATAGGTGGTCACTCAACTTAAAACATTGTCGTCGAATTTTAAAAAAATCTTGATTAGATTTTGAAATTTTGCGAAAATCATTTCAAACAGCGTAAATTTGTGTTCGCACATCACGTAATAACTGCAAAGCTGAAAAAATGATATTTGGTGAAATGATAGGTGGTCACTCACCTTAAACTATAACCATCTAATTAAAAAAAATCGATCAGATTTCGAGATTTTGTGAAAATCGTTTAAAACTGAGTGAATCTTTGTTTCCGCATTACGTAATAGCGACTAAAGCGAATGATATGAAATTTGGTCACACGATAGATGGTTGCTCAACATAAACTATAGGAGTCCAATTTTTTAAACATTTTTATTAGATTTTGAGATTTTGTGAAAATTCTCACAAAATACGTTCAATAATGATTTCTTCAAACTTTACGTAATAACGACTAATACGAATGATACGAAATTTAGTGATATGATAGGTAGTTGCTAATCTTAATTTATAGGCGTTGAATTTTAAAAATATTTTGATTACATTTTGAGATTTTGCGAAAATCGTTTTAAAATGCTGAAAATTGTTCCAGCATCACGAAATAAAGACTGCAGGGAATGAAACGAATTTGGGTGACATGATAGGTTGTCACTCAACTTAAATTCTAGGCTTCCAATTTTTCAAAATGTTGATTAAATTTTGAGATTTTGCGAAAATTATTTCAGTATGTGTAAATATTCATTCGCGCATCACATAATTACGACTAAAGCGAATCAAATGGTATTACTTAGTTACTCTCTAACCTGTACTATTTTAACAATACATAAAAATTATAACTTTGCTTTCTTTACTTTGGCAACATACCACATTCATTCTGTGTACTCCTACAATGCTGACGAAAGTTCTTGCTTTTTGGAAATTTGCATTCACTAACCCGTCGAGGACGGGTACTTCAGCTAGTATATATATATATTTCCTTGCTGTATATTTTAAGTAGGCCAATTTGGAGCATTTCTTGTTTAGACCAAAAGAATTTGAAATTTACAAAATGAAATGAATAATATAAAATAACTAACGCTACATATATTACACTTGGAGTTTTTCGAAATCATATAAACTAAGAAATAACAATGAACCTATTTTTTGACTAAGACAACGTACTCAAAAACACATACATATAAAGTTTTTTTTCGTACATTTAAAAAAATTGCAATGAAATTCATACATTAAGTTAGCTATAGCTTAAACATTTTATTAATTTGAACACCACATGACTATATTTTAGTGCTTTGTAAATCATTCATTACTTTCTGATATTAATGATATTGTTACTTTTAATTGTTTGTATTGAGTGCTGATTAATCTTCGTTTTTGCATGATGTTATAGAATAAATCTGCCATTAAGTTTTTAAAACGTGGGCTGTGTTTCAATACATATTTGGGTTTTTAAGAATAGAATGTCTTCACTAATCAGTAAAGGACGTTTACCGCAGTAATGAGGCATTTGTTTTATTGTTTAAACCAGATAAAAAGTTATTGCTTGTTTTATATTATTAAATATGTAGCTGTACACCTAATAATATTGTACATTTCTTTATAACTGAACTGAATAAAGGCTAATTTAAAAAATGCAACTTAAAGTATAGAAAAAAATTCTGTAAGAATTAAATTTTACGTTTACTCAATTTTTAATTATGAAAATATTTTGTTTGTTTGTTTGTTCCCAATTACTATGAATTCCTAAAAATATATATCGAAACGGCTTAAAATGTTTTTATATGTTAAATTAAATATAAGTCATCTTTAAAAAACACACTTTCTTTTTATATCTACTGCAGTTGTAATTATATTGATGTATTTCGATCCACGTTTCTCTACCACGTGACGAGAGTTTTTCATAAACTTGAGCTACTCTAAGATTAAAGAAATACCAAGAGACTTACTGTATATTTTTCGTATAAAAAGGATGTTGTAGCAAATAACTCAAAAGATTGTTGCTCGCTCAGTTTCGAGATTCTTAGATACATGGAATTGTTTCTGTCGGATTTCTTTTATTTTCAGAATAGAAAACTCCTGATGCAGCGGATATGTTTCTTATAAATTATCTACTGTTATTAAACTTGAACTAACTAACTGAAACTAAATGAAAGCAATTTATCACTTCTACAGGTAGAAAAAAACCTTTTAATTATAATTCCCTGTAATAACCCACGTTTAATTTTTTTGTTAAATTTTACCAAGCAATTTCTGAACTTACTTTTTAATACATTTTTATATATTTAAAGCTATGCATGCATTCATATAAAGTATTATAAAACTCTGTTGATGGACACATGATATCGGTCAAAATTGTTTACAAATTTCACATTTATGTGCAAAATGCTCAATTTCAATTATGCGATTACTGAAAATAGGAATAGTTAATGAATTCAGTTTTCAGTTTGAGTAAAATTTGAATACTTTTTTTTAAATCGACTAAAATGTCTCTCATGGAGAATACATTTGAGACCGCCCATTTCTAAATAAGGCCTCATCTTTTAAGAGCAATAATGCATATTGTCTAAAAGATGTCACCATTAGGTTAAATTATTTACAGTTATGCATAATCAGATCATTTTATTAGAAGTCTAGTTTTGGTTTTTTTTTTCTAGAATAATACAGCTGCTTATTATAATAATACAGCTGCCATTAGAGTAGTTCATTAGGATAACAGGCGATGAAAAACAAAAATTTTCAAAAGATTTTATAGTGGATAAAGGACTTAGACAATGACATTGTATTTCACCAACACTTTTTTAAAATTTATGTCGAAGAGGCATTGGATCTTTTGTAGGAAGACTGCAGAGGAATGGTATTGAATATGAATGGAGGATCACTCTTTACTCAAAAATTTGCAGATGACCAAGTTCTATTTGCTAAAAGTAAAAACGTTTTAAAAGAAATTATCATAAAAAGTAAGAAGAAGCAATAAATAAAATATCACTTCATAAATGAGCTTACTAATAATACACAAGTAGTTATAATTACACTTCCCTAATAAACAGCATTCTACAGATGAAACGGGTAAGACGTTTGCCACCAAATTTGGCTTATCAACTGAACGTGAGATTTGCTGAAGTTTTTTAAAGAGTTTAGTTAAAAAAAAACCAGAAGCTACTTTTCATGGTAAAATCATATCAAAAAATGGCCAAGATTAGTTAATAAATGCTTAAAAATTATTAAATAAACGTTGAATTGTTTGTACATTTAAATTAAGCATTTCTATTGTTAAATTTGCCGTTTTTTCATTCAAAGCGCCACCTAGTGGACATTTTAAACTATTTATTTTTCGAAATTTCTTGAGTGCATCGACCCCACCATGGCCGAGTGGATAAACCACTGAATATGGTAGATGACAGTAGTGTGAAGGTCCCGCGTTCGGGCCCCACGGCGCGTCTGTCGATCTAAAGGTCTGAGTTTTGGTCAGTTTCCTCCAGATGAAACGTGGAGACGCGTTAGAACCCCTTAAAAAGTCCTCCAACCAAGACATCCAACTCGTAGGTGGATGCCTCTCGTGTGGGCTTATCATAATAAACACACAGACTTCAGCGCATATCTTGTATTGTTTACATACCAAATTTTGTTAGAGTAATGCACCCCTTTGAGCTGTGGAGCCTTGCTTGGGAAATTTTAACTATCCACACTATGCATAATGTTTAAAAAATGCCAAATATTAACATATATAAGTGTTAATATTGCCAAATATAAATGCGAAGTGTTTTCCAAAAATATAGATGCAATGTCTGGTACTTATCCAAAAATTTCACGTTGCTCTATGAATTTATGTTCGATGTAGTTTTCACAATTGTGCATTTCTTAGAACAAGATTTCGAATGCCAGTGACGTTAAATTTTACTGCCAGTTGCCCAAACCTCACTGAAACACACATATTTAATCCGTTCGTTTTTCCAGTTTTTGTCTGCAAGATGTTACCACTAGTAAAAGAACAATCTGGGCACCCACCCCGATGCTATTAGAGAGTATCAGTGACTGATAGTTCTCACTCATGGGTAGTCAAATTATTCTTATAAATAGTAGCGGCTCTCCATTTGGTGCTAACACGATGGGTGACGTAAAAATAATTGAGCATTTTTCACAACTTTTAAGGTAGTGTCGAACTATGACCGATCACCCAATCAAAACACGCTGCTTTATCACTTTTTTCTTAAGCGAAAGTATTTTTTCAGAATTTCCGAGGGGTTGAGGGAAATCGATCAAGGAAAGGATGTACTTTTTGACAGGGAGGATAACTCAAGGAGCCCCGTCTTCAACTCTCTGATATTGGAGAGCAGTTTTCGCCTCCATCTATCCTGTCGGGAAAATACTGTATTATTTCCGATAATAATTCCGACTTCAGAACAATTCTGATAGCTTCGTGGTAGTACAGAGTGATTTTTTAAAGAATGTGTCGTCATGAGTGGAGAAGGTTGTTTTATGCGCTACGAAAGCGTTGTGATAACATAGTGGCTGGGCCCCTGGTACGAGTTCCGTGCTGTATTGTGGGTATGTCCAGGATTAATGATATACAGTGAGAAAAATATTTACTTAGATTACAGCACAACGTGTGGGTAAACGTAAAGCAATACGTTTTGATGTATAGACTGTCCATTTGTTGTCTCTTACTGGTTGCCTTATCAACGCCATTACGTCAGATTGTGAGTGTATTTACAATACACATCACTGTACTCCAAAGTTTCCAAACTTGTGCTGTATTATTCTACAGCAATATGTGTGGTATAGTTACAGGTATTTCTTACAGCGTATGTGCATCATGAGCATCGACCTTACTTCCAGTGAAACAACCATACAATTTTTCTAAAGTTTGTCAGTTCATATTGTACTGATAGATGAAAACGATTTCTAATATTTTTTCAATGAATATCCAACTTTTGCATGAAAAAAAGGATGAAATAAATTATTCACAGTTCAATAGTGATTCTGTATTGAAGCAGCTCACATTAAACCAGACACAACCCCACTTAACCAGACTCACCATAGACATAAGAATGGTAAGTAGAAAAAGCGAAAAATTCAAGTTTACAGCCCGTGTTGCCACTGTGTTCACCAAATTTTTCCTTCCACATCTTTTGTCCTGCAACTGTACGTTTTGATTTCATTTTACAAATATTCATTTATCTCTTGTGCATTCCCTATTTTCACCACTTTTGAATTTGAAATATCACAAGTACAACGAAGTAAGAGTTGTGAGCGCTTAATTGCATCTGTATGTGATTAATGTGATTATGTAGGCGCATGTCTCAACGTTTAAGTATAATCCTCTTATCCCTCGTGCAATATCCCGTCAATACTTATTTATTAAAGGCTTTACAGCGTCTCATTAGGAGCTTGTAGGGGAAATAAAGTAATTAGACTTTTCAGTCTCAGGAAGGTTCAACCTTTCACGGTCAATTTAATAACGGTGCTTTTTCTCATACGTGTTGATAGAAGATTAATTGAGTATCTGATAATGAGAGGAAAATTAAGTAAACGAACTGTAGATCAAAGGTGACACTGAAGTCACTTTGTAAGTCACAGGATATAATTCAATTCTTAATTTATTTGCATAACAGCCAGGCAGTTTTATTTGTATTCTTATAGAAAACAAATATTTTAGTGTTTTGTTAGTTTTAAATGGGAATAGTACATGACTAAGAACAAAGTGCACCCTTTTTTAAACACCCATAAAAAGTTTTACTGGATTCCTTAGTCAAATATCTATTGGTGAGTGCTTAAACATGTTTTTATCGGAAACGTATGCTGGTTATATTTTTATTTCCAGAATAGCATCATGGTGCATCCTGCATTCATACCCTCAGAATATTTGTCACTACCAATATAGATCAGTGTAATAAATTTTCATTAAAATATCGGCGATTTACGTAAAAAGAAGAGTATTTTTCAGAAAACTTTCTAAAGTTTCTTTTACAGTAGGTTCGCATTAATAAGAAATATTTCATCAATTGATAAGTCTCTGTCATACCATTCGTCTTCTGGTTTTCAATTATATGTAGTTTAGTTAAATTATGGAATTCTATAAACGATAGATTGTTTAGTTTGATAAAAAATGTCTCCTAGAGAATATTATGCATAAACCAAAATTAAAATCATAAAACAATAAATCTAATCGAATTTTGTTCAATAAAATAAAATGTGCACAACGTGCACATATATTTTATTGCAAGATGACATTAACATTTACTAGTGCAAGATACTACAAGTGCAGAATAGTGCAAGATGACTTTAACATTTATTATTTTAAACATTTGAACATGTTAATATTTTAAAACATAGAAGTAATTCTTTTGCTGAGATATATTGATTTTCGCAAATGTATACAGAATTCTTTCATATGCATTAGAACTTTTTAAAATGCACATTTTAAAGAATTTAAACGGGATTATTATTGGAATATTTCATAATATCTTAATATATTTTTGAATGCATTTATGGCTCTGTTTATAATAACTTTATAGCTGTAATAAGTATTTTAAATATATTCAATCATTCAACATTTATCATTCTTCTTCAAAAGTGAGACGTGCATAGAATGCATATTATATGTCATGAGTTATCGTTATCACGCAATCAGATTAAGAATTGCAGAGATAAATGTGCTGCTAATAAATTTATAGCAATAATTTCTCTTGCAAATTTATTAAAATATTAATTCTTAGCAGTAGCGTTTATAGAGAAATCAAAGTGAATGCATTTTTTATTATTTTTTAAAAGCAGTCCATTAGCAAGATTAATGTTCTAAACTTTGATGGCAGCAATCTCAGTTTGAGACAAAGGGCTCTCTCCACGGATTGTAAATTAATTTTTTATAGATTTTTCTCCCTGACATTTTTGACAGGTTTCATTAAAAAAGAGCTTTAGGTGGTTGACAAGAAGGTCTTTTCAGGAATTTGGCCTATTTTAGTGAGTTGTAGTGAAAATTTGTGAAAAATACCTAGAATAAAGAATCAGTAGTTTAAAAAAATTTCAGTATGATATTGCTCAATATATTCGGTGTTCTAAACTTTTATCTAATTTTCCTGAGGGCAAGTGTATAAAGATTACCGATGTTCACATACAGTGCTAGTTGAAATAAAAATATTTAAGATAGATACAATGACGCACAGTGAGGCAGGAGAGCTTTAAAACTGGAATTAAATCAAATACAAAATTTTAGAATTTGTAATTTAGATTTTTATTTACAGGGCTATTAAAGTTGTTGGAAGAATAAGTTAAAAAAGAAACAAAGAGAAATTTTAATTTTATTAAAAATACATAAGACGTCAGAGCTCACCATCGGAACTCTTAACAATCAAGCAACTTCAAAATTGGATCAATTTTTCATCATCATAGTCACCTTTCTTGTTATCATCACTGTCATCATTGCCATCATTGTTAACATCATCATTCCAATTAGATGCGTTTGGGGTTCAGGGTTTTATTAGTGCAAGTGCTTCTTTTGGAAGTCGGAGTTTTTCATTTGGTAATGTTCGTTTAGCGGTGATTATGGGATCTGAGCACAAAAAAATCTCTATTTGTTTTTTGTCGACTGCATTTTCTAGCGCAATGCTCTCTGCACTTTTTGAAGTCCTTGTTGCGAGCTTTCTGCGCCTCCTCTGTAAACTGCTCTATTGGCAGAAGTGCTGATGATATGATTTCGGGTCCGTGTATATGCAAATATTTATGCAAAGAGGGTGGTATATTGTACTCAGGATACTTTTCTACAAAACATGGGCAGTTAACCTGAATTTTTCACATCGATATCACATCCAGTAGACACCACTATCATAATAATATGAATTTTTTAATTAATATATGCTTGTGATTTCAACAGAAAGTCATCCCTTCCTTTAGAAAAACTATCCGTCAGATTGGTGAAAATTTCTTCAACAATATTGATAATGTTCCAATCGAACTATTGGCTTGAACCGAGAAGAAGTAAACTATAAAAGTCCCGAGGCGGTCTTGCTCTTAGATACCGACTAGGAACTTTGCAATCATTATTCTAAATACTGTTTTTGCGTATTTTGTTTCTAAAATTTGTTCATCACATTTGTTCATAACATCATTTATATTGTTATCTCATTTTTTATCTATGTACAATGAACATATTGCTGATTATTATTTACATTGTAAAAAAAAATCGTTTTTCTTGACGTAAGGCCCCATTTATTTAATGTTTGAACAAAAAAGGATTCTAACTACGAAGCTTGAAATGTACCCTTGAAACTCCAAGGTATTCCCAATAATAATATTTTGTCATGTCATGTCAACAGAAAGTTCTGTAGTCTTAAAAATGTTGATAACGAAGGTTGATTTGAAAAGAGAAATAAATGCTAAGCGTCAACAAAAAGTCTACAGTCTCTTAGTTTGACTAAAAGAAAGGAGACAATAAAAACGCTTAAAAATAAAGTACGCATATCAAAAGTAGTAAGATTAAAAGGCAAACAAAGTGACGTATCGTACTTTAAATAAAAGAATCCTTTACTTAAGAAAAAAATAAAAGCATATCTTTTTGTCTCTCTCTCACCTTTAAACAATTTTTACTTTAAATAATATATTTTAGACTGAATTTATTATCTCTTTTCTACAACTTAGATTAATTGCAAGCCATCGATCCATAGAATTTTCGTGAATTACCTTTTAACCTTTATTTACAAAAGATGAAAGTCTGAATATAGCTTTCAGAATTATGAATACTTGATGAAACCTTTAAATTTTATCGATTTATTGAAAACAAAATCCTCAAGGTATATATATATATATATATATATATATATTCTAATAAAGAAAGCATTAGACCCTTAAGAGTTTTACATAAAGGAACGATATCGAGCAGAGCAAATTTCATGAAAGACTTTGAGATGAAGAACATGTACATATAGCATTTGTTTTCCTTCTGAATGTTAAGGGAATTTCTTATTGTGTTACACTTTTTATCTCTAAAGTATTAGTACTTGGAGATTAGAAAACTGTCTAGGATTATATACATAATATAGAGGAAGGTGACTCAAAATAATCAATCCCCTTAAGGTTAAAACTTGTATAAAATAACACAAATTTTTAAATAAAACTTAAGCCCTTTGCTAGCATACTTTACACTATATTTTGCACCATAAACATTTTAATAATATTTTGAAAGCACAATAAATAATTTAAAAAAACAACTAGAATTTTTAGAAAGTGTCTTAAGGAGCATTTTACTCTCAACCCGACGGCAAAATTATCCTTCATTTGAAAATAATTTTAAACTGTTTTTATTGTCAAAATAAAAGTCGTAAAAGTAATCATGACTAAACATAATGAAATAAAATAAACTTTACAATCATATAGTATTCATGATTTATTTTATGAAAATTTTAGAATAATAAATTGTCACAAACTGTAAAATGGAGTATTTGAGAAAAAATTGTGGACTACAATAAATGCAGTAAAAAATTAAATAATGTAATTGGGAGTCACGCATTTTCGTTGAAGGGCTGCATGACGCCTAGGAGCCGATATTGGAGTTTCTTCAGTCGAGGAATCATTTTAATCGACAGTATGGCTTAACAATTCAGGTCATATTACTGGAACACGTCGAGGAACATAACGAACTTACCAAAAGTAATTCACATCTAAAATCATGTGCTATTCAGTAAAACAAATCATATTTCACCACATTAATGACCATATTTCTAAAAAAATAGGAATGTTAGAGCTTACCTTATAAGCTATTTGACAAAACACAATTTTTTGAAGAATTCTACTCAGACACGTTACACCGATCACTTAAGTACCGCCATTATTTCTTCTTGACTTGGCACAACTAGTTTCTATGTTGTTACCTGGTAGATGGCGCTTCCTGTATCTAAGAAAACATGTGGATCGTTTTGCTCGGTAAGATCATTTTGGGCCACCTTCATTTACATATTATATTTTTCAAATGAATTATTTATAGCTAAAAATATGTATTTAAGTATTAAAATTATTCTTTAATAACCGTTAAAATCTCTGTCAGCGATCTAACTCAGTTTAAAAACAATAGTACAAATCTGTCATAATTTTATGATATTTTAATACTTCTTAGAAAGTACAAGGCTATATGAATGCAGCGTATACCATTTGATCTCTGATCCTTGCAGGCACGGTACTTCAAACATGTTTGAGTTCTTAAAATTATTTTTAGCGTTTCTTTTGACCAGGAATACACAACTTATGTACCAGGGGCAAAAACTGGGCCGTGACCCCTGTTTCATTGGCCCACGAACCACCCCCCCCCCATAATAAAATCAATTTTTATGCACTACTTTTGCTTATCTTTCGGAAGGGCACTTTTATTTCAAATTATGAAGGAATAAATTAGTATAACAAGAAATGATGTAATCGAAATTTGGGTCTGTTTTCCGTAGACAGCACCCCCAATCTTCCATTTCATCAGAAATGCACTCCTGAGATTCACTACACACCCAGAGAAAGCCATATGTGCACTACAGTTGAGACAAAAACGCTTAACAAAATTTTTTTCTTTAGACGACTGAAAATAGTTTCCCAATCACGAATTTTGGTTAGTTCAAACAACTTTTTGCTAACCTTCGACTTTGTTTTAACGAGGTTTGACCATACATCATAAAGTTCACGAGAGATGTCGTTCTAATGTCATGTTTTACATTTCAAAGGAGAAAAATAACATTGCCATTTTGTATAAGGAATACTCTTTGTTAACGAATTAAAATAAACTAATTGCACCAGGACTCGAAGAAATTCAGGATGGTTCTATATATGCTGTAGTGCGCACTGTAATAAATCAAAGAGGGTGAATTTTTCAAAACTTCCAGAAATTCAGCAGAAATAAATTTTAAATGTTAACGTTCCAGTTTTGTTAGAAACTATTAACGTTGGCAGTGAATATTTTGGTAAGTCAAAATTATTGTGAGTAAAAAAATAATTTACTCTTCGACAACGCACCAAGAAATCTAAAAGTGTGGTGTCATTGTATTTATACACAATAATTTCAATTATTCATGTATTTATTTTAAAAATTACACTAACAGATTTTTTTAATAAAAAATAAAAGTACGTGGTCTTGAAAAATATTAGTAAATCTGTTGATAAATATTAATTTTTTATAAGAACATATAAAACTAGTATCAAGTATCAGCTGTTTCTAGTTTATCTTTAGTTAATTCACGTACAAATATATATACCACTGAGAATATTCTTATCTCAGTTAACCGGTATATATTTCGAAATTCTTCACATTCTAGGAAAAGAAAATAGAAATTTCGGAATCCAGGGAGTTACACTGTATAAAAATAAATGCATTACTGTAAGAAATATTTAAGAATTAATATGCGTACTTTACAAGCTGGTAAGAAAGGAATAATATGCATTCTATTGCAAATAATTCCAATGACGCGCATCTCATACATTGAAGAAAAAATATATTAGAATCTCAAATTCAACATATATCGCTATTAAACTTATTTACTTGTGTAGGAGTCGAATATATATGCTAAACTGTCCAGTATGTATCTTGTGACTTGTATGGAATTTGATTTCTAAGAAGTATAAACTATTTAATTTTATAAACATGCATTTTCTCCGAAATGAAATTAACTGCACAAATTGAAAAATGCTGCATAACTCCGAAGTTAACTTTTCTAAACAAGCACTGATCATAATCCAAAATTATGCTTAAAAAACTCGTTTTCCTTCATACAACCCTAAAATATTCAGGAAACACTATTTCTCTTAATAAAACGCAGTAATCTGCATTCTGTACATCCCATTATTGATCCATGACACCTTGATTACTGCTTCGTGCTCACTAACCTAATTTTTTAAAAAATCCAATTTCTTTCCCCTGAAGTGTGAGAGTTTGATTAAATTACAGAAACCTTTTATTGATTTTCAGGCAAATACTTTCTCTCAGGAAACGCTTAATCAGGTATTCAAATAAAGGAAGCAATAAAATTATTAGGATTTATTAAACCTCATTTTCGTATAACTATTTCAGCAATGCTAAAACATGCGAAATGATTTGCTTATACCTGACAGCAACAAGATTGATCATTCCTGTTAAATATCATGATGAGGAAATTGTTGGTAATCATCATGAAGCCCATTGAAAAAAACACTAGGAAATATATGTTTTAATGATATTTTAAGATGTATAAACAAGACTATGTCTATTGATTACCTATATCACTGTAGATAACAAATCTGTTAACCCTTTGATACGCAACCCTCTCCCAATGCGGAAAAAAGGGCAGCCGTTGCCATCGCTCGACTTAACTACCAGCAAGATGGCGGACGACCGAAACGTGCATCGCGTACCACAAATCTAGAGACCCTTTTTTGACGATCAAAAAGGATCTCTAGATCTGTGGAAAGTGATGAACGTTTCGATCGTCCGCCATCTTGCTGGTAGTTAAGTCGAGCGATGGCAACGGCTGCCCTTTTTTCAGCATTGGGCAATCTATCCAGCGGTTATCGCATTCTTCCATTTTTCAGCAGATGTCAGTGCTGTTTAAAATAACCGTGACAATTTTTTAACGGGAAATGACGTGCTAAAAAGTAAATGATTCCCGTGGAGCTCTGTCACCCGCAACTATTTTTATAGAAATCAAATCTATTCTTCGTGAATGGCACAGTCAAAACGTCAGAGTTTGGTGTTCCCAGAGCGGGAACACTGAGCGTTAAAGGGTTAAAGTGAATGTGCGTAATCTGCTACATGTGGCTGTCATTACTACTTTACTTGCAATAATTTTAATTAGCATTTAATTTCATTCCTCTGTTATACATACTAAATTTCACATATGCAAAACGATCAGCCGTAAATTGCTTCAAAATCCGCTTCGTCGACCAAGCCGGCAGGCCTGTAGCTTTATCCAGGTTAAAATTTATGGTAGAGGTGGGTTACTCAAATACAATTCAGAATCAAATACAACAATGAGGTCATAAATGTTTTCTCCATGCGCCTACTAATAATCATTTTTAAAGAAGTGTTTAGGTGATATCGACTTTCTAACAACTGTTCGTGAATAAATTAGTTTCGTTAGATTGTAAAAAAACATCTTTTGCAATCTCTCCCTGTCACCCGATCATCTGGCATGGTTTTTTTTTTTTTGAGAGTCATTCAAAGTCAGCATTTATTAATCTTCTTATCTCTGACACTTTTTAGGAGATAATTCTCAAACTTTGTGCATAACTGCATTGGTGTCAGGTACGTTTTACTAATTCTGACTTTAATTTTTGTACAGGGACCGTATGCAAAGTTAAGAAGAGTGTTATTTTTAAAAAATAAACGAAATGATTTTTTTTTCCTAAAGTAGTCATTTTTCCCACCTTATTAAAAATATTCGTTTAAGTTGCACTGTCCACTTATATCTAATAAATAAATAATTAAAGCGTATTACCACCATTTTGGGACACCACGTAACGAACATATACAGTTGTCCCAAATAAGTGGTAACACTCTATAATTCTATATCAATTAGAGATAAGTAATCAATGTAAGCTGAAAAAAATATTTTAAAAAAGTCAGAAAAAAAAATACTGTGTGAAGAAAACCTTCCTATTGTTAATTTTTAAAAAGTTACACATTTTAAATTTGTAGACGGCCCCAGTACAAAAAATTTCTCGGTATCAAAATGTTTCCCATACACTAGTGAGGTGATGTATAGAGTTTCAGTCCTTCATCATAAAATGTCCCTGAGATAACTTTCGCCAGGAACTATAAGTACACTTCAATGTAATAGTTTAATGCTAGAATGAAAAAAAAAAAAATTCTGTACGACCCCTGGAACTCAATCATTCGATTTGATTTTTATTTCCTATCAAGAGTTATTGAAAAGTGGTTTGAATCAGAAAATATTTGTCATCCTCTCTTAAACGTTTTTCAGGATATAATTCTAAAATTCTGAACATCACATCAATAGGATATAGGGAATGGATTTCCCCCGCAAAAGGGATTAAAGAAGTCTAGGGTAAGGCATTTGTACCAGCGCCGTTCTTCAGTCATATTTATTTTTTGCTACAACTGTTGTACCACCGGAGTCAGAAGGTTAAGCCAACAGGTGTCAAACATCCAAGTTGAACCAAGGTTAATAAGACTCTAGGCAGAATTAACATCATGGGCCAGTTCACCATGCCACAGTATGTACAGACACTCACCGAAATACACTATTTATTGGATTCTCTAAAGAAAATAGACTGATGAGAGACTCGCTGATATTGTAGTTGTGGAGATGACTCTGATGTCTGGGTCAGACAAATGATCAGTGCACAGAGAAGTATCCTCCAAAATCATATGTTTTAACGAAGTTTTGCTACCATAACAATGCATCGCAATATCACGCAAAATTTCTACAAACAATGAATCCAATAAAATAGTACTTGAAACTGTACTACCTTGTTGTATGCAATACCAAGTTACTGTTTCAAAGCTAAAACGGGGAAGTATATTGTTGTCAATGAGAAAAACTTGCAACAATTAGCAGCATAAATCATTTCTATCTAAGCTCTTGGAATAGATGCTTGGATTCTCTCGTTACCTTGTATAACTGCTCTTTTTCTGTGCTTGAAACTGTATTTTCCATACTTTTTAAGCATTTGAATTAAGTAGTTGAGTATTTTGGTGCAAAATTTTTCTTGTACCGTTGGTTTCTGTGCTACTATCAGAAATTCTATCTGATGGCACAAACGGCCGTGCAGTTGTATTTTCGGCTTTTTTCTTCGTTGCTTTTTTATCTGCTAGGAGTGATAGTATATCCGTTGCACCAGTTCTGGGTCTCACTGTCCCACAAAGTGAGCCGGACTCTGATGACGAGGAATTTACGGACGCCAACTCCTTGCTCGGTTCGTACGCTACGGCTGCTTCTCTGTCTGTGGCAGTACTCGAATCCTCTCCACAGTATCCACCCGATCTGATGGAAAGGTTTTTGGATGACTGCTTTTTCAGCGTTGCGCCGTTAATGCAGTTCAGTGACGCACAGCAGGCCAAAAGCAAAAAACTTAGGAAACGTTTGGCTCGCCTTTTTTGTTGCTTTAAAATTTAAAATGTAAATGAATAATTCTTTTTATACGGTTTTTCGCCTCTGGACTGGTAAAAACCGATCATTTTTCCTATGCGATGTGCCCTCACTTTGTCACGGTGGATAATCTTTCAAAGTAAGAGTACCACAAAAGTAATATGATTTGAAACATACCTTCTTTTGTGTGTGATTGAATTTTTGGATAAAAATTTTAAATACAATTCACATCTATTGGAAAGCACGCTTGTTTTTAGCTGGGAATCACACAGTAAAAAAATTACTATTTTATTAATTATACTATTTAGAATATAAAACTTTGATATAAAACTTTGATAATTATACTATTTAGAATATAAAACTTTGTGAATATAGGGAAAGGCTAAAAGTATAGAGCGACTCAACTCCATCGAATACTGCGATTGGACACTAGCGCACTTCAAAAAATGGAGTTCATAGGCAGTGGCGTCGCGTGGGGGGGGGGGGGGTCGGACCGCACCGGGTGACACTAGTAAATATATTATTTTATATAAGTCAGGATGGAATTGTGAAGTTTTGTTTTCTATATTTTTAAATTACTTTTAAAATATAAAGACAATTCAGGGGCACGGTAGTATATAGAAGAATCAAATTCTGCGTGGTCAGCCATGCATTTTCAACCATACGCTCACAGAACTCACTGTGTCACAGAAACGGCAATCTGACCAGAAAAAGTCACACTATAACGAGCTCTCCTCCCGTCCCCCTCCCCAGCCTCCAGTGTTCCGTTAATAAAGAAAGCCTGGTCTTATACTTTTGGGAATATCAAGGCATGAAAAGCTGAATAAGTCTCTTCCACACCGAGAATAAAACCCCACTCGTATAATATATCAATCCAATGCAACTTTTAAGGTACTGCACTTCAGAAACACATTAAATAATAGTACAAAAAAAAATGAGATTTCATTGCTGATAAGGAATTTCCAATTCTTATGAAATGCAAATTGCAATTTTAATAAATTTTGCTTTTCGAACTGAAGAAGAATTTTGTGAAATATATTTCATAATTACAAGCTCACATGTTATGAAAAGGAAAAATCTTTGCTCAGTGAATGCACCGAATAACATAAGTGCATATGAGTGACTTGGTTGCGTATTTTAAAAATAGTTAAACTTTAGTTAGTAGTTAAATTTTCAGTACTGTTTATTTAATAAGTTAAACATATTTATTAAGAGAAATATTTTCGCATGCATCGTATACAAATTTCACTGATAGTTAATTTAATTTAGATCATATTTAATTATAGTAATTCTGATATTTCCACGTAAAATTTTCTCTTCGTGTTAAAACAACAAAAGATTAAAGGAACTAGCAGTTTAATTTAAGCATGATGTAATTGTGCTTTCTTTATTAATGTAATCATTAAAAAGAAATTTGTGTAACTCTAAATAAATATTTTCCTCTTACAGAGGATTAAGTTGAAATAAACAAATGTGCTTATTGATAATAAACATGAATTTCCATTATTAAACATTTCGCAAAGTAAAATCTTCGCAAAGACTTATTATCTCCATCGGCATGCTTTTTCTAGTATATTTATGTTTTACTTGTAACTTATCTATATGCAAAAAAAAGGTAAAATGTAAATATAAAAATAAGTAAAGAGAAAAATAAAATCATAGAGAGCATCACTACTTCTGGTTCATATCTGAGAACACTTTTACAGAAAACGTCTTTTCTAAAAAAAAAAAAAAAAAAAAAAAAAAAAAATTAGGAAAGATTTTAAAAAAAGGACGAAATAGTTTGTACGAAAAAAAATTGAAAGCATGACATTATGAAATTGTAAGAAAATTATACGTAATCTCTATTATTACCAACAAATGTTTAAATATTTTTTAACTAAAGAAAGGAATTCCCGCAAGTTTTCATACAAATAAAACATTGAAAATGATTTCTTACTATTCGAGTTCCTATTTTTGCATAAGTATTTTAACAAAGATTAGTAAAGTATTTTATTCTATTAAATACTATGCTAAGTAAATGTCAAATGGCGTTTGTATGTGCATGTGCAACCTGTATACAAGGAGTCAAAAATATTTCCGGGAAGCGTAAACTGAAACAACACATCCCTGAATCATACAGCAATCTCAGGTTGCGTACACTGCCCTCATACACCAGGTTATAACATTAAAAATTTGTTAGTAGATTATCCGAGCATGGATTCTTGATTGTTTTTGTAAGTTATGAATTCTAAGATAACAACCCTTACAAAAGATAATGCAATTTTAAAACTAACGATCACTGTTTTGTGCTTCTTCTGAAATTATAATAGATTTCCCAAAGCCTAAGACATGTGAAAAACCTTTCAACACTTTGTCAAATTAATTATTAACTGATATATGCACGCAACGTTTTACTGGAAAAAAATTAAAAGAACGTTCCTTCAATCGAGCTTTGTTTGTATTTCTCATAAACCGGGTGACCAAAAAGCTCGTATAAAATTAAAAAAATCATTAAAAAAAGCAAATAATGGTAGAAAATTGCAGTTTGCACAAATATGTTTAGAAAATGATCGGATTTTTTGTATAACAAGAAAAGTTGTAGTTCCAAATATTGCGATAGCTGGCACTAACGTGCACAATGGGAAATAAGTTTACAATTTAAAATAAAATCTGAAATCTCTCTAACCCTATCCATGCAAGCCGTAATTTTGTGTCTTATTTGTTCTTATTTAATGAATTTTTAAACTTTGATGCAAACAGGATCCATCAAAAGCTCGTGAAAACTTTAAAATTCATTCAAAAAGAACAAATCATGATACAAAATTGCACTTTCCAGGGAAAGAATTAGAGAGATTTCAGACTCTTTCTATTGGAAACTTGCTTCCCATTATGCATGTCAGCGCATCCTATCGGCGACATTTGGAACTGCGAAATTTCTTGTCATTAAAAAAAAATCTCATCACCTGCATCTATTTGTGCAAACCGCAATTTTCTATCATCATTTGTTCTTTTTCAATGAATTTTTCAAGATTTTGAGGACTTTTTGGTCACCTAGTATTTTATAATATATTTTTATATTTCCGCTAAAGGTTTCTCAGAAATAAGGCAATCTTTAAGTATTTTCATTGCCCTTACATGTAAAAGGTTGCAATATGCTTAAAGACAATTTCTTTTCTAGGTATTGTATAACATAACGTCAGTAGAGATATATGAGATTTTAAGGAAAGCGTGGATATTTTTCAATGATATCTCAGCAAGCATGGTATTTTAAGGGTATATATTTCGTTATTAATATATGAAATAGCTAGTATGACAAATCTCAGTAAGCTTTAATTAAAGTACAGGTTAATTACAAATGATTCATTAGGTTTTGAAGACTTACAGCTGAATTTTTATACTTACACATTTGTACAAAAAATCAATCGAAAATTGTAATGTTTTAATTTCTGGGCCGTTTCATATTTTTTTCTGATCTGTCAGAGACCTGGGTGATAACTATTCGTAAAATGGGGAATATACAGCCAGAAAACTTTTTTTTTATATTTCAGCCGAACACCTAATTTTTTGTGACATTTTTCATTGGAGAATTTGAAACAAAACGTTTACGCGTAAACGAAGTGAAAATATTCTCTCAAAAGATTCAGTCTTCTCATGCTGGAACACACAAAATGATTTCTGCCATTTTTCAAGCTATTATCACCCTATAATTTGATGAATCACAACTAAACCATTCAGTGGCCAAATAACCTTACATTATGCTGCTTCGAATAGTTAGTACAAATGAGTAGATCCTTAACTTTTACAACTTTAAAACTTCAAAGCCTGAGGAATCATTTCTAATCATCTAGTATAACTACATTTTAAGTTTTTGTCTTCACTATTTCAGCTTATTTTACTGTTTTGATTAAGCGTTTACATTTAGAAAATTGGGCTTGCAGTGCTCTTTTTTAATCACCTGGTATAACTATAGTTTAAGTTTTTCGATTTCACTATTTTAGCTTATTTTACTGTTTTGATTCCGTGTTAATATTTACAAAAATGCGCTTGCAGTGTTCGTACGCCATATTCGTGGCATATGAGGGCTGCGATTCAAAATGACTCAATATTTAGTTATTTATTTATTTATTTAGAATAATTTTGTACTTTTTGAAACAAATCTCAAATTATTCACAATTGTCATTTTGGCAAAGATTCAAGAATCCCTTTTGCTCTACATTTTCAGCGTATACAACTCCTCTTCAGTTAATAATTATATAATAATGTTTTAATATAGTATTTTTACACATGACATAATAGGTACATAAGAAAATGCTGCATTAAAAATTTGAAATTTGAAAAAGCACTCCATATAAGCAACGCACTCCGATAAAATATTATCTCAGCACATATTATCTCAGGCAGCAGTTCCCAGCCTTTTACATTCTGCTCCTCCAGCAAAACAATAATGTTCACTTGGTTTTTACAGGTATTAGTTTTAGATCCAACATGAAAGTGTGAATTCTTTATACTTCTATGTAACGCTTTCTTCACATTTGAACTCAACCTTATTGTATGTACTCCAGAAAAAAGATAGAAGGCGTGAAAAAAATAAATTAACACAAAGTATACACCAAAATTTGAATCACGAGTCATGCTCTTCTGTGCAACCTATTAATCAATGGTTTCGTATAATAGCTCAAAACATGAAAATAAAGGCGTGATAAATCATTAAATCTTCGCCCTTTGTCTTTTACAGCAAACACACGTTTATAAATGAAACACCGGAGTATAGCCTTTCACTAGACACTCTGGGGTTCCATAAGTTATACATTAAGTGCCTGAAAATGATGTCGGAATATGTTACAACACGTCTCTTGACGTGACTAAAATGAATAATACTTACAAACATTTTTATCTGCCTTTTTTGCAAATTTAATTTATGATGATTTTTTATTGTTTTGGTAGTATAAAGTAGGGAGTAAGCAAATCAGTGAAACTAATGGAAAGTAATTGTGAAATTCGAAATCGTAAAGCATATTGTAAATATTCATAAGCAAAATCCGTAGTTATTTTCTGGATATGAATTTTTGAATGGAAATAGATTAAAATGATTTTTTTTGTATGTTCTCAATATGATAAAGAAGCTCTAGCTTCACTATAATGAGAGCACATTGCATGTGGAACATATTTGTACACGCGAAAATTTTTAACGAAATTTTTAATCACATCATTTTCATTTAGTAGATAAGTTATAAAAAGTTCTATTCAATTGGAACAAATTTAAAAATGAAAATTTGTAAATTACTAGAAGATTTCATTTCCTACCGCAACTGAAAAAAATTTAAATCTTAAGCATTTCATTTTATTTTGTTGATTTCAAATATAAGAACGAAATAATGAAATAAAAACTGCTTCAGGAGTTGTTAGTGTAGTCTTAATTTTTTAATTATCTGCTTGTGATGCACTTTTTAAAGCATGTTCTACATTTCAGGTTTAAGAATTAAGCACACAGTGAAAAACAAAGAAAGGAAGGAAAAATTCTTTGGACACAAACTAAAGAACAAAAAAAATTAATCGAAGTAGAGATCAAGTAAATCAAAGTATATGAATTTTGTTGAACGTTAAATAAATCGAATCGAATAAAGACGATAAGATTTATCAACTAAAGACGTCTTAAGCTGTTTTCAACTTTCAACTGGTTAGATATATAAAACGAATTAAAATAAATAAAAGAAAGATATTCAATTATGTGTGTACATATCATACAATACATATTATGTGTATAAATAATGTAAACATAAAATGATGTTACAAAATTGCTGAATTTATTTCACGATATAGTAATAGATACTGATAGGTCTGATAAATGTACAGTTATATCATTAAATGTACAGTTAAAAAGAAAATAATGTTTTATGTAATCTATGAAATTTAAGGGAGTATATTTTATTTCAAAAAATATAACAGAATTATCAATCAATCAAATTAAAGAAATTTGGTCTCTTTTTCTACATTATGTAGCAAAGTAATTTTAGAAATCGTGTTTTGTAAATTTATTCATATTAGTTCCAATTTTTTAAATTCTTTCTAGGACAGTTTCAAAACATTTTTCAAACAAACTCCAAAAGTAACGTGATGAAATCAATCTAGATATTTAGTGCAAATATTTATTTTTATTTAAGAAAAAGGACAGTGTACCTACTGAAATGGCA
This sequence comes from Cheiracanthium punctorium, assembly GCA_038373885.1. Lineage (NCBI taxonomy): Eukaryota > Metazoa > Arthropoda > Arachnida > Araneae > Cheiracanthiidae > Cheiracanthium > Cheiracanthium punctorium. Next base: position 582,026 of record JAWZYV010013897.1, read on the forward strand.
TTAATACATGAAATGAAAGTCATATATAAAAATTTTTACATAATTCTCTTGATGGAAATACTGACAGCTAACAAAAAAAATCTGTCAGAATTTTAATCCTTTAAAGCGATATAATACACAAATAGGTAATAAAAAGTACTGGAGGAATTTACATTATCTAAAGCTCAAACTTAATTTTCCACTTTTTCTGATTAATTTTCGTATATTATATCTTTGTTTATATTGCATTTACTTGTGAAAGAGAACTTTTATTTAATTTATATGGTAAGCAACTACTATCAATATTCCATGTACATATGAATATCAAACTCATCAGTCAATCTGACAATGTCGTATGTAAAAATATAATGAGTCATCTATATTTACAACAAACATCGTTCTACGACAGTTGTCTGAATGGCATGCATGACAGATATGTGAATTTAATAGACATGATTGAGGCTTGGACAGGAAATATGATATGCAAGTTTCCATAGACGAAAAGAAAAAAAATGGAAATTTTGAGAAAGCAATCATTTTAATGATTCATTGAAAAATTTGAAATGATATTTAAAACCTCGTTACAAAAATTAAGAAAGATATTTCATGAGCTATATTAATATGTAACTTGACCTTTTGTACTGCATTTAGTTTTCACGGGGCCGCCCAGGTGGTGTAGTGGCTAGAGAACCATTCTATCACGCCGTGGGTCCCGGCTTGGGCATGGATGTTAACTTGTCCGTCCCTTCATAGGGGGTAATGCTGTACGCCACTGGGTGCTCCCATAATAAAATGGACAGTAACTCGGGCCTTTTTAGTGGCGAATGCTTGATGAGCAAGTGCCCGCCCATTGGGAAAAAAAAAGTTTTCACGGGAAAAATATTTTAATAGAAGTCAAATTTTTTCAGATATGTTTATACTTTAAAAGCATAAAATTAAATCAATATCATGGTTTTTCTAGGGGTTGTGGAACGTATACTGCAAAATAAAACCACTTAATGGAATATCGGTTAAAGGAATGCCCTACTTATTGTAATACCCTAATAATCAATCAATGTGATCCCGGATAATGGAATATTTATTAGAGTAAATTTTCTTGGAAAATTGTCTATTCCACTAAGCTTTTCGACTGTATATAAAATCAATGTAACTGTTCATCCATAATGCAAGAATTGGTTAAATATAACAGGGGGGGGGGGCAGGTGACTCACTTTCAAACCTCACCCTATAATAAGGATTTTTTTTTAATAACTGGTGGAAATTACCGATTAGACATTCGCTACTACAATGTCCGAAAGTAATAGCCATTCTATTCTGGGGCCAATAGATGAATGGTTATTTAGCTATTACACCACCTGAGCGGCAAACAAGGAAATGCGGAATTTTTCATCCTATGAAAGTCCTGCCAATAAGTATTTATCCTAAATGGTATGAAATTAAACTCTAAACAATTTACAAATTATCGTCTACAAACTTCCATGTACAAAAATCACCACAAAATAACTTTAAACAATTCATTAAGAATCCTATCTTAGATCTTTTATAAAATGAAAATAAAACACAACTTCTCAAATTTTAAGGAATATTTTAGTTTCTTGACAGAGATTCAAGAAATTAAAATATGTTCAGTGAGCAGATAAAAGGTAGCATGTTTTTCCAAATGTAATTAATAAGCTGTTTAAGGAAGGTAAATTTTGCTAACTAACGTTTGAGAATCTAAGCTAAAAAAGAAATATGTAAAAGTGATTTATATATATTTTTTATTAAAAAATACCTAATCATTTTAATTCATTACACATTTTACACCACGATACCTTATCCAATAATCTTTCTATAAAACGTAAGCAAAATAGCCATTTCCTCACTCTTTCTTCCAGAATAAACTTCATTCCAGAGAAAAATATGACATCCTAATGTATTTCAAATCTTTGATTTCAAGTGCTTTTGACAAACACGATATCAAACAGAACTATGGCATACGAATTTTGTGACACACTTCCATTCACATAAACGAATGCATTATGGAAACAGGAAACTTTTCACTAATTAGCAAATTTCCAACCTTTTGGAGATATTTTCATAAACAATACGGCATATTTCAATTTCTTTCGGAACTAATGTATGCCGATGTGTATTCTTGGCAGTTGCGTAAATTTAAATGACTTACTCTTTTGAGTTTCATTAATAAACTAACTGAAAGACGGAAACATTTCTGTCATTTTCAATATAAATTAATGATGGAGAGTTTCCTTTTAAAAGCGAGAGGTGAATTTTTGAAAATAAATAACCCTGCGATTGCTTGATAAGGGAACGAATGAAGTTTGCATTCGTAAAAATAAAAGAAGTATGTAATTAAATGTTCGAATACCAGAAGTAAAACAATGGTTTAAGTAATTAATATTTGGACACAAGAAAACGAAATATCCAATTATATTATTCAAGATCATGAAAAATGAGATAGAGCTTTTAAAGGTATTTGAGTTTATATAAATTTAATGGGACATATTTTTTAATTCGTTGTTATTCTCTTTAAAGTTCCTTGTGTATAGCTTTTCATTTTGAAATTTCTGTTATATGTTTTCTTTTATGCAATCTTAGATAGCTTTTCCTATCGGTTGTTGTTTTATAAAATCACTTTACATAATAAATTAATAACATATTTTTTAAATAATTCATAATCAAATAATATTTTTATTACAAATAATAATAGTTTCGAACCAATTGGTTTAGCGTCAAACACTATCTTAACTACTGTTGTAAAGATGAAAGATACTGGTTATAGAAGCTTGTTAATCAAACGGCCAATGTAAGTGGCATTTAACACAGAAAATTATAAAACAATCGAAACATGTTTCCTTAAAATGTATACACAACTCATTAAGAAGTGACTAAAATGATTTTACAGTCATGTTTGGGTCTCAAACTAAATTTTCGGATTATAAGATTCATATCTGAAGATCCTGGAATTAAGGATAGCATGAAATTAATTTCAATATTTCCTTTTTAAATTTTCTAGAATTCCGAATGATTTTAGAATTTCGCACGTTTTCCAAATAGCTTTAAGGTTTATCAAAATATATAATCATAATAATTTGTAATTTACGCTGTAAATCTTTAAGAAAATAAATGCTAAAATTGCTTTACAACGATCTGTAGTGTTATTCATAATAGTCAAATAATTAAATATACATTTCCTTTGTGATAAACACAGAATTTAGCAAAAACTGAAAAATATTTCGTTTAAAAAATCACTTACCAGATTAATATCTGATGCCATATATAATGTATAAATAAGTTCATCAATCGGCGTTTTAAAGTTACAATGTGCTGCTTATTTTTTCCATCTTAGTGTCAAGAATTTTCTACAGCTCATATAGTTGTAGTGAAACAATTTATGTAATAATATTTGCAAATATTTACTGAAACACTACATATAGATACTTATTATCTCTTTTAATTTATTTAGAGTACTAAATCAGCTTTTTAATTCAGTCAGCTGATGATATAAATGACAGTTGAACATTAATAAGGTTTATTCTTTTTTCATTTCATAATCAATGTACAAAAAAATTTCTTTTTTGATGTTTGTTTCATTGACTAATGAAAAACACTATGACCAGCGAAGAGCTTTATCGTTATATTTGAGTCAAAGAAATTCTAATTTTAGTGCAGAATGTTTTGGAAAAAAAAACGTTTATTTATAAATGTCTCTTAACAGGGTTATATTTCTCGATTTCCTAGTTAGCTAAATAACTCCTGAAAATTATAATAATAATAAAAAAACATTTTCACTTTTTACGCGGAATTTGCATACTTTTTGAAATAAAGACAGCATGTCATAAAATGAGTACTATTTTAAAATGTTACTGACCCTTAGCTACGAAATTCACTTTATACTATTCAAAAGAACATTTTAAATAGGGAACATAATTTCCTTTTTTCCGATAGAATGCAGAGAAGAATTTCGGATAATTTACCGATGTGGGAGGATTGTTTGTAGCTTGCAGTGAGCTTAGCATATTACTATTTTAACTTTTTACAGGCTAATGTACCAAATTAGGAACATCAAATCAAAATTTATTAAAAAATAAATTTTATCATTATTGACTTGAAAAAATTAGGATATAGTTAAAAGAAGACTTGATTTTTTGAATTTACATTTCTATCATTAGTGGTAAACTGGATTTAAAAAAAACATAAAAATAGTGATTTGCATACATCTTTACGGAGCTATCTTGATGCAAACCCCCTATCCCTTCAAACTTAATTATCTTTACTTGAATTTATAAATAAATCTTTCATTTATTCTTAATATTTCACTTATTTATTAAAAGATACATGGAAGTATAGTCAAAGTATAGCCCCTAAAAATATAATTAGATATGAGCAATTTTCCTGGTTGGGAACACTTAAAATTACGGGTACAATTTTTTCCCATTTAAATACCTGATATCCTTTAACTAAGGCAAAGTATGCAAAAGAGTAATATAAAATATGCCTGGATTTGAATCTGTTCTGTACAAGGTCAAATATTATAGTCACAGGTTTCAGATACCAGTAACAGTTATACTGATTGCGGCTATTCGTCCAATTTCTTTGTCGAGTTTTTTAGTAAGATTTTTTAAGAGTGTTCTATTACATGATACTCAGTCTAAGCGTTTTCTCATGAAAATAACCTTATCTCCTCATACCCTAGAGATTCGAAGTAGTTTTATGCATTTCTAGTTAGTTCTTATCTTCTTATGGTATAAATGCATAATTATACCACACACACACACACACTCGTGCACACACATATACATATACTATACATATAGTATCATATTGCGTTCACTGGTGTTTCAGGGTGTGTGAATTCCTTACCGGGTTTGGATGACTTATAATATATATATATATATATATATATATATATATTACAAATGCAGCAACAAAGTTGACTTTATTGGATAAAGAAATTTGACAAGTTTTGTTTCATAAATGTTCAATATGTGGACCTTGATGTTTGTTTCATTGACTAATGAAAAACACTATGACCAGCGAAGAGCTTTATCGTTATATTTGAGTCAAAGAAATTCTAATTTTAGTGCAGAATGTTTTGGAAAAAAAAAACGTTTATTTATAAATGTCTCTTAACAGGGTTATATTTCTCGATTTCCTAGTTAGCTAAATAACTCCTGAAAATTATAATAATAATAAAAAAACATTTTCACTTTTTACGCGGAATTTGCATACTTTTTGAAATAAAGACAGCATGTCATAAAATGAGTACTATTTTAAAATGTTACTGACCCTTAGCTACGAAATTCACTTTATACTATTCAAAAGAACATTTTAAATAGGGAACATAATTTCCTTTTTTCCGATAGAATGCAGAGAAGAATTTCGGATAATTTACCGATGTGGGAGGATTGTTTGTAGCTTGCAGTGAGCTTAGCATATTACTATTTTAACTTTTTACAGGCTAATGTACCAAATTAGGAACATCAAATCAAAATTTATTAAAAAATAAATTTTATCATTATTGACTTGAAAAAATTAGGATATAGTTAAAAGAAGACTTGATTTTTTGAATTTACATTTCTATCATTAGTGGTAAACTGGATTTAAAAAAAACATAAAAATAGTGATTTGCATACATCTTTACGGAGCTATCTTGATGCAAACCCCCTATCCCTTCAAACTTAATTATCTTTACTTGAATTTATAAATAAATCTTTCATTTATTCTTAATATTTCACTTATTTATTAAAAGATACATGGAAGTATAGTCAAAGTATAGCCCCTAAAAATATAATTAGATATGAGCAATTTTCCTGGTTGGGAACACTTAAAATTACGGGTACAATTTTTTCCCATTTAAATACCTGATATCCTTTAACTAAGGCAAAGTATGCAAAAGAGTAATATAAAATATGCCTGGATTTGAATCTGTTCTGTACAAGGTTAAATATTATAGTCACAGGTTTCAGATACCAGTAACAGTTATACTGATTGCGGCTATTCGTCCAATTTCTTTGTCGAGTTTTTTAGTAAGATTTTTTAAGAGTGTTCTATTACATGATACTCAGTCTAAGCGTTTTCTCATGAAAATAACCTTATCTCCTCATACCCTAGAGATTCGAAGTAGTTTTATGCATTTCTAGTTAGTTCTTATCTTCTTATGGTATAAATGCATAATTATACCACACACACACACACACTCGTGCACACACATATACATATACTATACATATAGTATCATATTGCGTTCACTGGTGTTTCAGGGTGTGTGAATTCCTTACCGGGTTTGGATGACTTATAATATATATATATATATATATATATATATTACAAATGCAGCAACAAAGTTGACTTTATTGGATAAAGAAATTTGACAAGTTTTGTTTCATAAATGTTCAATATGTGGACCTTTCGTGATTCGCAGATATCAAGTCTAAAGTCAATTTTTCCCTCCCCACAATCGCTTTAACATGTCGCGGTAGCGAATACAATCAATACATCAATGGTAGCGAATACGGTTGTGATACTTTGGCGTAAATCTTTTAAATACCGACAATGAGGGGGCACGAACACACGATCTTTTATGTAATCCCATAAAAAAATATATCCCATGGAAGTCGGTCCGGAGAGCTAGATGGCCGCGGAGGAAGGCGATTGCCGTCGTCAGAATTTCGAACATTCCAACGACGAAGAAGCTCGGTATTTGTGAAGCAAAACTTGTAATATTTCTTTCACCAGTAATATATTATTTTTTATAAGCCTTCGAAACCCGGGAGGGAATCGTGACACGCCCTGTATATCTATGTATATCTATCTATCTATCTATCTATCTATCTATCTATCTATCTATCTATCTATATATATATATATATGTATATATATGTATGTATGTATGCTTATATACAGTGCTGGCCAAAATTGTGGACACTTTTGGAACTGTTTAGGTTTTCTAACTTTGCATGCTTATAGGAAGTGCTACGTTTCACAAAATGCAAACTCATATATCATTTTAAAGAAAATTTAATACTGATTTCAATGCTCAAAATTATATTTAAATGTGTCCAATAGAATAGAAGTTATAATTACTTTAATCTGATAAACAAATACAGTGATGAAGGGGATTGTAATTCCTAACTTTACAGGTCAATCACTGTCATTTTCTTGAAATTAAAACTCTCGTTAGCTCAATGAAACATCGATGTGAAGCTGTAATAAAAATTTAAGGCTACCCTAAAAACTAGTGATAACTCACCGCAATTTTTAATAACTAATGCATCTCGATAATTATTGCCGTTTAACATTTTTTTATATTGGAAATATTTTAATTTTGCTTTTTGTATTGAAATCAGTATTAAATTACATTTTAAATGATGTAAAAGAGTTTGCATTTTGTGAAACGTAATATTTTTTATACGTATACGAATTTAGAAAAGAAAAAATTGTTTCCAAAAGTGTCCACAATGTTGGCCACCACTATATATGTGTAACAGTGAAAACCCAAAATCAGTCAAAACCCGAAGTAATTAAGGATACACATTCTAACTGACATCGCTGGGGAAAACCCGTTTTATTCGGGCTTTCATTGCTAGGTTAGACAATATTATTTGTATCTATCAAAAATTATTGCATTAGTTCAACAATATGTTGCATTGTTGCGAGTATGATCAACGACGCTTGAAAATGGCTAGAAATACCAGAAATTGCTTAAAGAATATGGATAGAAATGGCAAGAAATTGTTTAAAACAGAAAAAAATATGGCTAAAATGTCTACTAGTAGCTTTTTCGAAACTTTTCGACTAGTTACGCTCATATTGTGACCAGATCTAGCCACAATGAGGCGGTTCTAAAGACAGAGAGAACATTGCAACTCAAATCAAAAAGACTTTTTCGCGCCACCCTGTTGACTGTTCACTGGGAAACCAAGCTATCACCTCCTTTGGAAACATCTCAGTGTGGAGGGCTTCTGCTAAATCTGCACATAGATTTGCGGTGCATGCCTCTAGAGATGTAGTTCAATGAAATATTGTTACCTTTCACACCATTGCTAAATGATAATGGTAAAGCGCAGGCAATTGCAGGGTATAACGCACTGAGAGATTGGAACTTCATTAATTCTGTTAGTAGTATATCATTTTATACTACTTCAGGTAACTCAGGAAGGGAAAGTGAGGCATACAAACTGCTTATATAGAAAATGCATAAAAGTTGTTATATTTGGCATGCGGACATCACATTCATGATCGCATCAGTGGAAGAATATTTGAAACATTGTATCGGACCAGTGGAGGTCCACAAATAAAGATGTTTCAGAGATGTATGAAGCATTATCAACAAAGAGTGCTATGAAAGATGATTGGGGATATCGAGCTAACTATAAAATTGAATCTGATTAGGATAAAATTTTGATTTTTTTCAAAAAGTAAATGCATATGCTATGAGGGAGTTGTCGGAGGACGATTAAGAGAAACGTTCCCTCGGCCGCTCACATGACGTATAGTGTACAAAAGGTATTTGAGAAAAACTGACGGACAACTGGAATACACAAAAAGGCTGCACTTTATTGTAGGTATCTTCACAAAACAGTTATTAAAGAAACAAGTTCAATTACGCACCGTACATTGCTTCAACACCAGGAACATATCTAATTGTTCCGGCCACACGGCATGCCGGAGTTCCATAAAAAAAACGAACACAACCTCCTCTGACGGAGAGCAATCGAGAAATCCTTTCAAATCTTTCTACAAAAACTGCCAGCTCTCAACAGGTTGGCGAGTAAAATATGAGCACTCATAAGCCACTGCCCCACGTGACAACCACCGTCCGGTAGGCGTAAACAATATAAAAATTTGAAACAAACGGATTAAATGATTAATGCCAATACAGAAGTGCCAGAATTTGGCGGATGCCAATATGAAAGGCTACAACCCTGTGAGAAAACACCGACGGAGACCGGGAGGCGCTATGAACTAACACAGCATATGCTAAAGCGAAATTAATTTAGAAGGGAAACCCCGAAAAATCCCAGACATAGCGTCGCGAAAAGGAAAGAATATTTTATCAAGCCGAAAAACAGAGTGAAGAGAGATTAATACGGAATACGTAATTTTGATTTAGAAAGACGAAACATAGGAGCATTATTTTAAGACGCGAAAAATATGTGAACTTCGTCACATATATCTCTCCACAGCCCAACAAAAAAAATTTTGACGCCAGAAAATTTTTTTTAAACAAAGAACTTTAACCCTTGAATTAAACAGAAAGCCTAACATGCAGCGCTTATGAGGGCTCATCACAAAAATACAATACCAAATAACATAACAAATTATAAAATACATCACAAAATACCATTTGCAGAAATATCAACATTATTCTGCTACAAATAAAAGAATATAAAACGATTCAATTATCCATTACATATCAAAATTACATATGTGCAGAAACTAAAGAAAAATAACCTTGAATATTCAAAATAATATATGTACATATGACGTCATAAATGTGAGATCTCTTTGTAAAAACAACTTTGCATATAACATTGCAGATAACATTGCACGTTCAAAAACATTTACTTTCCAAGTCCTTTGCATTATCAACGTCCATGCAAAATAAGAAATGAAAGTTTCTCAATATTATTAACAAATCTCAAATATATTTAGTGCACTTAATCAGGTTTAAATTTTAAAATAAAGTTCAAAGATGACGCTTCTAATTAAATGACTGTCAAAGAAGATTCTAATAAAAGTCATAACATAATTTAAATAAATCAAGTCAAAATGATTGCAATCAAATACCTGAAATGTGTCCAATGCAATTTAGTTGCAGTACAGGTATTGCTATCAACTTTCAAAACAAACTCTCTCTTTTTTCTTAAAGTTTGTTTATTTATTTATTAATATATTTTTTTTATATCAAACACAATTTACTTCGTGAAACATAATAAAAACTTTCAATGAATAAAAATATCAAAACATATATAAATATTTTTTTTTTTTTTTTTTTAACATGAGCTTCAAAACAAATTAAGATTTTTGTGACCAAAAACAGGAAACTTTCAAACAGACGAAACATGAACATAAACAATATTTGCA